>VZRS01007053.1:0-156585 GCA_013398055.1 Ifrita kowaldi
AAACAAAACAAAACAAAAAAGGTTAAAATAGAAAAAACAACCTATGTTACAACAGTCTTTAATACAGCAAACACTTAAACCTAAAAATAAATTAAGCCAGGCATCTCAAGCTTTTGTACCTTCAGAGCGAAGCAAGTCTAAAACTAGAATAACATCCTCAATTGATTTTGGCACTAAAATACTGGGTTTTTATATTGAAACAGCAGAATTTGCCATTGCTTCATAGTATCTTAGAAATATTCTGATTGGAAAATTATAGAACATTGCCTCTTCTAGAACTGAGGCGTATGGTCAAGAAAAACAAAGTAGGTGACTCTAAAGCAGTTCTAAGTACAGTTCAGTGTTGTACAAAGGTAAATAAATCATCCACACAAGTCCACACTAAAACCTGGGAGAGACATCCCACTAATAAAACTGCCAGCATCTCAAGAAGAATTTATTAAGCAATTTTGGTAAATTGACAAAAAGGCAACTTGATCATCCAATAAATTGTGTGTATCGGTGATACAATCTTCCTTCAAATCCATAAGATCCCGTGCACCACCCACTCCCTGATGGTAGCAGGAGGAGGTTTGTTATTCCTCCTCTGTCAGCCTCCTCAAAACCAGCAAGCAAATAAAGGAAAATCCAGAGACATTTTGTTTTAATCACAAAGAAGAGAACCTGAAATGACAGCTGGGGTACAATGAAGAGCCATTTAGGGAAGTCGTGAAGTATTCCTGGTCAAAGACAACAGTGACGTTTGCATAATGTTATCCCACCACGTATTAATCAAAGACTGGCTCCTGGTTGCACACAGGCTGCCCTTGTTGGGCACCACCCTCAGGACCTTGGATTTCATTTGCCACAGGAAAGGCAGACCCACTCAAGTGTCAGCAGCACAAGGACAAGTTGCATCCAGCAATTTTGACTGATTATTCATTTGTCTACAATATCCAGAAATCAATACATCTATCAGGAGTTAGGAAATGAAGGCAAATTAACAGAAAAACCTCACACTAAGATGAATTAACACAAGCAACAGAAACCCTGAAAAATCCAGACAACTAATGTAGAGTTGATTAAACTCTGCATTTCCTCTCATTAGAAGCTGCTTGTACAGGCAACCTAAGAAAGACCTTTTCCATTCTGGAACAAACTGGATATTAACCTGGACTGCCAATTAACCAGCAGACATCATACAGTAATTTACTGAATGGAAAAATAAAGACAAGCTGTTTGTTTGACACTGCCATTAAGCAGAACTGATCAGCAATTCCAAGTGCACGGGTTTGACACGTTTCCAGCTACACTGCACATGAACTTACCTGAAATATGTCAAAACTGCAACTTGCTAATATTTCATTAAAATGAAATACATACATTTGGGAAGATCAAAGAAAATTCATGATTTGGAGTTTATCTCATAATCTTTTGGCCCCTCTCCCTCTGGCTCCACGCCTGGTTCTCCCATTAATGATGTGCCATGGCCTAGAGGCCGGTGGGTTCCCCTTCACCTTCCCCTTCCTGCACTCCCCACTCCAAATAAACACCAGGCAGCCCAGAGCTCCTGCACAGCAGCGCTGGGAGGATGGCAGGAGGCACCAAAAGACAGCCTGCAAACAGCCCTGACTCCGAGGTCTAAGATTGTGCACTGTAAGAGCTGTAAGCAGACATACAACATACTGGAGATGCAAAGGAATTCTATGCCCCCTTTGTAGTTTTCGGAGCCTAAATCCAGGTACAGTGTTAGATCCTGTATGGCAGAACAGGACATCCTTACTCTGAGGAACTCGGGAGTTCCTTCCCGTGACTTCACATTCACACCTTTAAACCTCAATCTGTGGCTCTGAATGCTCTTTCTCACCTGCTGCCCACCCAGTCTGGGTGTTTGCTTCAGAAGGGGTGAGAAGGGAGTTGCTTTAACCGGTGAAACACCGAAAATGGTGTTTCTCATCGGGAAAGGTGTGGGGCTTTTTTTAACTTAGAAATAAAGCCTGAAATTTGCTTACTCTATTTCTGAATTATGAAGAAGTTGGGAAGAGCCCGACACCTCTGTACTGTTCACACCTAGAATTGTACTACAGGATTTTGTGTGGGGCATGTAACGATGCATGTAAAGACCGTATGGTGTTTGCCATATTAACTCAGGTACTGCAGTGTTTTGTTGCCCTTAAACTGCACTTAAAAAGAGCTACGATAACTGTACTTGGACTAGAACAATAGCTTTTTATCAGAATCCAGATTTTAATGTTTACATATATTTTGGAAATTTCATTTGTCATTGTTTTGAGACTGTGCAACTTTCTACAGAGTTTATGCCAAGGGAGCTGGCGTAGCTTGAAGAAAGAGCTGGAAGTGGAAAAAACCTCAGTTCTCTTTTCTGCCACTGACTTGTTCCTCAAAACATCTATATAGCAGAAAATCTGTTCTAATCCAAACATACCAACATTTATGCAAAATTTGAGTTATTAAGCAGTCAACCATCTTCACGTGTTAATAACTAGAACGAAACTCGAGTTTCCAAAGGCAGAAACGCCCAGCCCGGACACAGGAGCGCTCTGCTGCAGTGACACGCAGCTGTGGTAGAAGGCGCCCAACAGCTTTAATTCACCTTGTATATATAAAAGCTGAAAGAACAGCTTAATGTTAGAGCTTAAGGATTTTTCCCCCGTACATTGACAGACTTCAAAGAAACAGGCTGCATACAACAGTCCTTATAATGCCTTTTCCAAAGAGTAGCCTTTATTTCTGCTTTCTTAATCAATTTTTTGGAGTGGTGGGTGGTCTTACCCTCCTAAGACAAATAGGATGTTTAGAAGTTTCTTTTTCAGAACGCTGAAATCCCATCCTACTCTCAGAAAACAGCTCGAAAGCATAAGGGTGCATTTTCTTATTCGTATAAAACACAAGCTGTTCGCACGTTGTAATTTTGATTGATCACATCTGTCATTCGATACTTCCTCATGCTCTCAGCTTTCACTGAGCCTTTTTCTTTGGAATTTGACTATAATCAAGCTGCCCTTCCTAACAGAGCAACACTCCAACTCTTCAGATTTGACAATTCTATTCATCCACAAAAAATCCCTTCATGCAGCAAAGGCTAAAACCATGTTTCTTTAATGTTATCATGAATATAATGAGTACCCCTAAGAGAAACATTTAGTACGTAACAGCTTGTGTTTTCCATAGATGCATTCACATACATACACTGTCAGGGTGTTACTTTTCAAAAACGCACAGCTGAAAAGAATTCCACTTCCCTTAAGCTCAATAATTAAGTCTCTCTGTGTAAAAGTACACTGAAAAGCAAGAGTGCAGCATCATCTTAGTTCTTAGCTTAAGCATCTTAATTAAATAAGGTCACTGGGCTTATGTTACTTTTACTTTAGATCTATTCAAGTGGGGAGGTAATTAATCTTTGATGGAGATGTATTAAATGAACCCAACTCAAAATGTTGTCTTCAAGTTACTCAGCAAACAAGATTAATAAAGAAACTATATATTTAAGTAAAAAAACCTTCAGAGAGAAATGTGCTTCCTTCCTCCAGAGCAGTCAGAATCTTTAATGTCACTGTTTTTTACTCAAACACAAACCGACATTAACCTAAAGTATCAAATATTTAAGTTCTTCATGAACAGTGTTGAATTTGAGTTAATGAATAACATTTCTAATGTCATTTGAAAGGCTTCCATGCTTTTTAAGAAATAGAGCAGTCAATCTGCTGATAGGGCAGGATTTTCAGTTAACTGTACATGGGATTAATTTTTTGTTTATTTTGATGAGGAAAAAACAGTTAATGCTTTAAGACACCATTTTACTGACTCCCTTCCAGTTCCTACCTAAGTTTAACAATTTGTAAGTAATACTTAGTGCTGGGATAAAATTCAACTAAATCACTTTAAGCTGCTTATGTAAAACAGGTACTTCTCAGTCAGCTATTTTAAAGATTAACTTTCCTAAAGACAAAAATCTAGATTCTGTTTCTTGCTTTATTCCAAAAGAAAGGTGAATACCCAGAGAAGGCAGTAAAGGATGCCTAAACAAAACGGGTAGCTATACACTGCAGACTGTTCTCAAAGCACGTTACTTTTTCCCAACGCAATACAGGTCACACCATGAAGAAAAATAAAGCTGCAACCGTGTCAGCACTACCTCGGTCTCTTTAGCGGGGCTGGTCACCGTCTGCGCTTCCAAGGCGAAATTGGCCCTCTTGGCGGACAGGTAGCAGGGGTAATCCTTGGCCACCATGGTGGCTGCAGGAGCGGCGGTCTCGGGGCTCAGCGCGGGCTCTGTGCGAGCAGCGGGCGAGAGGCGCCGGCCCTGCCCGGGCCCCGGCAGCGCTGTGGCTGAGCTGCGCCCCGGCCCTGCGGCTCGGAGCGCATCACCCGCAGCCGCCCCGGAGCACAGTGCCACTGCCGCAGCCAGCCCAGCGCCGGGGCGGNCCGCACACCCTCGGGGCCGCAGCCCCGCGGCCGGCGGAACGGGCGCCTTCCCCCTGCTGCTCCCGCAGCGTTAACAGCGCACGGACACAGGGACACCTTCACCGCGTGCTTCCCGCAGGGCGACTGCGGGAGCGTCTGGCTTTTCCGGCAGGCGAGTGCCCGACAGCAGGGCAGGACGAACAGCAGTCTCCAATGGCACAGTCCCAAATCCAGACTGGACTCCAGAGCTGCGCACGGCAGTGGCACCTACATCCAGTGCGCTGCGCTCCCGCTGATCAGAGCGGGAATCTGCATCATGGCACGGATGTCATGGTGCCACAACACCGAGCATTGCTTTTACTCCCTCCCCAGCATGCTACTTTTTTTCTTTTTCCTCCTACCCATATTGTTGCTTTTTCCTGTCTGGCAAGCTGGAGTTTGTTTCTTGTGTTTTTTAAGTTCCACTTTTGTTGCTATTGTTCAGCCAAATTACTCCCCTGCTCGCACCTCTCATTGTATCGAACTGAGAAAGTGGAAAAACACCTCTGCCTAAGGTGTCTCATAGGACATTTCAGTGTCTGTGCAGCCAGGCAAATTCTGTTTGATGGCTACCTTAGAACAAAGATAGTGAAAATTTCCTGAAAGGAGAGAGGAAGCATTAGGGACCCTGTCTGCAACACACGACCAGACAGACAGAGACCATAATACTGGAGACAAGGAAAAGGAAATTGAGTAGGAACCTGGATGGGGGAGAAAGGAAGAATATTTTCAGCCACAGGGAAGCAGCCCAACCAAGAATAACTTCACAGACCTTGAAAAAAATAACTGATTTTAAAGGGAGATTACATGATGGATGTGGCTTTACAAGCATCTATTTTTCTAAAGGCTGTTAATCAGATGATGATGACTTTAGAATAAGATTAGTCAAATGGCAAATCTAGTCCTCATCTGGACACTTTCCTTTGACTTCACCGATATCCCAAACATACAATAAGCTTCCATATTTACCCTCCTAGGCTTTTCCAAGAGCAGCTGCAGTACAACCAGAGATGCTCTCCTGTACCTATTATGCACATCTCTCTATTTTATGGTAGTCTGCCCTTAAAACAAAAACCCTGCTAGGTTCCCAACCCTGAAATTCCTCCAAAAGCACTAGAACAAAGTTATCAGTACTTCTAGATGGGCAACGATTCTAGAAGGAAATGTGACATCGAACATTTGGGTGTTCTGGGCCTCCTCATCTGCATCACAGTAGGGCAGGACAAGGTTCACTGAAAGCATAAGTGTTGACAAGAGGCACAGAACAGCTTTCATGCACATAATGGTTAAGCAGACAGGACATACAGAAAAGACAGAGAGAGAGCAGCAGGTGTGATAAAGACCTACAAACCACAATTGACAGAGGAAGCAAATATGGAATGATTTTTCACTGTATTCAACTACGGGGAAAAAATGGTGCACCAGATTAAACCAGATGGTGGCAGATTCAGAGCAAAGGAAAAGGAACTAATTCTTCATATTATATCCAACTTTTGTATTACACACATTGGAAGTATTTGTCACAAGATGCTGCTCCTAAGAAATGTTCTCAGACACAAGTTCTTGACTACTGGGGCAGTATTTTGGGAAAGACCATGACAGGCTATTTGTGTTTCAGACTCTTCTCTAATCATCTACTGCTCACCACCACTGGGTATTTGATGTTAGGTTAGATCAATTTTTGCAGCCATCCCCTTTCTTTCCATATTTAAAAAAAAAATATGAAAAAATGTAGCATTTTATTTGAAGACTACATACAAGTCTTAGCTCAGGATTTCTGAAGCTATGGACAGTTACCTCAGTCACATGAACATACACTCGCTTCTGCAAGTCTTCTTCCACGTGATGTTCAGGGGACACACCTCTGAGCACAACCTGGCAATGTTGGGCAGTTCCACCTCACATTTCAAGCACCACTACATACAAATTGTAAAAAATGGTCAAGAACCTCCATGAGAACACAGCAGCTGCTGTGTAACCATTTAAACCCAAGAAGCCTTGATTTCAAATACCATCTGTGTATGTTTGTTTATGAAGGTGTATGCTAATACCATTTCAAAAATCAGCTTCACTTAAATAATTTAGACAAAATACCTTCAGGGTATGTTCTCAAAGCAATCTAATCCTGTAACATGCTTCATGGCATGAACAGCACTTCACACAGGACAGGAGTGTACTGGTTTGGAGATTGAAATAATGAACTTGGGTTTATCCACATAAAAAACATATGCCAAGAAAAGGATTCTGTCATTTCTCCATTAATCAAGCCAGTGCACTTCAGCTTGACTAAGCATTCTTGAGAAACACGAGAAAAATTAGTTTTAAGAGGAATATGGTTGTTAATAGGCAGGACCTTCATGTCAAAAAGTTTCAGAGCATCTTGTACCTACAAGATAGATTTCAATGACATGGAAAGTAGGATTCATTAGACTCCATGGACATTTGTTTACTCCACCAGAAGAGTGTAAACACAGTTTTAGAAATGAAATTTGGACCCAAAGTTCATTGATGAACAGCACTGAACTTTATAAATATAGTATTATCTGATGGAATAACAAATGGTACAATTGCAAACAACTCTCTCTTTCAGAGAGCTGAATGTCTGTAGAATGCTGTGTGCATTTATAAACAATGAATTATGATTACAGTTTAGTCATGGTATTGAATCCCTTCTGAACTGCATATCAAACACTTGGAGCCCCTTCTGAAAAATCTTACAAACTTAGTGTGATTTACATTTCATTTCTACATGAATTTAGACTGCACAGTGACTGCCCATCAGTAGTCACTGCATTGTGCGTGTGCACATGGGCCCAGGCAGAGCCAAATGTCAGTTCATAAACTTGTGGCTGAAAGACTCCCTAGAGAACTCCACTTATACAGCTGGAGAAACAAAGGTTCCAGTGATTCCACTAAGGAATTTTGTAAGTGTGGAGCCAGTGAGTCCACTCTTTCCAAAAATTATACTCAAGACTACAAGTCTACACTAACACTATAAAAATTGTAAATCTGAATTGTAATGTACTGTCAAAAAATAAACTAGTATTTCAGATAAAGGGATGGTAGTGACTAGATTGCACAGCAGGCCAGTGCATCAGTTTTGCCATTTCTGGAACACATTTTTTGCGGGTTTAGTTCAGTGGGGGAGGTGTAGGAGGGATTTTCCTAATTTATTTAGGCCAACACAGAATTTAGTCAGACACTTACTTACCTGTCAGGGAGAAGTAAGGAAGGTATTTGGTAAGTCTGGAAAGCCCAGCTCAAAGGTGCCTACCACTGCTGACCTGGTTGAGGACTGAAGTTCACTGATAGAGCTGTTCTGCGGTCATGGTGTTGACACCAACGCCTTTAGTTCATTTCCTCACAGATTCAAAACCTAGCACAGAAGTAACTCTTGCAAAAGCATGTCAGCACAGCAAAGTCCTTTGAGATGTTCAGGTTCAAACCTTACAAAAGCCTTAAATTAAATAGAAATATTGCATACGCATTTCAAGTTAAAAAACCTCAGTAGACTGCACTTTATGGAGTATCCCTCATATACTATATGCACCCTTCCTTTTATTTAAACTGAAAGAAGGTAGGTTTAGATTAAATATTGGAAAAAAAACTTTTCACTGTGAGGGTGGTGAGGCACTGGCACAGGTTCCCAGAGAAGCTGTGGATGCCCCATCCCTGGAAGTGTTCAAGGCCAGGCTGGATGGGGCTCTCACCCACCTGGCCTAGTGGAAGGTGTCCCTGCCATGGCAGGGGGTTGGAATGAGATGAACTTTAGGGTCCCTTCCAAATCAAACCATTCTGTGATTCCATGTGTATGGTTTCAAACCAATAAACCAGAAGCCACTGCTTAGGAGAGGTAGAATTTTGCTAAGAATACTCAAAGCAAAGCTACTGTTCCTACTGTTCTGAAATGACCAGTGAAAGTCAGCCAGGCTAATGCTGCACATACACACAATTCTGCACCTATGGAGTATCTCTGAATCCTCTCTCCAACATGCTCCAATGTCTCTTCAGGATAATCATTAGGAAGCTTTCCTTACAGAACAAGAAACTAACTACGACCGATACCAAAACCACATGCAAACAATCCAAAGAGAACTTTTGAAGAAGTCTTTTCAATCCAACATTAATAACTTGAATCTGCTCAGAAGCTGGAATGCAGAACCACTGACAGTGTTGAGTGAGAAGCCAGAAATCACATAAACTGCTAAAAAAAGAGCATTTATCAGGCAGTTACCCAGCTGTACAAGAAACTGCAACTTCCTCATTGCACATGCAGATTGTTCACATGGTAATGAGTTACAATTTACTAGGTAATAAATATTAGGAAAAGATTGCTTGATTCAACAAAGTTGCTGAGAAATTCCAATAAAAATATTAGAGAATAAGTGATTACCATTAAAAATGTGCTCTCAAAAACCACACCTGTAATTTTTCCAGGTAGAGTCCTAATCATGGAAAGATCAGTGCAGAACAATGAAACACATCTCTGTGGAACATGTGACATCACAAAACTGAATCCCAAATTTCTATTCTGTCTAGAGTCTCCATTTGAAGACCTTTCACATGATGCTTATCTGTGCCACTTGGGGAATAACATGAGAAGGAGGAAGTTATGTTTCCTTACTATTATCATGGGCTGTGCTCTGGGATTGGCAGCTGAGATGCCCTGAACTGTTCCCCTAACTTTTGTCAAATACAATTAGTTGGTAGCAGGAGTCTCTCTTGTCTTCCACTATGAATAACGGCTATTTCAAAATACCACCTCTACCCTGAAGTACAGTCATGTTGAAGTGATGGAGAGCCACGATTCTCATGCCAACCATCAGGAATGGTTTATTGTATAAACCCACACCCAGTTGTAAGGCAGGCTGCAGGCTTTCAAAGTCACACTCGGTGTTTCTTCATACAAACGTAGCTCGTAGAACAAACCTGCACTGGGAGAGAAACAGATCAAACCACCTGCCAAGTTGTTTTGATTTGGTTTTATTTTGCTAAATTCATGTAACTTTTGATTACCACAGGAAATACTGTACAGCTAAAGGATGCCCTGTAACAATCAGATTCACACTGAGGCAGAAGCACTCCTTTCACGAGCTTCCCTAGGGATGACAATAACAGCCCATTTTAAATCCGCCTCAGGTTCACATACAGAAATTGTTTTGGTGACTTCAGCTCAAGCCTAAGGATGGCTGGCCTCGAGACACTGGGAAGGGTTCACACTTCTCCACCCTGCTACAACACCCAGCAATACACACCACTTGGTGGGCCCTGATGAGGGAATCACAGGGTGTGGTGAGGTTGGTTAAAATGATCTTCCACGAGTCACACTTATAAACAAAGAAGTTGGTTGAGTTTGTCTGAGTACACTTCCCTAGGGAGAGCAGAAAGGAGGAGGTGGGGAGGATTGTACTGATTTATCCATGTGGATTTTAAACAGCTGCTCAAGTTCTGTAGAGGGTGAAATGATCACCCGAAGTAGAGTGTCCTTTCCTGAATTTTTCATTGAAAGGCAGTCTAGGGAGAGGAAATTACTGGAAACACTTGTATGATGTTTAAATGAGATTAAATGTAATTAAAATACTTTTGTTTAAGTTACAAGCAGTGGGGGAGCAGGAATTTCTCTCCAGAGCACTCATGCTGACTGGAAAATTAAGTAACATTTCTTAATGAGTAATCATTATCCCTAATACAAAATGTTTAGCAAGACATCACTGTAGTGGTCTATTTTTTTTTGTTTTGATTAAATTTTGTTACAATAACATTTATATTACATGAGTAACTCTGTAATATTTGTCCTCAGAGTGAATAGTAATTTGTAATTTTTTGCTGTATGTATGTATGTTTTGCTTATATATGTATGCATGCTCAGAAAAGAGCAAGAAGAAAATTCTGTTCTATTCAGAAGCAACAGGAATTTCCCCTCTCTATAACTGATCTCACAAGACTGGCCAAATGCCACTTGGTTTATTCTTCCAACCATCCCCCCCAGCTACAATATGTAAAACCAAGTTTGGGGTTTCTGGGGTTTATTAGACAAATCACATAACTGGGGGAGAAAAAAAATCAAAAACCAAACCAAAGCATACAAAAAGCCCCAAACACAAATAAGCAAACAAAACCCCTAAAACAACCAAACAACAAAAGAAGAGCTTTCAGTTACACAGGTCCTTCTTCAGGTCAGAAATAAAACCAGCGAAAAAGGATAAGACTCGGGTCTTTTGAGTTCTTTTCCTGTTCACCTCTTCACCTAATTATACAAACTTCAAACCTTGTTACACATATGTGTTCAGTTTGACACAGTTTATTGTGCTGTACTCAAAGTCCCAAGTGCTGACAAAGAATAGGATTTTACAGTATGGCTGAGGTGAATTGACAATTTGCCACTTGTAAAAGTATAAAGCTCATTTCCCTCTCCACCCAAATTCCTCTTCCTCCCTCTCTTCCTGCTCTTCCACTGGCACTGCACCCTCTCTCTGCACAGTCCTTCCTTACTGCAGCTCTAACATTCCTCTCCTCACACAGCTAAGTCGGCAGTCTAAAAACCCCCAAATACTTTCTTTTCCCAGATCTCTTATCTGCTGCTTTTGGGAGCTGAACAAGTTACTGTGCATGAGAAAAGCACCAGAACTCACTGCAGATAAATGGTGGAAAAGCTCTCAGGTACAGATGAGGACAGGGCAGGGAAAAGGCTGTTTTTTTTCCTCCTAGTAGCTCTAAACTGTTAGCTCAGCTTGTTTCATGAAGTCATACCCAAAGAATACTGTCATCATTTGATTTTTTCGGATGAGATATTTGGATCAGAAGCCTTATTTATTTATTTATTTTTAAAACAAACCCACCTATTAATTTCCATAACAACTGTGCACTGTTACTCATCCAGTCAGTCATTTTTGCCAATTTGACTATCTTGAAATTAGAACATCTGTGCTTCTTGAATAAATACTTAGAACACAAACCTTGAGACTGATTTCATGTTCTCCTGAGCAATAGAATCAAGGTTGGAAAAGACCTTTAAGATCATCACATCCAACTGTTAACCCAGCACTGTCCACCACAATACATTAATTGCAAAAGGTATTAAAAAAAGTATTAAAATTTGCAAATTAAGATCACTGTGCAACACTAGTAGTTTAGAGATAATGTACCTTATGAAAGTCTAACAATTGTAGGAAATTAAATCAGAAGCATGAAAATTACAATTCATGCACCCTTTTCTAGACTGCAGGCAAGGATGTGCCAGCAGTGTTCTAGACCCAAAGTTAAGCAAATAAAATTGTTTGACATGGATTACAAGCCATCCATGGGAGAGAGTGACGAAAGTCAAGCAAAATAGTGAGACTACTCAGTGCTTTACAAACAGAAACAAGAGTCTAGTATCTCCACTACAGTAAAGCAGCCTTGAACCTGAGAGGCCTTTTTTTCACACTGCAATACTGACAACCCAGTGCAGAAAACCTCCACATTTGGTCCTGAATAGAGTTCCTTGGATCACACAATGCCTTACAATCCAGACTGTTACAGTGATTATGCAAATTGCAACATTCCACTGTAGTGGTCCATTAATATCTTTAGAAATGTTGCTCAATTCCCGTATGCTGTGACCTACCGTACAAAAACATCGGACAAAAATGGACACAAGAAATCATCTTTCTGTTACCCACATCCTCCCCCTAAGAGCAGGGAGGAAAACCATGGTATAACTTCAAAAGGAAGTGTCCTTCAAAAACTGGTAGTGCATCAACAACTGATAGAACTGCTCTACTCCCAGTGGAACTGCACGGCAGACCTGTGTCCTTAAAGATGATGTGACATTAGGCAACAATGTGACTAATCTTTAAAAGCTGAAATGGGACATTACATCTTCAAACAGACAACAACTTACACTAGGACAGATCTTCTTTGTTCATATCCCTTTATCAAGGATTAGGGAATTGAGAAACCATTGCCGGGAATAAAAAAGGTTTTCTTTAAAGTTACAAAATAACTGTCTTCCCAAGTGTAAATATAATGATGTAATCCCATCCCATGGTACAGAAGTTATTATAACAGGTTTAATTGACACAGAAATATAAAAAAGAAACAGTTTTCCTGAATACTTTCCTGATTTAAGAAAGCCAGCTGTAATTTCTGAAAGCTGTCTCCTCTCTGGTCAAGTTGTTAACCACAAACTGCTCTCTGGTACTGATCAAGTTAATTCTGCTTTTATGTGATCTTCATTATCAAATCTGCAACCACAACCCACCACAAGTGTCCCATTTCCATTCAAGTTCAACTATGAATTTTGGACAGGTGGCTAATGATCACAGTTAATTTAGTTCCCAAGATAGCAGAGAGAGTCAATAGCTGGAAAAAATGTCTCTGAAAGTAATTCCAACCATCACAGAGAAAATATTGTTTACTAATTTAAAAGCTAAGAAACAACTCGAAATTGCATACTTCTTGTATCTAATGATCTTGAAAACATAGCAATTGACTGAACACAAAAACAAGATCTCTTAACAAACATTCTGATTTTATTATAAAATTGGGATTGGTGTTCCATTACATGGATATCAAATATTGTATCTTCAAATCCCTGCAAAAACATGAACTCTTAATAAAACTCCTGCCCTAGAAAACTGTGAAGTGTTAATATAAGTGACTGTAGAACAACATGAGGAGACTTAAATATCGACCATGGCCACAAAATTATTTTGTTCTAGGGATGCATTTTAAACAGAGAGTATACTGGGGGAAAAGAGAAGCCAGGTACTTTTAATGCAAGGCGCTGCTTTCAGAGCTCAAGATTGTTAACAGCTGACAAGTTTGTTCTGACCAACATGCAACTTCTGCGAAGGATTCTTCTGAAAACATGGGGGTGTACAGCAGGAGAAAAGCACACAGATTAAAAAAAAAAAAAAATTAAAAATCAAGTTGAGAAGGAAGGCTTTTATTCTAGACCAGACAGGAACTGGAGTGAACAACCTGAACAGCTGAATGATTTGAGGGATTGAATGATTTGGGATAAATAATTTATCTATCCTTTCAAAAGCCTTTGTAGTTTCTGTTTGATGCACAATGGAAGTCATTAGAGCAATGCAAAGAGGAGCACAGAACAATCAAAGTGATTACCTAGGAAAATGGCAAGTAATACACAAAATTAGATGCAGGATGTATAAAAGGCCCAGCTTCTCAGGTGAGTTCGATGCCGTTCAAGAACACAGCAAAAGAATTTTAGAAGAGAAGGCATTGTCACATTAAATGAATTTTTCTATCTGAATTTTCTGTGTGGCAATATGCGTTCCATAATTGCTGGGTAGAGCAAATTCAGTGTTGAAGGCTCTGTACCATGAATACCCCTCTAGCAACCCACACACAACACTGCCTACTAGGAAATTCCCAGAGACACCTTTTACTTAACGTGAACTTCCACTTTGCACACAAGCAGCAGTTAAAGTAGACCTGCAAGTAATCTTGAACGTAAAAAAAAATATTCCTCCCAAGGAATCTTACTGCACTCCTCAGCTCTCAAACCGTGAGTTTGTGTACGAGTTCTAGGCTACTACAGAAGAGAACAAGGTTACAGAACACTTCTTGGTAACTAAACTAGCTGTAGGAAATGGGCTTGCAAGCACTTTAACAAAGAACCGTTTTCTGAAATAAAAAACAGAAAACAAACTTGCAACCATCCAGAATTGCTAACTTTGGTTGAAGCAAAAGTATTTTGTCACCTATAAAAGTTGAAGGAGGAAAAGGGAAGTAAAAGGTGCAACAGGAGTAAAAACCAGGTTTTTCCAGGCTGCAGGACACAGGACCTTCATTTTGATTTCGATTAATAATTATCCATTAGAAACATGATAACATTTCACTGCCTGTATACTTATCTTATTCTGGATATGATGGTTAAATAACAGAAAAGTATAAACCAAGTATCAAACAAGTGGGAGAAAAAAGTGAGCAGACTGCTGGCATGTGAACATGTTTCAATAAAGCAGAAGGAAAAACGTTAATCCTTGTATTGTACTTCGAGCACATTGTCACACATGGTACAGGTGTTTCAGTGTGCTCTGTCAGTTCCCCCTGAATTCACTACTCCATTCCTCCCTAAAACCAAACAGGACCTGGGAAGAGAGCCCAGGCTGGGTATTCAAGACTACCTAAAGGAGTTGCAATGATAATCCACAAAGACAAATGCTAAAGTCCTATGAAATGTCCAGCCATTGCACTGATGAATCCAAACTGAAAGGCTGAAAGGACAGCTTCCTAAAAGCAAAGCTGTACAATAAAGATTGGAATGCACCTCATATCTGCAATAGAAACACAGGTATGTTATTACATACTGTTCTCTGGAATTCGGTGGGTTTGTTTTTGTACAAACACTTAGAGACTACCTGCTTCTGTTCCTAATTGCTTCCTCTAGATCTGGTATTTTTATTAAAATAAAGGATATCTATCCAAATGATTGCAGTTTTGCCACAATAAGGATCCATCTATTTTGTTAGCTCAGGAAGTGCCATTTGTTCCAGTACGTGCTATCTAACAGCAGATGTGCATTATAACGTGTCGGTGCAGGATATATTAACCACAGCACATGAATAAGCCAAACAGCTGAAATAAGAAGCTACAAAGACCTTTTTGAACATGAGCAGCCTCCCTGATCTCTATGAAACTAAATCACCAGTCTGGTGTTACTTGCACATATGGGAAAGATACAACAACCAGGAAACAGATCTTATGTAAGGCACAGTCTAATGCCTTGCACTTGTTTTATAAGTGCTACCTACCCTACTAGCACCTCTTTTTTTGTCCTGAATTATGCATTTACATACCTACAGTAGATCTGTAATGGAGTTTTGATTCAGATACTATTTCCCCAATATACAATAGCTCGAGGAGGGAAGGTTGCTTTGTTTGTGGTGTACAGGTTTGGATTTTTTTAATCATTGCCTGCCCTCACATTCTTTCTCAACATCTGCAGCATTTGAGCAGCAAAAACCTCCAAGTCAATCAGCTTCTGATCAAACATTTCTGTCAGAATTGTAATATTCCCCCACCCTCTGCAAGGCAATCAAAAAATCCTGTTAGCCAATTTCTACATTTGTATCCAGATTATGAGAGAGCAGTTTTGAGTGAGATATTGCCTATTTTCAAAAATAACAGTAACAGAGATAAACCCAATTAACAAATTACTACAAAGAGAGATATTCCTTGCAAAAAGAGAAAACAGAACGAGGGAAATCTTTAACCCTGACTCCATCTCCATTCTCTCTCTAATGCTACAGAAACACACATCACAAATCCAGTTTTGCCTCTGACCACAAAATATCCATGTACAGTTATCTCTGTAAGCACATTTTGCAGGCAAGTGGCTCAGGAACTGGACATTCTTTGCAAAGAAAAGCTACACAGATTTTGTGCAGGTAATCCCCAAATTTTAGGGATCATGGACAACAATATTGAGCAAGTGGTGTGCTTACCAACAAATTCAGGCTTGTAATTTGGAATTTTTTCTTTCACGTGGCCACAAGAATCATTAAGCTGATCTCTGAGACAGTGTTGTCTGCCATCCATAATCTCAGGACCACTTTTTCAGACCTTTTTACTAACTAGTAACAGCTGTATTTGTAAGGTTACCAATACTCAGAAAATGTCCAAACAGTTCACATAACATAAAAAGAACAAAATAAAATAATGAAATTGAATGACACTCAATACTCCCCCCCAGTATTCACCAGTGAAACGAAGGGCAAGAATACTAAAGAAACATTTCAGAGATAACACTTTGATCATAGTTTTTAAGATTCTTATACAACCATTTTGTTAAATATTTTTCCATATGTGAATGAATTCCAATACCTAAGACCACAGTTTCTCTCCTACTGTATTCAATTCTTATAGGGTGAGGATTATGCCTTGTTTGTGAAACTGGCTGGAAGTTTCTAATGGTTCTTTTCAGGAAGCATGCATCTGTTTTCCAAACCTGTTCCTTCCTAAACTTGCTAAAGTTGGCCCCAAAAGTGTATCAGGAAATAACTGGAGGATGAGGGGGATGGGGAAGAAACTTTAAAGACACCTTGTCTTAATTAAATCTCAAAGCGTTACTTCTTCCTGTTGAACTGAGTCACGCAGGGCTGTAGCTGTCACACCTGACAGGGAGAGGGGAGGTGTCAGCATGGAGAAAAGGTTTGTATTTCAGCTGCCTCCTGTAATTGGCAGCCTGGAATTAATTAATGCAGTGGAACCAGCGCACACTTGACTGCAGCACACAATTAAGCACGGCAAGCAGTATTGAAAAATACTGCTGCTTGCTTTAATACTCTTTTATTGCTACAAAACACGGAGAGGTAAAACAGGAAAGGCAAATGCCAATTAACAAAGACAGGAGGGTGCCTCTGGCAGTCACTGGTACCATCTGGGTCTCAGTCTGCTGCTGAGCTATTACCTGAACAAGCAGGTACAGTGAGAACAATTATCTTATCTAATAAACAATGGCCTTCGTCATTTTTAGTCTTTTTTGTCTTAGAATTATTTTAAATATTCTGTCTAGAGCCATATGATTCATGGGCTGTTCCAAGTAGTCTCAGCTGGAACCTCTCAGTACCCTGTATCAGCATTTCAACTACTAATTCAGCTGGAAAGCCAGGGTCAGGAATGTGTCAACTCCATGGATTCATCGACTCATGACAGGAATGTCATTTCTGTAACCTTTCTTCTTGATCGGCTCTTAGCACTCAGCACAAGCCACCTTCCCATAGATGAGGCCAGATATTTAACTTCTGTATTTTAAAGAACAATCTTTGGAGGGGTATAGGCTTAAAAGAAAAAAAAAAATCCCCAGTTATTTTTGGAGCATTTCCTTCCATTTATTTTTGTTGTTAAGTAACAGCAGATCTTACATGAATATTTTTAGTACTGGGTTCTGCTTTAACTGCCCTGACAGACTATTTGCAAAGCAGCAGCAGATTCCTTCACAAATGATGTATATAAACAAATCAGCACAAATTACTTTTGTAAATTTACAGCTACATTACATGAATACCTACCAGAACCTGAGTGCCAGTGACTGCTGCTCACAGGGGAACTTGCACCCGTTTGCAGCTTCACAGAGCTGCTGTTGATTCAGTTTTGCTATCCATGAGCATCAATTCCAGTAGTTATTAGTAATAATTCTATAAAGGAGAAAGAAGCCATTGAAGCAGTTTTCAGGTGATGCCATTCCAAACTCAAAAGTGCAAGCTTGGCTGGCTCGAACTGTTTCCGTATCAGGAAATTACAGTAATCTGAGAACAATAAAGGGGTTCCTTCATTAGCTGCTGTAATCCCCAAGGATAAGACCCACTTTTTCCATATAGAAACTTCCACATAGAAGAGCTATAACATTTTAGCTTTCCTGATGATCCTTTAACAGACAAAAGATGTTAATGTTGCCACTAACAATTTGTTCCTTCTTCCATTTCCTTTTTCTTTACCCAATGGGAAATTT
Source organism: Ifrita kowaldi (assembly GCA_013398055.1). NCBI lineage: Eukaryota > Metazoa > Chordata > Aves > Passeriformes > Cinclosomatidae > Ifrita > Ifrita kowaldi. The sequence goes on from VZRS01007053.1 coordinate 17,906, forward strand.
CAACTCATTTTTTTGTCGTTACTTCTAAGAAGTGGAAAGTGATGCAAGGCAAAACAAAATCTGTCATAGCTTCATTACCAGTGTAGCTGTACCTACATATACCATAGCAACTGTTTTATAAAGGCTTTATCAACTCTCCCTTTCCCACTTGCATGTAGGTTTACCTTTGGGAATGACCTCACACATCAGGTTACAAGAAAAAAAGTCCGAATGCTGCTGAATGCACCAATTCTTTGCTTCTTAAACTAAGGTCACTAAAAGGAAACTAGATGAGAGCTCTACCAGTAAATCCATCCAGCACTTGTATATTTACAACTTTGTGGTCTGTTTAATGTTAAGAATTACTTAATAAAATGTCCTAATCCGTATCTCTCATTCGTAGAGGGTTTTTTAGCCTACTTAAGTGAACACCACAAAAAGGAAGTTATTTTTAAAGAGCACTAAGAAGTGACAAATGTGAGAAAATATATCCAGCAAGAGAAATATTGTTGCTTAACTAATGGATGAAAAATTTTTAATACGTTGACATTATTTATGTTTTCTGCTAATGTAAATAAAAACTACTAAAATATGACAACAGTAAGAATCAGAGTATAGCTCTACTATTGCTACTAAATAAATTACTTTGGAAACAAGGCATCTCATTTAATGGAAGGGAACATTCATTCATATCATGTCATGTCATATCCCCAGACACAGGAAAGAAAAAGTCTCCCTGCCAGGATGCCACAGGGAAAATTATTTTTCCTGAGGTAAACTATCTTAACTTCCTGAGGAGTTAGGCAAAAGCTGCCAGTTAGGCATCTAATCCTATCCATGACCCAAGATTCCATTTAGAAAAGTCACTGAGTTTAAAAAAACAAGGTAATGACGAACAACAGTGGCAACAAATGGGCAACAAATATTAGCTGTCTCTGACCAGGTAGTGTATTTTGGAACTTCTGTAAATGACATTTTTAAAGCCTGTGTGCAGATTAGTCAAGTGAGAATTTGATGCGGGTGCTGGCTAGAAAATATTCTGGCAGACAGAGATCAGTACATTTAGCTATGCTCTAAGGGCTCTTATCATTTTGGGGTTTGGGGGTTTTTTTCCTTCTTACTGTATGACAGGACACCATTGCATTGACTTCATGCAGTAAACTGATTTTAACAAATTTGTACTGAAGTACTTCCTGGCACTGCTTTTACTTTGCTTATTCTACACCGAGGCCTCCTGCATCAAAAGAGTGTCTCAACCACAGCAGGTCCTGAAATCCTGCTACCAGACCAAGCTCAGTTCCCATTACGTCATAAATGAGTACAAGAACAGTAGTTTCCATTTCAGTAACATTTCCATATTCCTTTGGGTTCGATGAATAAATTTTCTTAGTACCACCAAGGAAAAATAAGCTCGTCAGCATTTTATAGCAACAAAACCAAGCCAGGTAAGTGATACATGAAGTTCATGAGAAATATGTTCTGTAACCACAAAAATGCTTTAACTTCAGGCAGTGTCAAACCCAGCCTCCACATCAATTCCTTGGCCAATTCCACATAGATATGGGCAGCAAGTTCATTATCATTATAACTCTTAAAAAACTTCATGTGAGCAGAAAAGGGCATAAAAAGCTGCTTATTCAAACAAGAGGTTCTAGTCTAAAAGCAAAACTGTCTTCAAACATCAAAACACTCAAACTGCTTGAATGCAGAGCACATTTCATACAGAGTGCAGGAAGTCACTGTGCTATTCTAAGTGATGGTACAAAAGAAAAAAGCCACAAACAAAGCACAAGTAACATGCTGTAAGTAAGAAATGCCAGAATGTGAAACAAGAAACCTCCCAGAAATAACACAAAGCATACAATAAATAACATAATGTAAACAACATATTGCAATACAACAATGCTCTGACAACTCTCAGCTTGACGCCTCAAAGTTGACTCATTTCTCCTAATTAAGAAGCAACTGTGGAGCTTTCATGTAGCACTTTCATAAAAAAGGTAAGAAAAACTTCATCCAACTACTCTGTACTACCTATAAATACATTCAGAACTTGAATTAATGGTTAATTAGCAAATAGTATAAAAAACACTTGTGTCAACTCTCAAAGAATGCTTTTGCCCTCACCACAAAACCCAGTTCACACAGTTTGCCTCTTCCAAAGTCTCATCCTGTTTCCATCCCATCACATACATATCACTGACCACCTTTGGATCCAACAACAGATATAAATTAGACAAAAAATATCTGATTTAGAAGCTGAAAGATCTGATACAAAGATATCTATAAACAATAAGACCATATGCCTATTCAAATTGCAACTTGTCTTTGTTAATATTTTCACACAATCTGGGTTCCTACTCCTTAGATGAAATCAATGGTTTCTGGAAGAAATTCCATGGACTTCACAAGAAGAAGAAATTACCAGGGCCCCTACACAGCCAACAGCTACACCAGCAGGAACACATTCTTATGTTATGTAATATGAATTATTAAAAGCTTTAATAATTGGTTGTTTATCCACAAAATTGCAAAGCTAAACCTTTATAAATTGGAAATTTATTTCAGTAATATGCAGCTGATATAAACTTAACATTCACAACAGCACCATAATGCTTTGTTTTACTTTATCAAGTAGAGAAGTCACTCGGGCTGTACGATGACTCACCAGGTGAGTGCCCTGCATATATTAAGATCAAGTTTGTTTTGAACACAAGGATGACACATTTCCATTTCTTTACAAACAAAATTCAGTACAGTAAGGTGATTTGGAAGGGGAAAATCTCAAATTATAAGTTTTAAGAGGAAATACACAAAAATTCATAAAGTGTTTTTAATCAACATGCTAATGAAAAGCCAGACTAGTGGACTGTTGCTGTCTTCTGAATTACATTTTTAGAAAACCAAATCAAAAGTCAATTACATTCTCACAGTGAGTTAAAATTGAGTAGGACCATTAAGGACACAGCAACAGATATTTAAATGTATTAAGTTACCTACAGTCAAGTTTGGAAATTAAATGCTTCAGCATCTTTGACAATTCTATGCAGATTAATGCATCCATCACTACCTAAGCATCTTTCAAAAAACCTGGCATAAAATTCTAAGTAATGCAAAGGAATATCTCTGGCAGCTGAACTGCCTGCATTCCAGGAAGGAGAGCTTTAAAAAGATTGTGGTTTGGTTTCCAATTCTATCAAATGTTCAGTAAAGAAGCCAGATTACTGAGATAAATCAAGTGAATCCCTCCTCCATGAAGGGATTAAGCTCTTAGAGGCAAACAAAACTAAAAGGGCAACATCTACCACAAGTACAAAGCACATAGATACAGTTTAAATAATGTATTTTATGTACATAAATAGTAGATGAAAGTCTGAACATTTCCCAAGACAAAGTCAAATCCTTTCCGTATTGGTTTCTTTGAGAACAGTGGTAAAAAATATCAGCTATATTGTTATAAACGCTGCCCTAAAAATTAACAGATCAATTAAAAAGTAGACTTTTTAATCCAACTAATGGCTGATCTAACAGATAACACAGAAGACAGTATAGAGGAAGTGAGTGAAAAATCCTCTAATATAGCAGCAGATTTACATTTTCTCCTGCAAATGTAGAATTGAGTGAATGAACCTTGCAGGTTTACAGCAAAAATTTTCAATTTTTTAATTAAAAAAAAAAGAAAAAAAATCAATTTTTTAATTTTTGTAGTCATCTAAATAAACAAGTTCAAATAACTGTAAATATCTCAGAAGTTACCACTAGGGATGTTCTGTCCTCATCCAGGTGGGCTGACTTTACAAAACACTCTTGTTCAGCCCTCTGTATGTTAGTGGGGATATCTTAAACCCCAAGAGCATTACTCTGCGAGTTTTAATTCTCTTTTTTCTGCAGTTTTGTTCATCAGTAGTCGAGGTGACACACTAATATTCTGCTGACAAACATATTCATATACTTGTAAAAAATAACATATTATGGGGCTTTTTGTAAAATACCCTTAGAGCATTTAGAAACACTTGTTAAGCTTCTGTTTGCTGGGGGCTTTCCCCTCCTGGCTGCCTTCCCCACCATGGAAAGGGAACAGGGTGCAGGTGCATAAAAGAGGCAGCAGCTGTAAGGAGAGACCCCTCAGCTGTCCTGATTACAGATTTACAGTGACAACGGAATGATAGAAATAATAATAAAATTTTTTTCCCTAAGAGATAAGAGGACCTAAAGGCTACCAAATGAGTTGAGAAATCCCTGCCATGCAGAGATAATTTTCAAGGATTATCGTGGCATTACCACAGCATTCTAAGATTACCCCAGAGAAAAGTATGAAACTTACAACAAATCACGTTACGCTTCTCTGCTGTAAGATTGACCTGCTTGGGTCTCCCTACACTGTTCTGCACTGGAGTGGCCTTGGCTGACAGCCTGCATTGGGATGTACTCCTTCCAACTGCAGCCACAGCACTGGCAGGGCAGAACACTCCTCCAGGAACTTCTGCATTTTGGTCTCAAAGCAGGTTAGGAGAACAAACACACGTAATTACTTGCATTTTTCAGATAAGGATCTGATCAAGAGAGAAGTTCAATGATCCACTGAAGGGTATGCAGAAAACTTAATGCTGATGATGGAATAAAAACAAGCCAAACAGACCATGTAACCACAAATATATGAGTGAAACTTCTTATCTCTTTTTTTTTAAAAAAACTACTTTCACCAGCTAAAATTAGAAAGCACCTACCAGAAAAATTTTTGACAGTAAGCTTGTCTTTGTTTTTCTTGTTGCTAAGCTCTTGCTGAAGAAGTTATTTGATAATGACTTTCCTGCTAAGATGCAGCCTGTTTTAAGAAAATACAAAGCCTAGTATAAGAGGTTTCTTCAAAAGACAGAGGCAGACATTATCTATTACTTAATGAAAATCAGCTCAACATATTGATAAAATTACTTTGACTTCACATTAGGTGAAACAAAAATACCTCCTCTGACCTGCCTATGGAAGAGGCATCATCTGAAAGAACTGGTTATCTGTAGGTCGTGGCCACAGTAAAAAGTACAGTACAGGATCCCCTGGCCATACCTGTTCAGGGGGTTTTATAGTCTCACACTGATCTGAACTCTCACATGTGGTATAAGACAGTGCCTTAAAGTGGTTTGTGACAAGGAAAGCTTGTCAACAATGGACAGAGAAACTCTAGGCTGGATTGCCTGCAGAAGTAGTAGAGGCTTCTAAAAAAGATCATGCAAAACTATCTGTAATGAATAATTTCATTATCATTTAATTCAGCCACTGAGAGATGGATGGGACAATGCCCTCATAAGGCCTGTCCTAATGCTGTGATGTACAGAGGCATCCTGGTGTATTTATGTACAAATTTCATTTCCTGTTAGGGTTGGTCATTTCTAGAAGCATAGCCAAAATGTAGCTGGCATTGCAGAAATTTATGGACTTTAACCATACAGCCATGCTAATTCAATGAAATCCTGATTGGCTTCCACTCGAGACTTCAGTAAGCACTGGACTATGTCAAACACTCCCAGTGGATATTATTTGAGGACGAATGAGCCATCCTTTCCCTCCTCAATAGAATAAATATAGGTAGACTGCTTTAGTCAAAAGTTCAAAATAACTTGAAAAAAACCTCAACTCTTTGGCTCCAGGCCACACACAGCACATTGCTTACATGGTGCCTTCATTTTTCTTACAAATTATGTCTGCACAGTCCATATTATAAATTCAATATAAAACACAGTTACCAATAATGTTGTATAAAACTTAATTTTAGGAAATGTATGGCATAATACAATATTTATCACTATAGAACTAATATCAGTTTTTATTTTGACCTCTAAATAAACCAAATTACAGTAACTCATTACTTGATTCAATTTCATTATGAAAATCTCCTCTGCAAATCTTCATCAAACCAACCACCACACACATTGCTTAATGGATATCCAACTTCATAGCTGCCAATAACATCTGGCTAATTTCAGTTCACAAATGCTCCCAATTTGCCATGTGGAAAATAAGCAATTGTCAAGCCTGTTTCTGTAACCCAAAAGTAATTTAAACTGAGTTCAAACTTCAAATGCCATTTTCTAACAGAATATCATGAATTACACTGCTACTACTATCCAAAGCAATTCTTTGAAATAGAACACAGACTTATGTACACTACGTTTGACTGAATCACAAAGATAAAGAGTGTTATGTGCAAATGCTAAAAGAGTAGGAAAATCTTCATATTTCTGAAGATAAAGTTCTCCTTTGTCTCATGTACTTCTCACTGAGGTAATTTGCTCCTGTTGGGAGCAAAGTCCACAGACTGAGTGGATATTTTTGAAACATTTCTGATTTGGAGGCAAAACTTAGCTCATTTTCTTCTCTCTTGTCAGTACAGCCAAGGGAAGAAAAAACTGGCATCTCACCAAAACACACCTAGTCTAAGAATTGGTATAACCTGTTTCCAGACCTGCATCAGAAGTCTTTCACAGTTCCCAAGACTTTATTACAATCTAAGATTTGATCAACAACTAAACCCCATGGCAAAAGTATAAGGGATAGCTTTGCCGTGTCTGAAAATCATCAGATTTGGGGTTTTTTCGCATCTTTCTTGCTCCACAGTTATACAAATTTCAGTTTCAGAACAGTAACACTGAGCATGCCTCATCAGGAAAAAAATAAATTGAAGAAAAATCATTTTCTAGGAACCAACAAGTTCCCCAGCAAAAGTTCCCCAACAAAACCGTTTTGTGGCTTTACTTCCCCCTCAGAGACTGCAGAATGTCAAGGATTGCAGAAATAAAGAATCTCTAAGCAAAGGAAAAGGCATATACATCAAATTGATGATGCTGTATGAAATTATGCCTTGCACGTGAATTTAAATAGGAGCAGACAAATAGATGGCAGCAAGTCACAGTAAGATACTGTTATAGCTTGAGCTAAACTATAAAAAAAATTTAGTTTCAATGATCATACTTCATTTAAGGTATCTATAGACTATCTTTAATTTCTGGGTGAATACATATAGGAGAACATCTTCCTATTCAGTTCCCAGTTGCACAAGTACATTTCAAGACAGTTTGGTCTGTGTTTCCAGAGGTTTGGCATATTTGTACAGGCAGCTTTGCACTGGAGATGTCAAAGTTCATCACACATTTGCTGTCTTCACCTAAATAATCCATGAGATTTACTGGAACAATTAGCCAAATTCTGAGAAGCTGTTCACATAAGTAAAAAGTAATTGTATAACTACACAGGAACTCTGAGATCATACGAGAATGGGGGGGAATGCAGCCTGACCAGCAATTTACACATTTTCCAATAGAGCACTTGTAGGCCTTATCTAATGAGAAGTAGCAAGAGAGTAACAAAGCAGAGCCTTAAGATACAGAACATTACTCCAAATAATGCCAACAGCAGACAGGGTGTAGTCTATGACAATCACATGAGGGATTAATAATGGATTAAGAACAGTCACTGTGTAATGAAGTCTGAATCCAGATGAGCACTGACCACCCTGCTACACAGCAATATTCAAAGGTCATGAATAATTCAGACATATTGTATACATCTTACTGGGCAAGCTGAAGACCTTTTATACTATGAACATGCAACAGACCACAGTGTATAGAAATAAAAGATCCAAATACAATATATATTTTAATTATCTTGACTCTGATAAGCCGATGTAGAAGTAATCCTCTCTAAGCTTATAAAGCTAGCTCGCCATACCTTAGCAATCAAATATAATTGAGTTTATAATTAAGTTTAATTACGTCAAATAATGTTTCAGCTATATTGACTATTAAATACATAATAAATGATCACTTTGCACTAAAAGCAATCAAAATTAATGAACTCTGATCTAGTGTATGCAAATGTAGCTTAAGTCTGGGTACTTTTTTTGTTTGTATTTTATACAGGGACGTATTTTATTAACTTACAAGTAGACAGATGAGCAGTAAGACATCTCAAGTTCACTCAATAGTAAGTGACTATTTGGCAAAACTTTCAGTAATGATAACTTTCTATGTAACAAAATTAAATAGCTCTTCTGAAATTTTACCTTCTTTATGAAACTGTTTGACATGTCTATGTATGTTCCTTCTCCTCAACATAACAACAGCAGCAACTTCCATTAGTTTACAACATATTTGCATACAACCAATTGCAAAGGAGACCTGCACACCATTGCCCTGATTCTTTTTCTGGATGGAATTTTGCTTAAGTATAATTTTATTCTGAAAAGTCCAAGTTGTGTATTAGATTTTACCAGGTTTTTGTTCTGGAGACCTCCTGAGTTACTGACGATTTTACAGAGTTCAGACACATGAGGCACATGGTATCATCACCATTACAAGATTTCAACTACTTTGCAGTTACCCCTTTTACAACAGCCATTAACAACACATTGCTGTTAAGCACCTTGCTGAGTGCTCTGTGCAGTAATCTCCAGATAACAGCATTCACCACCACTTTGCTCAGTGTGATGTATTAACTATATTTAATAGCTGTGGAATCCAGCTAAAGAACCGGCTGCCTGTGCCTGAGTAAGGAGCACAACCCTCCAGTGCTGCACCAGGCTCATGAGAAGGTCGAGCTGAATGAAGAACCACGTTTCAAAGCTGGGTTATGAGGAAAGAACAAAAAGTGACAGCAGCAACAAGGAGCAAAAGCACAGACAGAAATAATCCAGAAGCTGCTCAGAATTTAACTAAGGGGAGACTGACTGCAACAGGAGGAATACACAGCAGAGCTCATGGAGGTGTTTTAAATACAAAAAAGTACTTTGCCCTCTATGATCTTTCAAGCTGTCTCAGTTTCCTAATTCCCCAGCCTTTCAAGGGATACCAATAAAATCTGAAGTTTATGTAAGTCATGTTAATTACATGATCTCTGTAAATCAATATGCATGTACAGATCGAGAAGCTGTCACCATTTTAAGAGCACAAGCATGAAACACCAGAGGCTGAGTGAACTGGATAGACTGAAGTCCACTGACTGAGTTAAGCCTCCCAGTGGAGGCCAACACGAACAAAGCCATGTCAGATAATATGCACATTTCCCTTTAAATACCAACTTCCGACCACAGTGGCCTTGTGCGTTCATGCACTCAGCCCTCACAGTCTGCTGGCCACGTCTGTCACAAGTTATCACAAACTATTTGACATTGAGGGGATTTGCAAATCCACTTCTTTAATCTGGCAATAAAATGAGCCAAGTCCAACCAGTCAGTTTAATAAGCCAGTTTATCAACTCCTGAAGCATCAACACCAGTCCAGGTCACTAAACAAATACAAAGATCATTCAACGTGCTTAGTCCTTGTCCTGAGTCAGCAAAGCTCCAAGCAGTGTTTCCTGTGAAAGGAAATTCTGTCAGTATGACTGATTCCCTTGGAAAATACAGGTATGTCTGGCAATGGTCAGTCATAGAAAAAAATTTTAAATCTATTTTTGTACAAGTATTGTAGACACGTGATGATGTAATTGGCAGGAGATCCGCATGGATTTTGCTTTCCCAGGTATGAAGCAATCCAGTCATTAAATAGTTAACATCCTCTTTCTTTGCCATCCCCCACCCTCTCCTGGACAAAGGTGGCCAACAGATACATTTACACGAATTGGAAATGTTAGACAGTAAAGATGGCCAGATCTTTCCATTGCCAAGCACAAAAAGGAGATAAATCCTTGAGGTGATGCCTGCGAAGTCAGGGCAGAGTGAATGCACCACGAGCTTTTTACATCAGCAACTCAGGGAGCTGGAGAACTGACCAGAGCAGGAGTCCTTCGCCTAATCATGCAAACCAGACAGAGTGCTGCACAGGAGAGCCTAGCATACTTATTTGTTAAATACCTACAATATTTAATAAAAAAATAACCAATTTTATTGCACAGCCTGAGAGATTTATTATCTGTAAAAATGTAATGATCTATCATTATCCCAGTTAAAATCTAAATTCATAATAGGGAACACACACATTCAAATTTTCGTATTCTTAGCCCTGGAAAATAAATGCATTCATTGAAGATATACATATAAACACTTTGGCACATCTTTTCAAGGGCATAAGAGAGTTGCTAGACAAAGGAAGCTGAACATATAATTGTTTACATCATGCTATAATCCAAAGACTCCAATAAAGTGTAGAGCCCACATTAAGTAATTTCAAAACTGTCATTGCTTGGAAGAAAAGAAGGTATTGCATTGGGCTAATCAAAGTCTCCTCAGAATGGCCATGACAGGCTAAGGATGGATCTCAGGCCAGCATCATTTCTCTAGCAATAGTTAAAAAAAAAGCTGTCCAGGGCAGTGTGTGAAAGCAGAGTAAACACCTAATGACAGACACGTAGCTTGCTCTCCCAGACTCAGAAATATGCAGCTTCAAGGGCTTCCTCAGATGGGTGGCTTCACTCAGTCTAATAGCTCTTGATGGATTTTTTTTCCCTTAATTTACCCGGTTTTTTGAACTCCTGCAAAACCTCTGGTATCCACAACACCCTGTGCCAGAATTGTGCCACTGGGTGGTAGGTGAAATGGCATCCCTTTTGCTTTGGTAGGAACCTGCAAACAGCTTTATTTTGTGCCTTTAATCCCAAGAAAAAGAATGACCTTACACAGACCATTTCTCATGAACTAATCATGTGCCATTTTGTTCCCAGGATATTTGATTCCAGTTTATATAAGTTTCAGTATATTTGACTGTTTTTCTAAGCAGAAACTGTTCCAATCTTTTGATTATTCTAGATACTTCTCCTCATCCCTCTCTTCAGCCCCCTCTCCATTTTTGGGAATAAGTTACTTTGTATGTGAGGAGTGGAGAACAACATAGAAAGGAAAAATGACCTTGCATAACACCACCACAGCTGGTTTCTGTGAGGTATGAACTGATTATTTTTGACATTTTCCTTCTTTTTGAAACTTGCCATCAACAAACATGAGAACAAAAGACAGCCAACTCTCTGCCTTGTAACAAAAATCTTGAATTACCTGTAATGTCAGCTACGGCTCTCTAAAATCAAACCCCAAGACACAAAAAGAAACATTTTTCCTCAATATAAATAGCACTTAAACACACACAGAGAACAAAATGCCTCTACATGTAAGTATTCAGCCATGGACTGCTGGGTTCCAACCGCCCCTTTTGTGTTACAACATTCCACAGTGCGAGTAGAAGACCCTCCAATATTTTCTAATCACACAAGACACTTGGTATTCAGTCTAGATGCATCCTCAGCACTGTCTTTATCATTAATCATAAGCAAAATATGATGTGAAAGGAAAAACAAAAGTTTATTTGCCATGTCCAGGAGGCTTACAAAGGTGATAGTCCTCCTTTACTGGGGGGATGATAATCCAATGGGCAGGAACACAAGTCATGAGAAAATGTGAACTCTTCCTGCCCAACTTGTTTTAATGTCAACAGCACCAAGTTTTGATGGGCACACTTGAACCACCACCTGAAGCTAAAAAACCTGAGCGTGCTGTTCTGAAGTCACATGCCAGGCTCATTTTCTTAACCAAAGGCACCTTCCCTCTTCAAGTCAGTCACCATGACACTTTAAGTCTTCTGTCACAGCCAGGGGCAAACTGGCCTTAACAGCAACTCCTGCCAGTGGTGAGGGCACAGGATGCATCACATGCTGAACAGGAAACTGCAGTATTGCAGTGTAGACGAGTTCAGGGCAAAGTAAGTTTCAGAGACACAAGAGACAATATAGTCTGTACAGCATAAATTAACCAGCACTTCCTGGTAACAGAAAAAAGGGGTGACAGGCTTGAAGTTACCTCAAGCAAAAAAAAAAAAAAAAATCAACTAGTGTTTATATAAATTGTACATTTAAATAATCTGATCATTCTTCAAGATACAATGCATACCCTTTATATCCTCATGGGATACTCCCCACCCTCTTGACCTGAGTGATTCTGAAGCACTGTAAGGAAAGATTCAAACTTCTTCACCCATTCCTTTCTTACCCCTATTTTGTAATACAAACTCCAGCATGCATTTAAATTGAAACTGTGGAGTTCTGCACGGATGACAGTGGGAACAGTTTTCTTAACAGTCCTTCACACATTTTATTGACAAGATCCCTCTAAAGCAGGTATTTACAAATCTTTTAATGAAAATCCAAACTCAATAGTTTTATTAGTCATGGTCTTATAGATCAGCAACAACATTTAGTGAATTACTTTATCTCTTCTTCGACTCATGTTTGTCTTGCCAATAATAATGGTTACACAGAAAAGCAGTACCAAGGAAATAATACTTTATAAATTTTAAGGGGTATTTAATAACTGCAAGTGAAGGGCATTGCTATTATTATTGCTCTATCTATTGCTCATCAGCAAACCACAAACCTCATTTTGCTCAGTGCTTTCTCTCTGTATTTCCGTGGGGCAAACTCAGAGGTAAGATCACATTAGATCACCCTCCTCCAGCAGTTCTATTTGCAGAAACTGTCCCCTTCAAGCAGTATTTAAATCTTTAGCTATTAGTCAAAAGAGAAGCTATATTCATCCAAGTATTTCTACAGCAGCATAACAGATTCTACACAGGAGAATTTTACCTAATTGTCTTAATCATAGAAGAATAAAATACACACCCTTTGCAGCAACATAAAATAGTTAAACCCAGTATTTTCCATCCCAGATCAGAGTTCAGCATCTAAAAAACTATCAATTTGACCAAAATAATAATAAATAATCAACAATTTTCAATTTTCCCTGAAGAACAACAATTCCTTTTAAGGAATAACAATTCCTTTGAAGTTGGGCCCAGTGGAAGGTCTGATGGGATTAACTTAACATTAAAGTATTAGCTCACAGACAAGGTCAGGCTACTGTGGGTTTATGATTTCCCAAATAGTGCTGGATTCTACCCAGCTCACTTGAAGTGCCTGCAAGAGCTTGCATTTGTCTGCAGCCATCCAGGCAGGTGAGCCCTTAAAAGTAATTAATTCTTCAAAGAACAGGTATACTTCAAACCAAAATTAACATCTGATCATTAAAGAAACCACGCCACTAGGTTTGACACCTGCTAATAAATAAAACTGTTAAAACAAGCAGTGTTTATTCTCCATTTTTTCCATTACTTTGTCTGTCTGCACTACATGAGTGGTCTATAGAAAAGGAAAGCTACAGCTGACTGTAAATAGAACACTGCAAATACTGATGAAAACACTGAACAAAAGGAATGGCAATTTTTCCTACCTCTCTTTTAGTTCCATGGATTTGAAATGATAACTTCAAGTGCACCTTTATGTCACAAGTTTACAGGAAAACCAACACCCATTGCAGTTTACTGCATAATTACCCTCATCAATACTTTGATTCAACATCCACCATAATCAACAGAAGGAGTTTGGTTCTTATAGCTCACATAAACCACCACTGACAACTGAAATGGAATTTCTCATACACCCATGCAATGGTATAAAAGGTCTGCATTTAAATCCTGCATTCACAAAGCCCTTTCATCATGATAATTATTTACTAATAAGAGATTCAATGCTTTACAATAAACTGTCATTATGATTTCATTTTTCTTTTAAAGGTTTTAATACAGAAAATGAGAGCAGCAATATAACAAACTTTTTTTTTTTCATAACTAGCAGAACAAGTTATTCATGCTATGAAAACAGTACATCTGAGAAGATGGAACAGGCTTATTTCAGAATACTCCTAACAGCCATATTTTAGTTTTAGAGGGTGGAGAGGCAGGGCAAAAAAGAAAATTAAATTACTCACACTTGTATCCAGGCTGCAGATACTGAGTGTATCTTCATCTTGAGTACTCTGTTTCCGTTTTTTCTATAAAGCAAAATGAAAAGAGAGCTCAGTTTTGATGAACAGTACCAACTACCATTAGCTTGATCCTGAAACAAATACACATAATGATTTCATACACATAAATATATATGTATATATGGTTAATTATCTCTCATTGTCACTATAATCACCATGTATGTGAATATAAACTCTTTCCACAAGTTGAAAAACTACCTGTTAGCACATAGTGAATTAAATTAATTATCCTTTTTCTGCTCAGATAGGTTCACTTCAATTAAGAAACTTAGTTCTAACTAAAAGCATAAGTAATTATTCCATGTTGGAAATTGTACTTTGGCATTTGATATGAACTTTTGTAACTGAGCCTGTCAGGGAAAGAAATTAATGTGTTTTGCTGAAAGCCTATACTTCAGATTTTTCAAGGCCTACCTTCAGCAATCAAGTCCTATCCCTAGACAGTCAATATAGTGAGGATAAAAGGTGACAGGTACTGCAGGACTTACATTAACATATGTTAGGGTTTCACTCTCCATGTCAGTGATTGCATTCTGCTCTATATTCAGGTTTTGGGTTTGCAAATGGCAAAAAGCCCTGCCTCATGTCATTTCACAGGTTCACCACAAGATTAATCTTCATGCACTTCAAATAAGTATGAAATGTCATTTAACAGAGCTCTGCATTTTCTACCAGACCAGGAAGATTCAGGAAACAAGAGAAGCCACAGAATACATGATTCTTATTTATCCAGCTGTGTTGTCTTCCACTGTCAACCAGAGATAAGCAGTCACACATTATTATAGCTGGGATTCAGCTTCCAGTCTACAGAAGTCAAAGATGAGCAATTTAGAAAGCAAAAATCCCCAGACAGATGCAATGCAGTTTTTATAGCTTATGGGATGCCCAAAGCTCAACTAAAAGGCAGAGGCTGTGCACAATGCAGGTATTTCTCATTTAAAAAAATAGAAAAACTGTATCCCTGCCCCTCATCCCCAGTACCCATTCTTCCAGCTCGTGGGAAGCCTGGAGGTTTTATTTCATCAAACCAGTGAAACAACTACAAATCTACTAGGTCAAGCATATGGTTTCTGAGAATTGTTTCTTTGATGAAAAAAAGGTAAGGAATATTTATCACAAAATCCAGATGATTTGATTTCATACTGTTTTAAAACTAAACTCAAGGTGTTGAAACCTTTTATATTTACTCACTGGTTTTCAGCAGATCTTTGACTCATTTAAATACAATTTTTCTTTTTTTCAGAAAATAACTTCTGATACTTTTTTTAACAATAATTTCAAAGTCAGCAACAGCTGTGTTTTAACATCTTTATTATCCAGAAACTGGACCATGAGTTCTGACACCGCATTCCACAGTGAGAAGTGTTTTATGAAAAGTAATTCTTCACCCTTAGGCTAAGCACAATCAAATCCCCTTTACTGTTACAGTATGGATTTTTAGCAACAAGTTAAAGGAGTGACTAGAACACAGATTTCTGGACCAGACCACACTGAGCTATGAACAGAAATATCTGAAATAATACTGACTATGTTTGCTTATCCTGTATCAGTCTTTCGTAAGGTTCATTTTTTTCCCCACAGGATAAACTAATCTGAATTAGTGTAGGGTTAGCAAATGTGAATTCATTGTGAAAAACGCAAAACAGGGATGAGATCTGTCAGG
Source organism: Ifrita kowaldi (assembly GCA_013398055.1). Lineage (NCBI taxonomy): Eukaryota > Metazoa > Chordata > Aves > Passeriformes > Cinclosomatidae > Ifrita > Ifrita kowaldi. The sequence goes on from VZRS01007053.1 coordinate 33,343, forward strand.
TCAGTACTTTGCCCAGAGGGTAACATCTCCTAAGATTCTAGTGAACATGTAGCAGACTGATCTTCAAATCTAATTAGAATTCTGGGAACCCAAATGCATGCATCCTTTATAACCATATATTGATTCAACTTAAGTCTAAGCCAAGTCTCTACTTCACAAAAAGAAATTATAAAACTGAAAAGTACCAGCCCTCCTACACAGTGGACACAGCTTGACTAAAAATGAAGGGTGTTTGGATTTGGAATACAGCTTTCTACAAGAGAAGGATAAATTAAAATGGTGCATGGATCTGGTGTACCTGAGTCTATAGTAAGTGATGCTTCTGCTGCGTGGATGGACAGGATGCAACTGCATCCACAGCTTGGGATGGTGTTGCTTTAAGTCTGACATCTGAGACTTGATTTCACTGCTAATGGAGTGTGACAAATGACCACACACACAACAAATAAGCAGCTCCTTTGTTAAACAACCAATTATAAGATTCTTACTGCAGTCACATGGCTACAGATCAACACAGAAGGTGGCACTTCCGACACAGGCCAACTCTAACGAAAGTGGATTGAGACTATAAATTACATAATAAGAAGTACAACTGTACTAGGCAAGGCTACAGGATCAAAGTGAACTTGAATGAGGCAGGACATCGTTTTCTGCAGAGGGAAAGTTACACAACAACCGTGTGGGCTTCTAACTGCTACATTCAAAGTGGGGAACTGGGTCCAAAACACAGAGGTATCGTGGCCAAAGCAGTGGCCATGAGGACAAGCATACAATGGCAAGGCTGTTCAGGTAAAGCACGGCACAAAATTGAGTTAGCAGGAATTAAAATGCTCACATCTCATTCAGAGGCAGCCTCTTTGGTTATGTAACTAAACATCAATACACGCTCGAGGAACAAATCTGTATCAATTGTGATGTACAGACCAAAAGCAATGAAAAGACAGGTAAAGTATAGGGAAAGCAATTACATATTGAGTAAATCTGGGACAGCCTCCACAAAACAGATCTCTTGCTCTACCTCATACTTCATTGTGCTAATCAAAGGATCATTCCTCACTTTATTTTTGATCTTCTACTTACTGAAAAGTAATACACACTCACCAAAAAATCTACTGAATAACATGTTATCTACAAGCTTGCAATTATTATACTCCTTATGTTCTCTGTTAGTCTCAGTGGTTATGCAACACCAGTCATTCCATATAGAAATTGTGAAATATTAACCACTGCAGGCAAGAATAATGTTTTAATATTTCTGAGAGTTTCAACGGCTATTACCATTGTACAAGGGGGAGGCAGAACTCCATGGAAAAAAAAAATCTAATAATTGAGCTACCAGATCACAGATAAATTTCTTTGCCCATAATAAGTGGATTAGAATCTAAGATTGCCGTGGATATTGTGCAGGAAGCATAAGGTGCTCATTAAATTAATCCCTGCTCTTTGTGAAGATCTTTTCCCCAAAGGAGTTCCAAGTCCTGTCTCAGCTGCCATAGCACAACGCAGCTGACCCCTGAATCTGCCACATCCCACAAAATCACCCTTTAATTTTGCTCTCCATTTAATGTTTTAGCTCACAGGGCACACGAAGCAGTACAAACCTCCCAACAAAGGAGCCCAGAGGCTCAGTCGGGTGCACTGCAGGGCAGGGCTGGGTGAGGAAGCGCTGCAGTGTCCCACAGCAAGGCAGGCTCTGCCTCACCCCAGCCCCACTCCCTCACCATCCCCAGCACACTTGGACATGAGAATGCCCCACTGCAGCACCGAGTGACACACTGAACACAGGACACTGTGGTAACTCCACACTGGGCTATGAGCAGTGGACAATTCCATCTCGCCACAGAGCATCTCTCTATTAGAATTTGTATGTACGTGAATCAAACTAAATTGGAAAATGTAATGATGCTGTTTGCCTTGCTGGGAAAACAGCAAAGCTTGGAACACTTCAGTAACTCGTTTTTTTGCACAGTATATGGAGACCTTAAAAAATGGGTACACACCTGCATGAAAATAGTAGCAAGTACACCTGATCAGAAATGTGTCTGTGTTCTCTGACTGACCACACAGGAACATGTACCTCTAGGCTGAAAAAGCTTCTTGTATCACAATTTTGAATCCTAATGTTTGTGATCCTGTTGCCCAAAAGTCTGTGGCTACATCCACAGTTACAGAGACAGGACACTTCCTGGCCTTAACATAGCAGGAAAGAGTTGCTTTCCATAATTATCTCACAGGAGATGAGTAGATAAGATATCCAATTATATATTAAAGTAATGATTTAATTAAAGGAATTAGAGCAATAAGACATTGTTATAGGAAGGCTGGATTAACATAGTCTCCATCACAGGGTTTTAATTATCAATACCACAGATTTATACTTCACCACCTGGGAGATGAAATGCAAAGATGCACAAAAATAGCTTGACAAAACCCATCCTGTGATGGGGAAGGAAATGCTTTTCAGAAGAATTGCTGACTTTTGTTAAATCATCTGTCCATTCTAAATTCTTAGAAATGTGTCTGCACACAGATTGGTATCAAAATAAATAACAGTTCAAGACAATGTATTTGCATAGGCACATCATACCCTTAGACCTTCTTAGTCACAGACAGACTCATTTCAAAACCAAACACTAAACAACTTTAAGCCTTTTTTTCATACAGAAATCCATTCATTCTAATGAAATACTTTTCCCATGCCCCCAAAACAAAAAGTCCAAAACATAGAAAAATTAGAAACCATTTAATTAGTCTGTATTTCTGATTGTTTTCATATGAAAATATTTTTTAAAACAGTCTTTCCAGAATATATATCTGAAGACACTTCAACACTGCTAATTGGAAGAAAATAACTTTGTAAATAATGAAGGTATAATATATGATTTAAATAAATGTAAGTAGGTAGAAGTGCATATATACACACATACACACACACATATAAAAATATATACAAATACATATAACAAGTGTATATATATACATATTTGTAATTTGCAGTAATTCAGAAAAGAGAAAACCATTTAGCTAACGAAGTTTTGTATCATTTTTAGTGTTGAGGAAAAGGCAGGAATGGATTCACTGTTCTGGGCTTTATGCTCCTCTCCAGTTCATGGTACACTTTTATCAGGGACAATGTCCGTACCAGACTGAGTTAAAAAACAAAACTAACCAAAGAAAATCAATTTGAAGAGATCAAGTAGACCAAAAATAAAATCAAAAGGGATTAATGTGGAAGGAGGGGAGAAAACTGATCAAATACTCAATAAAAAGTCAAACATCACAGGCCAGGTTTAAGCCACACTCCAAAGGGTGGATTATGTCTGCATGAAAAGCAGCATTATTACATGATTTTTTTTTCTTTTAATTTGACAAAGCAATCAGTATCTCCTGAGCCAGCTGAGAACACCTCTACATCTACAAGGAACCTTCCCACCCAAAGCCTTAGGCCTTAGGAATCACAGCCAGTGTTGAAGCAGCTCAGAATAAGGCAGGAGCATAACATCATTTCTTTATGGAAAGACACCAAATCACAACAATAATCCAGATTTCCATGTGAATTTCTAGTCACGCTGTTTTTATACAACTTTTTTTTTTAATCCAGTTAGCTTATAAATTCTCTTGATGTGTAAATACTTTTTAGCAGCAACATCCACACATATATACTGAAATATAGATGTGCACTTCTAAGCGCCCTTCCAATTCTTAAATCTCTAACATGTACAGAAGCTGGTAAGTTCAAAAGAATATTCAGACACTACAATTCTCCTTCTTTTTTCTTTGTAGTTTGTCAGTGTGTCCACACCCATCCAACCAACACATTGATCTCTCTTTAAAAAGCCCTGAAAAGCACCGCTTGCCAAGACCATATTTATTCCTTTAACGACTCCAAAAATTCCATCTGCTGTTGCTCCTGTGTTATAAGATCTGTTTCAAGTTTTCACTGTTCCCATTTCAAATCACATTCAAATGATCTCAGTTATCCATCTCCCAGTTAGTTGCAGCACAGAGTATGGAGGACAGAACACCCCAGCAATGAGGCACAAACAGTACAAAACAGATGTTAAGAGGAATGCAAAAAGGGAGGTATGATGAAAGAAAAATCTACAAACTGGACTGGAAGGAAAGTAGACAATGTTTCAGTTCTCCTGGTTGATTTAAAATGTTTCCAAAAGTTTAACAGATGACACAGCCAGCAAACAGAAAAGTTAAAACATTTCAGTTTAGTCTTCCTAATACAAGAGGAAGAAATTCTGACTAAAAGCTTCAGCATTTTTCTTAACATTTTTCATTACTCACTTAATGAAATATGCCTTGGATCCAGCTTAATCACTGGGCAAGAGATTAATAACCTTCTGTAAATGTTAGTTGAATAATCACTGATTTAACATTTCCTGCCACAGGTGGTGGGCTCTAACCCCACCAAGCAGAGTTCAGAAGTAAACTGGAAGAGGCAGCAGCGGTGTTGCATTACCCGGCTTCAAGCCAGAATGATCCTGATACTGAGAAAAAGAGTAAGCCTCACACAGAATTACACACTTTCCATCATCTCACACTCCTGCTGCACTGGCATTCAACCGTCTAAAATGAAATAAAGGCAGAGATGACAAAAAAAAAAGCCAAACAAAGTCAAAGAACTCAAGCCTGGCTGATACAATGCACAGTTCTAGACAGTCTGAAAGAGCAGGAGAATGTGACATATTAGTCACACAAACAGCTCTCTCTGCAATCCTCAGCAAAAAATATCTGCATTTCCTGTTGAATATGGGGCTTGGTTCCGAGACAACCAATTGTAATTTCACAAGAAAGTGACAATTCATTCCCTAGAGTTTAAGCCCTTTCAGAAAGGGATGGCTCTTCCACCAACTTTAGAGATCAGCCCTCTTTTCACTTTAGCACAGCCTGTCACTCACCTTCACGCCAATACCAGTGAGCCTCCCTGCTCATCTCCCGCTTCCGTGGCTGTACCACTGACAAGAGCTTGCAGGATGGGGAGACAAAAATATCTTAAAGCAAGTTTCCCCAGGGCATGATGCTTTTTTTAGCTGAATAGTGCATCATACATGCTTTTGGAGACCATAATCTCAGAATAGTGAATTCTAACACAAAATTTTTTTGAAATTCCAGAACCTGCTACCCTGCATTTCGGTATCACAGTTCTTTATGTTATATTGGCAAAAGGAACTTGCAACCAAAAATTCTTTATATAATAAAACTGGTTTCTGTGTACATTTCCACTGCCCTCTACTGTTTGGAATACCAGAGACATTCCATGTTTCATCTTCTCAAGAGTGACACAAAATCCTAAACATTATTGCTTTTAAGGGAGAAATGGCCAGAGATGACCCCACTGCACAGCCTGCAGTGAGCGTGGGACACAGCGTGGACAGTCCAGCTTGCCACCCTGCACACGCTCACCTGGCAGGAGCCCTGGATACTGGTGTTAGGAACAGAACTTGCTTGTTCCTGGTATTCCAAAGAAAACAAACAAATGAGAAAACAGACTCTGCTCTGTTACAGCACAGCAAAAACTGCAATGGAGGCGAGGTCATCTCTGCTACTGATGGCTTTCACACTTTTTAAGCACTTCCAGGAGTCATCACATCTCTGCTGGCCAAAATGGCAGCTCCTTGCCAGCCTCCCCTTGCCACAGGCAGCAGGCTCTGCTTCTGCACTGCTTGTTGTGATGGATTGGAGATTTTCCAGTCAATGTAATGTAAAAGGAACACTGTAGTGAACAATGAAATGAAAGTTATATTCAATGTGTTTAACATTAACAACAGGAAATGGGTGTGCATGTACGGGATGCTGTAAGGACAAGGATTAGCACAGCTTTGTTTGAGGACTGGTATTTACTCTGTCTTTATTTAACCTTCTTCCTTCCCCTTTTTGGAAGGCGGGGGAGAGGACCAGTAACTGGAATCTAGAAGAGTTAATACACCGAAATTTTTGCAAACTTTACTGTAAAGTCCAAACCAAATTCAGCTAAATAAGTTACATTTATTTCTTTTACATAAGAGTTTTCTGTTGCATGAGAATCCTTTCTCAGCCAGAATTTGAACAATCCTACATAAATTACACTTTTAATTAGCACAATCAATATCTTACGATTCTAAACTCACCTAATATATAAATAAAAAATAAGATGCAATTTAAAAGAGTCCATATACTATTTAGATTCGTCTTCTGTTCTTCTCTCAAACACTTTTCAGCTGGGATCTGTCAGATCCAGGTCTTTATGTCTCCAAGTAATATAATCAGTCAGCATGCAAACAATCCCTGGATTCCTTGGTCTTTGGCAAGCTGAGGTGATGAAGTTGCAGGTCCTGGCCTTGTATGTTTGTGCTGAGGGAGTTTAGCATAGGATTGGTTGTAAAAGAGAGAATAATCAAAGTTGGGGTGTTTTAATGCTGTACTCTTAAAGGTTTTGTGCACTTGCAGGGCACACAGGCCCTTGAACAGAGTCACAGAATCCCTTAGGTTGGAAAACCCCTTTAAGATCACCAAGTCCAACCATTAACCCAGCCCTGCCAAGCCACCACTAACCCTTGTTGCTCAGTGCCACAACTACATGGCTTTGAAGCACTTCCAGGAATGGTGATTCCACCACTGACCTAGGCTGCCCATTCCAGTGCTTGACAGTGCTTTTGGCGAAGAAATTTTCCTTAATATCCAATCTAAACCTTCCCAGGTGCAACATAAGGCTGTTTCCTCTTGTCCTGTCACTTGTTACCTGGGAAGAAGAGACTGAGCCCCACCTGGCTACATCTTCCTGTCAGGTGTTGTAGAGCCTTAAGGTTTCCAGATCCCTGATTTGCCTCACACTACAGGCCCCCACCTCGATCACATATTTCTAAGAACTTCAAAGTACAGTTTTAGTCAACATATACACGAATATTTTGAAATAACTTGGCTTCCTAAATGAGAGGGTGCTCTCTAGTTTTCCAAGAAAGGATGCTGTAAACTGGGGCTGGAGCTGCAAAATTTGAGATCACATCTGTTCACTGGTGTCCCTAATGAGCTACTCTTACTCACATATTAACAGCCCAAAATCAGAAGTCAACACAAATCATTAAGAACAACCAAGTACACTAAACACTAACCACTGCAACATGTAAGACAGGTTGGAAAGTTTTTATACAGCAGTTTGAAATGAAAGATTTTAATTCTGTAGTTTGTTCTACTCTTAATGAACATGAAAATCAGGAAGCATTTATCCCCAAAATATCTAACCTGAATCTCCCTTGCTATGAAAAAACCCCATTTATTCCTGTGCTACACTTGGCAAATACACAGAACAAGTGCCCACCTTGCAATTGTTCACACACACTCAGAGATAAACCTATACTCACATTTTATATCAAGTCTTGTTTTTCTATACACAAGATGCACTAAATCTTTTAAACCTCCCTCAAAGGCTGTATTCTCTACAGTTATTATCAACCTTGCTAGTTTTCTGTCCACATCTTTCCAAAGTGCAGTGTCCACAACAGCACCCAGTTTTGCAGGTGATACCACATCCATGTGCTGCAGAGCAGAATCATTCTGCAGTGTAAACACACTGTAAGTAGGATGTGTTACAGCTTTCACTTTGGCAGTGGACACAATAATGTATATTGCTACAAATATTCCCCTTTAAACCCTAGCATCAGCCAAAATTCACGTTTTCAGGCTAGCAGACTGAGGCAGAGATGTTTACATGGGTATGACAGAAAAGCAGAAGCAAAGACCTAAACCCATCCCAACGACCAATACAGGGAGTAAAATAAATGGTCCTCCATCCCATTGGGAATAGCAGAGTATATTACCTCAACCTTTAGCAAATTTCTTTCCTTACAGAAGGGAACATTCCTGCCAAACAACATTTTGGTTTAATCAATACCCAGCCTTAAATCCTGGCATGCTTGGAAGGAGTCTCTGTGCAATTCCAACTTACACACAAACAATAAAAAGTTACACGATCTCGATTCACGCTTACCTGATGATGCACAAACAAGCAGCACCACACCATGAGTTATTTTGTGTTGTACTCAGATTTTAGGAGGTTTCTTAATTTTCAGCGTGACAGCAAAAAGTCTTTGCTACAAAGGAGTCCCTATGTCTGTCCTTCAGTTTTCAGCGGGAACTCATCCCCATGCAACCACACAGTTTGCTCTCACTTCCTGCCATGCAGTGCACTGCAGGTGTCAGAAGCTGAGGGATCTGTACTGTCATGTCTATCTCTGCTGTGGTTTCTCCCTCACACACAGCTTCAAAATAATATTTTAAACAGACAAAAGTGTTTTACAAGCAGCCAATAAGTGAACAGCACCGGTATGGTGAAAGTAAAGATATCACTAACAGGTTTCTAAAATAACAGGTAGGTGTTTGGGAACTTTGAGCCTCTGTAACTGAAACAGTCCATCTCCCACCTCTGCAATTCTTAAACAGCAGCAATGGGCTTTAAACTCAAGGGCAGACAACTATCTCCAAATGTAGATGTCTCAGCAAACAAAAGAGTTGGTAGATCCTGGGCAGAACTTTTAAATATTTATTTTACAGATTTTATTTTTTAGTATTTGAAAAGTTAGGGGATGTGCTTAGCAGGAGTTCTTAAATTAACAGAAGCATGATGGTAAAAATGAAGTACAGAGTGTTTTAGAATCAGCCCAGAATAAAGGAGCAAAGATAAGCATGACAGAGCACCCCAATTTTGCATGTAAGGTCAAGTGCAGACTTTGATTTTATCACTAGTAGTTCAATATAACTGAAGAATCACACCTCACTCTTAATCTGTCCCTATCCTGTTCAGATCTACAAACACAGAACTGTTTTTTCCAGCTGCAGAATTCTGCATTCTTCCACTGGGCAAGAATGCCCAGATAAATTTAAATTTGGGGAGCAAGATAACAGCAATTCAAACTTCATCTTTAAAGAAAACAAGTCCTTAGTGAGCTGCTGCAATCTTTCTTCAGAATTAAAAATTTCTGCTGAGCTTGGAGGACGAAGATAAAAGGTGAAACTGATACCCGTGAGCAACCAGTTCCTTTGAGAAGAGGAGCCATGACATCATTGCAGACAGAAAACACTGACTGGAAGAGCTTTCAGAATGCAGACATTTTAGGCCAAGATTTAAAAAATTACTCAAGTACATCCCTCTTGGTGAATGCTATTGGCCTGTCTTCCCTGCCCAAAGGCCAGCTAAAATCCAACCTAGCCACCTTCTTTTCAGACCCTTCCAGCAGAACATAGTTTATTTTTCCAAGGAAATACATATAAATGCTATATATAAGCCTGAAATATTTTTCAAGCATTCTTTAACTCTGTCTTCATTAACTTAAAGTTATTTCTTAAATAATCTTTCACCCCATACAGGAAACCCTAATCCTCTGCTATCAGAATTTGGTAAGACCTCACCCAGGATCAAATACAGGAGTGCAGTTTTTTCAAGTGTTATGATATCCGTAGCTCTTTATTTGCACCAAAGATGAAGTTAGGTAGGCAGGCATTTTTCAACCAGATTTCCTGGTAACATTTGGATTTCTGTATTCCACTTCCTGGAGACCACAACATGTAAAGACTTTAACCTGTTATGCATCTTTATATTTGCACTTGCACTACTCCTCAGGCCATCTATAACCACCTGCCTCAGCAGCCATCAGAATTTAAGAAGCCTAAAGGCAGATACTACAGATTTCAGCTTTGTGTCAGGTTTTTTCTCACCAATCTAATAAACAACATTTAAAGCAGTCTGGCCCCCTACCTGTATCAATCAACACAAATTAATGGGATGGCAAAACCTGTTTTTCTAAGCTCTGGGGAAAGAAAACATTCTGTGTTTTTTCCCTGCAGCTGCACAAAAGTCACATCCAAGGTACTCTGCACTTTGTTGACAGCAGCATCAAGGGCATCCCCCCGAAAGAAAGTGCAGCTTGAACTTACTTATATTGTAAACAGCCACACAAGTACCAAGGAAGGAAATCTAAGATACCCTGTCTGGATTCCAGACAGCAACTTCCTCAAAAGAATGAGGTCCAGAAATCAGAACTGACAGGCTCAAAATATGTAAATATATGAAAGCTGCTCCTTTGGTCCCTATGCAGTTACAGCACTGCTGCCCAGTCCAACAAAACATAAAATGAAACAAGACAGCACCATGAACACAGGATTGAGTAAATAGCCAGAAACATCCACGAAGCTCTGGGTAAAGGGAATTAAATATTGCTGTAAGTATAGTTTTCAAGAACAGAGAATGAACACCAGCTATTCATTATTTAATTTTTTTAAAAAAATAAAGTAAAAAAATCTGACAACACCATGTCTCAGAAGGTTTCCTGCCTTAGGATTCTCACTTGTAAAATGCCCAAAGCACTGTGGTGGCATAAGGCTGGAGCCTGTCAAATGTTTGTAGCCAGCAGCACATGATAAGTTATTACTCAGACAGTTGTTGTGTCAAAAATCACAGCAAAATGCAAGCAAACCTACCTAAGCAGATTCACTGTTGCTTTCTTCTCCAGAGTTCTTAAAATTACAGATATTACAAATAGGAAAATAAATACAAAAAAATCCTTCTTTCAGGGCAGTATCCTACTGCTGCAACCAGGATTTTTAACTGCACAAAGTGGTTTGTACACATCTCAAGTGTTGTGAGGTTGGACCTTGCTCCTTCCAAGGCCTGGGAGAGATGCTCATTAGTAGCAAATTTCCTGCAAGACATCGAAATTTACCCATCCCATCTCCCATAGTACAAACCACTGAATTTGTGGTTTCTCACATATTCTCCCAGAGATAAAGATCTGGTTAACTCGAAGATAATGCTTCCCAGAATGTGAAAAAGATTGCTGTGGTTTGCTGAAGACATTTAGAAGAGAATCATTTTTATTTTTGCATCTAGGACTGTAGTAGTCCAGAAGCAAATGCCACACCAAACTGCACCAGCCACTGCCCAACTGAGGACCCTCAGGAAGTGCTGCAGTTCTCTCCCATCTCCTGCCAGTGTCCCTGCAGTCAGGACAAGCAATCTAACCTTCTTAGGAAGAAGATGATACAGCTGCCCTCATTTCATGACCTTTTCACAAGGCTACGGCTCTGCTTTGGACTGGAAGTGCCTGGGAGGACACAGGGATTGTTGAAACCTATGATTGCTGCTTCTGAGGATACTTAAGGCTGTGAGCAACTGAAAACAGTGCTTGGAAAATAAGTAAGTTTTGCAAATTCAGTGGGGAGCCCGCTAGCACAGAGATTGAAACTGTTTTTTCATTGTGCATTATGAGTGTTTTAAGAATGCTAAATTTAACTCTCTCTGTAAAGCTTAACAATTAACCATAATCTAGAAAGAGACAGACACCACCAGTGTACAATTTTTGCATTAAAAACAATGTAATAAATATTTTTAAGTGTGTATTTTACATATCCTTAGAACATTACTGCAAATCATGTCAGGATCATATTATACACACTGCTTCATACATCTTCCATTAGAATGGGATATCCCATTTCAAAACATGTAATAGAATCCAGCAATTACAAAGATCTGTCATCATGAATGAAATTTAAGAGCTTCAACAGGTCTGAATTTACTTTAAAAATTTAATTTAGTATTAATCAAGAAATGTTACAGTATGTTCTTACATATGCTTACATTGTAAATTCTTTAGAGAAGGTTTATGTGATATCCAGCAAAATGGAGACCTTGTTTTCTGGTTGCTACTGTAATAACAAAATTTGTTTCCAGGCTGCAATAAATAGAAGACATCATCATACTGCTGTCGTTATGCATTTGGGTCAGATTTTAAAAGATGCCCATAATTGTTAAGTGCTGTGTACATTCTAACCACAGCATTAGCTTTCAAGAGGAATCTTGCTCTTATGTTTAGAAATAACTAGGATTCATTCTACAACTGAGATGTTTGAGCAAATCTGGCTGTGAAAGCACCTCTGTTTTTGGAATGAGTGGGAGTCCTCCTGGAGAAGCCAACAAACCACTCAAAATGCTCCTTCCAATCAGAAAGAAATCAAATTTCCTTTTCTTTTCCCATCAGCTCTAGGACTATTTATAAGCTGTTTCAGAAGTGCAGAACTTTTCAGGAGGTTTTCCTTCTCTCCTGGTCCTTAAAAGGATTTTGTTTAGCTTTCTGCCACGATTACAACTTGACTAACTAAATTAGAACCTGTGGAACTTCAGAGGCTCTGGAAATGGAGAGGGAGATGTTAGAACAAAACCTCCAGTATGGAGGATTTCCCAACTGTCTCTGGAAATGCTTTTGAAACCTTTTCCAAATGTGTAGTCCATCTATTTACTTTTACTTAAAATTTAATCCACAGCTTTAAATAATAATACCTAAGCACTGCCAAACTGGAAACTTTTACAATCAGCTTAGAATGACCAGTGAGTTTTTACAGTACAAGCACTAGGAAATAAGACAACAGACCATCACAACAATTTGGGGAAAATGGAAAGAGCCAAGTTAAAAATGTATCTTTGTAACAGGTTGTGATAACACCAAGTTCTCCTGCAAGCATCACAATGAGTGAAGCCAAATAAAACAGCAATTCAAGCCCATGTGTGCAGCCATTCATATTCACTAGACATTTGAAAATAAAATTGCTAATAAAAAACAGCGTAGCATCAATAAAATACTAATTATAGTTCAAAATTGCTTCTCAAATGTTGGTTTCTCAGACTAAGTGGCACCAAATTCAGCTGGACAACAGCACCACTCTGTTAACCATTACAGGTTTCTGAACCAAAGCCATAGGAAATAGTAATTTCACATCACGTGTTCTCAAAGAGCAGCCACTGGTGGAGTGGGGGGGAAACAAAGACAAAGAAATGGGCAGAGCTGGATTTGAGTTAAATTGAACAGGGGTCAAGTTCATCTGCTACTGAACAAAGAAAAGAACAGTAGATGACAGCAGGAGTACAAGGTAACACCCAGTCTATGATTAAAGACAGGAAATCTGCTCTATAACAGAACATCCAACTTAGCCTAAGAGAATCACAATTGGACCTATCTGCTCTATCACATGCTGCTCCTAGCTCAGTATTGTTTGTATGTGCAAAATAGCTGGCATGGAGGGTTTATAGCATATACAGAATATTTCTACTATAAATAACAAACCACACCCGGAACAAAAATAAACTTGTTACAAAGCACTTACAAAGATCCATAAAATAAAACCCTACAATAGTAACAGAATGACTGTATGGAGTATTAAGAAAAAAACAAACCAACCGATTTTTGAAAGGATTAAATTAAATTATACAAAACCCTTCCAAATGGGAGATATTACACTATTTTCATTATCAGAAAAATTCAAAGTATTAATTGAATAACTGAGCTTTAGTGAGCAAAAAAAGTCATGGGGGGAAAGTCTTGCAGATGTAAAAGTCTGCAAAGGTCTTTTCAGGAATGCCTCAGCCAAGTGCTCCATAAGGGCCTCAATATTTTTGCCCCAAGAAACATAGAATCTAAAGTGTATTTTCTATAACTACCACGTAATTAACTTGGAAGCACCTCTGTAAACCAGGTAGGCTATGTACTTAACTCATAGATGACTTCAGATGTAAAAGCTGTCAAAGTTTAGTAATCAGCTACTGAATTAAGTTAATTAAGTCAGTGTAAATTCCTAAGCAGTACAGCACTCTCTAGGCAGCACAAGCAGTAATTGCCCATAAAACATGCACAAGTTTGTCTGAGTCCCAAACTATTGAAATCTTGGAATGCTGAAGTCCAAAGGCCAGCCAGCATCATTCTCCTTTGTAACTGATTTATAAACAACTCAGAGTTGTCTCTCCAGCATGTTCATGGTTTTTGCCACATTATTGTATGCAGAGGACCTTGTAATTTACAGTACCCATTGGTCCTCCAAAGAGATATGGCCATTTATCACAGGCCTAAGAACAACACATCAACAAACCATGTTCTGCTGGAATTTCAAATAAAACATTCTAGCATGACGTGACTAATCTCGCATCTCACACTGTGGGTAGAAGTTATGGTAATCAAACCATGCTGACTCAGCACGTGGCTTTGGAGTACTACATTTTTTAATTCTTACCAATTGTCTAACTGGTCACTCTGAACTGGTTTTTTAATTCAGTGTATACATTAAGAATACAACAATTCTGATGTGTTTTGAAACTGTGGATGGAATTGACTGCTATCCAGTTACGCAAATGCCACACAATGAATTCCTGATAGCATCTCTATTTGTTTGCCAATATAAACCTTGCTGTTCCAAGAGAAATTAGTCCTGTGACTAATCAACAACAGTTCCAGTGGTTTGCTCAAAACCAAAACCAATAACAAGCTAAACCATTTCAAGCTCCGCCCACAGATTAAGCAGGGAGACATCAAACCCAACTCTCTTACAAACAAAAATCTTTGTCCAGGGTGTCTATTTGCTACCATTTATAAGATCCTGTCTTCTAAACTAGAAATTCTGTATCACAAAAGGATATTTGTAATGCTCCTTACATTGCTGCTACCAATGGTGTGAAGTAAAGCTTCCCTGCTCCTGCAGCGCTCCCAAGGAAGAACCGCAAGAACAGACTTAGAGAATTGCTTCTCACTATTTCTGGTGTCAGGTATCAGGGGCATTCTGGCCCAGGAAAGGTCAATGCTGGACAGCAGCATAACAGCTTCTCCACAGAGGCAGACTAAAGGCAAGTCTGAGCAGGGCCAGGCAGTAAAAGAGAAGAGCTGTGACAATTAAACTCTGAAATTGAAGAGCTTGAACCCACTGTAAGAAGACAGAGGAAGAGATCTAAAAGGAGCCAGTGGGATACAGGAATTCATCATCTGTTGGAAAGCAGAAAAGGAATATGGAATTCTTCTGTTCAAAGACAAAGGGGGATGAGTCGGGTCAGGGATCAAGCATCCACCTGGCATCTCTTTAACCTGCTGCAGGTCAGAAGACACAGGACTCTGCAGAGGTAAAGGGAGGAGCAGCAGCACCAGAGCAGCCTTGGGGAGCAGGGATCCCAGCTGGACTCCCCTGCTCAGAGTCTATGGCATGGGAAGGAACTGACTCCTGACTGCTGTGTCACAACAGGTACAATTATCCCACTCGCAGCTATGCTGTGACTACACAAAATAATCACTTATAAAAACATGCTCTCAATGACATAAAGTAACCATCCTCCTCCGAGGAAGCTGCTTAAATTGTGCATAGGAGTATACTGAACTAACAGAAAACCACACGTGTTTTTTAATGCATGTGATAACTTGTGTTTTAAAATCTGGACATACTAAGAGATAATGATATTTAAGCATATTTGATCTCGAGACATTAGTGCATAACTTTGTTTCAACAAGTATGAAAAAGGGCCTGTGTGATATCACTTCTAAGTTCCTGTAACAGGTAACATCATTGCTTAAGCAAACAACTATCAGTGGATACAGAAATCAGGTAAAACTAGGCAGAATCCAGGAGAGGTACAGAGGTGCTTTCTGTGGTAGTAAATAATTATGTGACTTACACAATTAATCATCAAGTTAAAGCCATGAAAGAACTTCTTTTCTCTCTTAGTAATTTTATCTTGTAATCTTGAGATTCATGCACCCTGAAAGGGATAACTGAAGTGTGCCAGTCTGCACAAAAATATACTGTTTTCTAAAAAAAAAAAGTGTGGAAAAGTGTGGAATTCTTCTCATTTGGCATGACACACATCTTTTCCCCCACGAACATTTGTGCAGTAAAACTAGCAAAGAAACCACATCTAAAATTGACTTTCAGCATATTTAACACTTTTTTATGTCAGCTTTCTCATAAATTAGATCAGCCTTCCTCACAGGTGACCACATCTGCAGCTCAGTTCGATGCTTTTGCAAAACTGGAAAGGAAACCAGAAAGCAGGAAATAGGAAGAAGCCTTGATGCACTAAATTATCTTCAATCTTCAGGCAACTGCTCACTAAACACATGCCTCAAACTATTTCAAGTACAAAATGTTGGTTTAGATTTCACTATTTATTTTTAGCACTGAATATCTTCAGCCAAATTTGTTGTGCGTGGCAGGGAGGAAATAAAGAAACCATCATAATGGTTCAGATGTCTGCTTAAAGCATGCAGGAAATGATTGCTCTCTTGGTGGAACAGTGGAGAGACATATCAGAGACAAGTGCAGACAAAACTAGCATCCTCTTCAGTTCTGCCTACAGCCCAACATTCTTCACTAATCAGGTAACTGCTTTTCTTTTGATTGACTGGCAGTTTCTTCATAGTCACCTCAAATGTCATCATAGCAACACTGTGTACCACTACTTCTGCAAATGTACAGTTTTGGGGTTTTTTTTTTAGAAAAACAATCATTTGAAGACTTCCATTTGCATATCTAAGCCCAGAAGCTTATCCTGCTGGCATAAACAAAGTGAGTGCTTTTAAGGGAGCAGGAAGGGAGACAGATAAAGCAGCTGAAATCTCAAACTCTCAAGAGAGATTCTTTTTCTTCTTGAATTCAGAACTTCCTTATTTATAAAACTGACTGCTCTTAGTGTGGTAAAACATAGCATACAAGCATATAACTCAAGACTGTATCATAACTACCAAAAAAACCACAGAAGCTTTAATCCTGACATCTTCTAATTGTGTGTGGATGACTGTACAAATGTAATCCTCATTTGATGGAATGCTTTCTGAAATGAAGCTGTTTCCCACCCTACACGGCAAGTAACAACAAACAAATAACAACACATTATTTCCACAGACACTCAGAGCAGCATATGGACCTGCTCTCTCATAAGCACCGAACAGTGATGCTGAGGAAAGCCACTTATCTGCATCAAGGTTTTAAGGGAATGGTGGCATGGAGATGAGAAGACCAGTGAGAGTTAATGGCAATCAGAAGATAAAGCAAACATAGAATTAATACTAATTTCTGTGCCAAGATCTGTGCTGGTGCTTTCTTTATATTCATTATTAACCTGCCTCTGAACTGCCCCATCCCTTCAGATATTTGTGTTTCTTCTCCTTACCAAGTCCCAGCCGCAACTTGCTCCCCACCCACATCATCTTATCATCTCAGGGTCAGCACTTGCAAAGGCTGAACTGATAAACTTGCATTGTTATATAGATTTCTTCCTCCACTTTTTGCTTCCATCTCTCTGCTTTTACACTCACTAGCTTACCTCCATTTCTATATTTTATCCATTTCCACTCTCTTTCTCTCCCAATTCTTTCTTTGCTTTCTCCACCCTGACTATCCCTCTTTCCAAGCTGCAGATCCCTCCTCTTTCCTTCTCCAATACTATATCCAGGATAGGATTTTGCTTTTATTCCTTTTTTATAGCCTACATTTTATATTTCTTTGCTTTATTCCTCTTCTATTTTAAGTATCACAGCTAACACCTAATCTCCTATGTTCTGGTCTTCCCTTCAGTGTGGGATATTCTTATCTCCACAGGTTCTGTGTTTCTTCCTTAGGATTGACAGTTCTCACTATAAATACTTTCCCTCTACACTAGTCTATTCGCTGGACACCTGACTATAAAAATTTCTTCAAACCCCAAATTAACCTGATGTCTTCTGTGTATGCAGGAGGAGATTTACAGCAAAAAGATTTCACTGCTCAGTAACTTTAAGTCTAAATTTTATCTCAACCAGGTTTGATTTATTCAGTTAAAAAAAGAAAAAATTAATAAACTCCTTTCTTCCCACTGATATCTAAACACTGCCCAAAATTCTGGAAGCCACTGCTCCACTATCTAAAAATGACAGAAACATGATATCATTCTGACATGAAAATCCCCGTTGAGAGAGCTAAATGTGATCTCTAACCACAGGGCTCGAAAGGGCTGCTCAAGATGGAAATCAGCCTCTTCTGATAAATTTAAGTAAGGAAAAGAGAAGTGCAGAGGAGTTTCTCTGGTAAATGTGTACCATCCGGGCCTTCCTTATCTTACTCTGAGGTTTACGTTGGTGTATGTTCAAGGTTTCTTTAACAGGTCCCTTTATCAGCGTGATACTGAGACATTGAAACTGAGTGAACTGACTGCAAAGTGAGGACAGGGAGATGAACACAATGCTGCAATTCTGTGCTAATCACTTTATTCTTTATTATTTTTCGTGACTGTTGAAATGATCCTGTATTATAGACTGCAATAATAGATACAGAAGTTAAAAAAAAAACATAGCCATGAATAAGTCAGCTCCAGAGTTGTGTTTGTTACACTCAGCTGTGGCTCTGCTCCACTGTCAACATTAACCTAGTTCTTTTAGCCAGTAAGTTTTTAGTCTGGTTTGAGAAAAGACATCAAGCCAACCTATTATCTTTCACCATCTCTATTAAAACCTGTGTGACTTCAAGTCTGCTCACTGGGCTTTTCATAACACAGTTTCTCCATCCATCAAAATAAAGTTAATGCTCACACAATGCAAACATCAACAGACACTTAGCTCTCTCTTTCCCAGTGCTCAGCCATCTTGGCTTCAGCATCCCAACAGATCAAGTGAACGACTCACACAGGTTCTTCCCTTGATGCAGCCATTTGTTTCAAACAACTGCAACTGCCTACTATGCACTGTATGAAATACTACAGCTGTAGAACTTGATATCTGCGTTAGTATCTCTTAAGTTTCCTTAAAAATAAGGTGGCAGCCACCTGCCACAGATCTTCATTTCTACACGTGAAGGAAGCAGATTGAAGATCCATTAACTTGCTGCCTGTTTTCTCTAATACTACTATTCCTACCTCCTTTCAGGTTCTTGATTCTGAAGTATTTTACTCCCCAGTTTTCTGTTCTTTGTGTACAGCTCACTCCACCTGCACCATGCAGGATCACAAACCTCATGCTGCCACTGTTAAACCAGCCCTACATCTTTACTTCAGTGAGCTACTGCTCTGAACTTGGGATCATTGTTTCTTCAGCTACAACTCACACCTACAATACTCTTCCTACTATTTTCATACCCACCTTCTTCCTCCATTACTCTTCCAGCATAGCTGGGAGAAAACTGGGGGAAACACTGAGTCAATTTTATTTTTAAACTGGCTCTGAACTGTATCATTAATGTACAGCTTAGAGGTTGTTGATATTTTGCCTGCACTCCTGACAGTGCTGTTGTGAGGGAACTATTCTCTCGGTATCACTGACGACTTCACCCCTGGTGTAACACAAGAAATAGTGACAATAAAAAGCTCACAGTAAACAATAGTGGATGCTCTATTTAAAACATCGAATTAGAATGCAAAAGTCAGTACCAGATACTGTAAAAAATTTTTTTTTGTTTTAATGAAGTTTACCATATTATAGCAACACAGATCAGTAAATCTGTCAATACCATTTACTCTTTCAGCAAAGCATTTAAGTAATGTCTGCCTACTTCACTATTTTGTTGGAAGAAGCTCAGAGAAAACAAATTTATATGGTCTCCCAAGTACAAGTCAGTCCACATTACAGGTAATGGCAGTTTAGTGTTTGCGAAGCAGAAGAGCCCTTCCTTTAACCAAAAGATTACTATGACTTAGATACAACAGGCAGTGACTTCTCTTGGACTGTATCCCAGGCTCCAGCACTTGCACACATGGCACTGCCACCACTGCCATTGCAACACCACCATCACATTGAGTTTTACACCAAATGGTGTGGAAGAGTTCACAGGCCATGGGAGACGGAGAGGGGATAACATGACTGACTCTCTGAACAAATTGACCTACCTAAGAAGCTACCTTGGAAACCTGAAGAGGACAAGAATAAAAGCTCCTGATACCCCCAGCAAATATTAAGATTCTGAGTGTCACTTGCATTGCTTTTTCATGTATCTTTTCAGTCAGTTCTGTGGGAACACACAAGCTTCCATATTTCCTTACTCAGCCAAGCAAATAGAAATAAAACCAATTCCCTTCTGCCTTGTAAGAGACCCATGTAAATTTTTGTTATGATTTAACTGTACTTCTGTGAAGTTCACATAATACAAACTTTCAATAACTTTACAAATATCTACATTAGAGTAAAAGAGTATCAGTCCAGTTTTCATTATTTATTTTCTGATATGAAAACACACCCTATTTTTTTTAATTTAAAGTAGGTTAATGTACAGTGTGATTGTGTCCCGCACCCCTCATGATAGTACAACCAATCACATTTTCAAAAAAGTTGGCGTTTTTAAAAAGCCTTTTAGGAGGGTGCAAAATTAAAAGTTGCAGTGTAATTGTTTTGCCATTATTTTAGTCCTCACAGATCATGGTTTAAGTACAAAGTTACACTGCAACAGAATGAAGCAGGAGAGAATGCTATAGTGTGAACAAAACAGTACTAAACTTACCCCTCTGAAATTCCAGCCCTTGGTGGAAGGAAACAAGGAAAAGTTATTCTGTTGCTGCTGTTTCGGCCTGCAAGATGAGACAAAGAGAAGCGTTCACATTTTCAGCTGCCATATTTTCTACCTCAATAACAGAATTACAATAGAGGGAGAAAAGAAAAACACATGCTTCAGGTACTAAGACACTTCCTTGGCTGTACCTCTGACAGGTTTCTGTCTTCAGTGTTACATGTTTTAATTCAGACAGAGCACTAAGGGACATGGCAGCCTTTCAAGCCTTCAGAGATGCTCTGACTTGATGTCTGACAGCAACTTATTCCTCCCACTGATTTTCAGCAGAAACAACCCTGACCCAAACAGTCTGCGAAGCTGCAATTACACCACGTAGTGCAAGATGGTGCAGCTGGACAGGAGGGGGACATTTCACAGCCTTTCATCCTGACAGTGGAGCTACACAAAGCTGTAAAAAGCAAGGTAGCCAGCCTCTTGTGTGACGCTAAAAACTAGAAGCTGACTTCTGTTTTCAGTCCTTCCAAAAAAATCTTTCTCCTACCCTATAATTAACACTGTACAATTATGTCTGAAAAGTAACCATAACATGGCCCATTTCTCTCCTAATGAGTGCTTTTCACCAGTAAGATCTTCAATTAGTTCCCAAAGGTAGGCAAACATTGCTGAGATTTTACACATGGAGTCAGATCAAAGCTCGAGTGACCTGCTGAAGCTGACCAGACCAACACATGGCTTGGCAGCAGGAGCCAAGTGCTGAGCATGCTGCACCTCCAACCATGCAATTAAGACACATTACAGAAGCAACCACAAATAGTAACAGGAACACAAAAACTTGGTTAAAAAAATAGCAAATTAAATGGCTGCTTGTCAAACCTCACCATCCAACAATAACACAACAGATATTGAAGTTAAAGCACTGAACTAACACACAAGTTCTTCCTGCTGCTTATAGCTCCTGAAGGACTCCAACATACCAGACTCCAATCTCTTTTTGTAGAGTCAGGATAGCAATAGTTTCCACTGTCTTTTTTTCTGTCTTCTGTTTTTTGGTGTAAAATATTTGGTGTACGGATTGTTTGTTTTCATGTTCATTTAACACATCATAGAGCTGTGACCACAGTAAACATTTTTAGATGCCAGCATAATGCAAAAAAATTATAATCATGACAATTAAGTAATTTTTGTAACATCAAAGGTCGAGATGTAAATCTTCTTAGTTTTTCACTGCACCAGCCTGCCAACCAGAAAGAACATTAATATTGAAGTGCATTGGTAAAGTCATTAAAGAGCACAAGGCAGCACACAGGACAGATTTTAGTGTTAAAGACTGCCCCACTAATAAACCCTCCTACTGCAGCTTTCCAAGTTAAAATATTATGAAATTAAATTTCTAACCTAAGAGCCTCACTGGAATAGTAAGTGCATTATAAAAAGAGAAAAATGTGATTTACAAGAGCAACTTGCACAGATTATCAATTGTTCTAATGGTGTTTTGCACCTTTTTATTCACAGATGATCTCACTGTGGAACCAGACAGGTTTTTGAGGAAGTGCTGTGAGCTTTCTATAAAGTTGTGCTCCTTAGCAATTTTTCCAAAAATATATGTTTGAACTTACATTTCTTCATTTTTATCTTATATTTTAATGCTGTTCATGCATTTAATTTCCCATTTTGTTAAGAATTGCAGTAGTTCTATACTAATTAAGATGAATGTAGGGGAAGCAGAAGACATTTCAACTTCAATAAAGGAAGTTTTATGACAGTTTAGACAATATTTCAAAGGAAATGAAGACTTAATTAAATATTATCTCTCCCCATATTCATTCTGTAATGACAACTGAGAACTCTTTAATAAGCAATAAATTTGTCATGTCATCCATCTACACTCAACTAAAGTCCATCCAGCAGAAAAAGAACGATTTAGCAATTGTTATCATCAATCTGTAACTTTCCCATTCACTGATAGCAACCCAGACTACACAAAAACAGCCAGTCTTTATAAAGAGCAAACATACCAAATTTACATTTTGTCAGTTTTCACAATAGGTATCCTCTTCCCTCTTAGCAATCAAGAGCCTTACTTCATTTTGGTGAGAATGAATCTCCCCATCATTCACAATGGTCTGCTAACTCTTCGTTTTAATACTACTGTGGCATTATTAAAGGACCTTAATTGCAGCAGCCTAATGAAATAAGGTAGTTTTACCAAAGGGTGTTCATTAAAAAGTCAGGGAAACATATGGAGGTCACTCTGTTCCTCCATGACTTGCTGACCTGATCTGATACAATCAGGGTACAACAAAATTCTTCACAATTTCTTTTTTCCACCCAATGTGTGCAGCACTCTTCTAAAACCAGATTGAAGTTTTAGACTCATTTAGCACCCTCTGTGCTACCTTAAATGCTTTCTTCAAAAACTTTCATGCATCTGGCCTGATTATTACTTCCCTATTTTCTACTCTACCAGGGGCATTTGAAGCCTAGAACACAGTGAATGTTTCAAGCCTACTTTCCCATTGCAAGCAAGCACTTCATGCAGCCCATCTCAAATGTACCGACATATTAGAATGCAGAAGAACTGTCCCACTATTTTCCAGAAAGACTGTTTCAGATATCTCGCTGTTCCCATAACTAGGAGTGATCTAGGTTAAACATATTTGTAAATTGTTTATGATCACCATTCTGAACCAACATTTTTCAGCAGAACACTCCCCTAAATTAAAATGAAGTAACATAAAAATTCTGATTCTTGAATGCACCTCAAGTGACAAAACATAGTTCTATCAAAAGCAAGACCTCATTTACAGTTTTCAGTTTGGTCCTTTGCTACCTTAAAGTTATTTTGATCTCTTGGTCTTCCCATCTGTCAACATCAATGAAAACTGTACTGAAAAAGAAATAAAGTATTGCAGGTTTTTCAGACACATTTTAAATTAATGCTTTCCTTTTTTTTTTTTCTTTCCCCTACAGGACAATGCTACTGTCACTTCAGATCATTCTGTGTACTGGATAACTCCTTTCTGAAGTGCAGCAGCATATGAGCTAATTAAGAAACAGCCTGTGTTATAAAACTAATGAAATACTAAATTGCAATTTGATATTTTAAATACAAAACTGTCAAAGAATTCTATTTTTTAAACAGCCAATAGATATTACACCTTGGTAGGAGGGATGCTAGTCCAATAGTGTATTAGATGAACCTGGTCTGGTAACAAAACAATTTACAAGACCAATAGTAAAAATCATCACTGGCATAAATAGGTAGCAGATAGAACAAAATAAAACAGCTTGAAGAAAAAAAGAGCAGACATTAACAGGGATTAAAAGTGATGAGCAGACCTGACTTTTAGAGGCACATAAATCTAAAATAAATTACTCAGATACTATAGTAAAGCTTTTTCAAATGTCAAGGACGAGGCAAGGATGGTTCCTATAACTGAATGCACTGTGATGAACACTCCTGAAATGCACCAAATAGGTTATCACAGACTAGATCATGGTGAGAAAAGGAAGCACAGAGGTAAAGAGAGGAGGAGTTCCTCCCTAAAATTACTTGCAACAAGAGTCTTGAAGCTGTAATTTCTAACGCTTGACCTTTCTTACTCATGGATCTCTTTTTGTTTAGCCAAAAGGCACCAAAGCATTTTCTCCTCAGCACCACAGTGTTAAGAAGGGAAGACTAAAGGGTGGGGATATAAAGGAACTCTCCAGACTGTGGGAGGGAGGAGTCACCAAACCCTCCGTCTGAGCTTGGCTTGGGGATCACTATGGAATTTTACCTTGGGAATAAAACCTGAAACCAAGTCCCTCCACTGTGACAAAAGTACAAGTAGGGACCTGTCCCTTGGAAAGGCAGCCCTGGAGAAACTCAGCATCGAGCCCGTCCCTCTGAGTGTCAAACTGCTCCTCCTCATCAGCAGAAGTTTCAACTATGTATCCTCCATTTCATCCTTAAGCTCCAGCCGTGGCAACATAAGCCAGGAAATGGCATCTTTGTGCCTTAGTAACTCAAACCTATCTTAGATCCCTTGAAACACTTACCAGGGAATGACTAACTTGCTTACCTGCTAGCTCCTAGTGATCCTGCAGGTCAACAAGAATAATTTAGAATTTTACTGAACTAAACTTTTATTACTTCAGGAACTTCTGACATTGGTAAAACCCTCTGTGCTCTGGCACTTTCTTTGACCAACTGCTTCTACCACTATTTTGTAGCCTAGGGAATTAAATGCATTTGTCCTTAAGATGTGCAGTGTTTTCTGTTTAGGTTCCATCACACAAATACTGCGGATATATTATAAAAATATATTTAGACACCAGATTAACATGACTTCCAGACTAAACCAGTGGAGCTTTTTTGGTGCAACTTTTACTGTGCTGTAGGTTAGTTATATAATGACAATTGGTAAGTAAAAGTGCATAAAGGAATCTAAAAACTAAAATACAGACTGAATGTTTTAAAGTTTCTATTACATTTACTACCAAAAGTGCATTATCTGCCTTGAGCATGACGATGAGTTAAGTGAGCAGTTTATGGCAGTTTATATTAAGCTCACGCAACTTTTATATCTTCATCTGATCCCCCAGTCTATCTGCACAGAGAATCACTGACTACAAGGGTATCTTTTAGATATGAATATCCAAACTGTGCGTGTTTTGTTTAAAATATTCAGCTGCTACATCCGTTCAAAGATAAAAGCTCATTTCGCAAATCTACATGAATACTCAGATAATAAAAGCAAAGCTCAAACCACTTGGAGACAAACTGTGCTAAGTAAAAATTCTTTTCAATCTGCAAAAATAAAGGTTGCTACTACAGCTGTAAATATTTTACAAAGATGCTGTTCAATAATAAATAGTACTTACTGCTCAGATCTGTTATTTTTGATGTCATCTGCTCAACCTACCAAAAATGTACACTAAGACACAAGTCACAAAAGCACATTAATTTTAACACATTAGAATAGTTGTGATATTAAATTTCACACACAGAAAATGTCAACGTGGTTTACGTGGTGAAGCTTGAGATGTGCAAGAGCATTTTAGCTTTGAACAATAGTTTTGAATACTGATTTTCTTAGATATTTTAAATAACAGATAATAATGTACCTTTGGTACTGATTTTAAAAGCAGGAAAAAGGCTCATGCTTTGACCTACTTAATAAAAAACATTGTTTCATCCATTTGTAATCTCAAATACTACTTCTCTTTTATACTAGGCCTGTGCATTTTGGCCCTAAAAGGATTGTGTAAATTCCATTTATTTTCCGGAAGTGTAAAACAAATCTAACACAACAGAATCGGGCTCAGAAAAGATTTAAGTTCCTATAGAGAGTTTACTTGATGGGATTTTCTTGCTAAAGGCAAAGTAACTCCAGGACTGGGTGCATGTTTGATTTGCCAGGGCCCCATCCTGCAGACAGGATGGGTAACTGGGGGTGGGGAGGCCACTCAGCTGAGCAAGACTGAACACTTCGTATCTTGAGAGAAACAAAAATACCAAGAAAAAAACAATGACAGATTTTCAGCTGCTGTGCTGACTTCCTGAATGTGAACGTAATCTTTTATTGTCCTACTATCATGAACTGGCATAAATGCATTAAGAAAGAAAAACAGCCCCTGTCAATGTGGCTGCACAAAGCAGGTACATGTAGCAGTGAGCTGTCACACACCTACTCATTTCCCATGCTTTCTGCAGAACACGTTTATTTATACTGTGAATCAATGCACCCTACCATAAAATATCCCATCACTAACAAAACCCAAAGAAGCAACAAAATGCTTTTTTTTATATCTGTATTTGACTGCTTTCCTGAAAAAATTAAAAACATCTTTATGAAAGATGAAAATAAAAAAAAATCTGAAGGCCAACTGAAGAGCTACATTTCAATCTAAATATCAGATATTCCAAATGATGTAACATTTCACCTTTTGAAGAATAACAAGCTTGATTTAAAGCTTTAACCATAAATTATTTCTTCATTTCTAATTACTGCAAGTTAATGCAATAAATGCCATCAATATACATCACTATAAAAGCATCCCCCTTGATGTATATGAATTCTGGTCACATCTGAAAGAGAAATCCTTGGCTGCTGGCCAACAGGAGGACCCAAACTTTTCTGCTGTTTGACAAAGGTACAGCTGCATTAATGCTGGGGGGGATGTGAACAGAGTCCTGTGTTATGTTTCTATAACAAAATACCACCATTTAATGAATATTGTAAAAGGCTGAGATGAGAGAGATAATTCACAGCCTTACTTTGACTATGCAGCCTAAAAATATTCCTGTATCGTTTCAATTATACTCGGAAGAAAAAACGGCAATAACACTTGTTAATTTTTAGTCATTACCTCGCCCCACTTGTGTATCTCAGAGACGCTATGAATTCTTTACAGGGAGAACAACTGCTCATTCAAAAGAAATGTTTGCTCCTTTGTACCCAACAGCCAGAGAGGATCCTGTGGTCCATGGGAAAAACAAGATCCGATGGTAAGGCTTAAATGCCCCGTCATCACAGCATCAGAAAAAGCCAAGCCTCGGGGCAAAAACCTCACAACACTCATGCTCAAGGAAGGACAACAACTCTGCTTCGTTTTGTTTTCAAACTAGAACCTAAGGCTGGGAAATCCACTTAGGTTAGCAAGACTGTATACTTGCTGGTTAGACAGAAAAAAAAAGGTTTTCACACAGAGGAGTCAAACAAGGGATTTCTTAGCTGTTAAAAATCCACCCAAACAGCACTTACAGCTCAGCCATAGAGAACCTACTAACACCCTCAAAATCCATTCAAGTGCCATCACATCACGTTCTTGATAAAGGAAATGGGTGCGTTCTGAAAGCCCTTTCTGTTTGGATTCATCTCATCTGGCTCTTTCTGAAGGTAAACTTGAGTTCCTGTGGAGCTGTGATTCACTAACAGGCATTTAGAGAGATCAGAAGGACTGAACAAAGAGGATAACAGTACCTAAACAAGTAACATCTGGAGGCAAGTCAATCCTATACACGATTTTAAAACTTCTGTACTGCTGGTTCCTTATCCTTCATTTGCAACTTTATATTTTTCTGCATTACAGCTTGTATTTCACCTGAAAACGCAAAAATTGTAGGTTTGTGACTAAAATGTCGTATAGGATCATTATAGTCCATTTAGAGACTACTCTGTGTTGAGGAGTAAAACACTCCTGCATACCTTTTCAAGAGAGCGGTGTGATACTTTCACACCTTGCTCTCAAGGATATGGCACTAAGCCAGTCAGTCAAGGAAAGAAATCTGCTTTTATTAATGTGATCAGTTATAGAGGAGTAACTTTCAGCATAATGTTTCACTGAGCAAGACTGTTCTTGCTCGAAGGGTTTTACACTGAATGAGAAGAACCACTCCTGCAATCTCTATGCAGACAGACCTGAACATCTTATCTTGAGATTGAAACAGGCCTGTCACCACCAGAGCTAATAAACTAAACCTTTCCAAGTGGATGCAGCCATGCCATAACTTATCTTCAGCATGCAGTAACTACCTCTCCAGGAAAGTCAAATTATACCACAATTTTCTGTCCTCATTAGTTCTGCCCTCCAGCATGCCTAAAGGATCGGAGGCTGTCAGAGCAAATTCCATTTAGCTACTTTGTCACATAGAGGGCAAGAACTTGGACGTAAAAATCTCACCAAAGGTTAAATTCTGCAGCATCCTCGGGCCTTGCTCAGAACACAAGCATTTTATGATGGCATAACTACACCATGGACAACAGAAATTCTCCCACACTTTGAGCATTGTCAGTTAAATAAAGAACAGAATATTAAGAAGTGGGGGGAAAGTCAGAAATTCATAGAATACCATCATTAAGGCTGCAAAATACCTCCAAGATCATCAAGTCCAACCTTTGACTGATCACCACCATATCAATTAACCACAGCAGAGTTCTTGAACTCTTGCAGGGATTGTGACTCCACCCCATCCCTGGGCAGCCCATTCCAGTGCCTGACCACCCTTTCAGTGAAGAAATTCTTCCCGATGTCTAATCTGAACCTCCCTTGATGCAGCTTGAGGCCATTTCCTTTTGTCCTCATCACATTATCAATAACAAAACCTTTCATTGGAAGTTGCAATATTTATATCAAGCCTAAGGGATAAAGCTTCAACTTTTTAAACCTTTTGCCATTTCTAGAGATTTTTACTTAGAATTTTTTTTAAAAAATCCCAGATCATGATACTTTATCTCTTTTTCCTTTGGGTGTTGTTTTAAAGACAAGCATCCAATGAAACCTGGGAGAGAGCACTTACAATCTATTAGTTACCAAGACAAATAAGTACAATAAATGCAACAAAATATTTAAGATACTCACAGCTGAAACATCTGTAGTGCACACGATATCATTATGTGATATATAGATAAAAGTCATCAAGATCAAACTATGGAGCTTTTAGATTTACAAAGACATTTTTGCTTGTAAGACTTTCACCTGCATTACTACCAGATTGTACACCACAGGGGCCCAAATAAAACAAATAGTGAGTTCACCTCCATTTCATCACATTTCCATCTGCACAGTAATTCCTATTAAGTTGCATAAATAACTCTAAGAGCAATTATCAGCCCCCAGAGCCTAGAAAACTATTTTCTCCTCATATATAACAAAGTGCTCTTCACGATTTTCTTTTTCAGCTTTAACATATTTTTTTAGATCTCAAAAATAATTACCAGAGTCTTTTAAATATTTATTAGTTTAGTTTCCCTTTTTTTTAATATAGCTCATTAGAACTTTTCCTTGTGGCCACAAATCCCCTGAGCACCATAAGCATTTTGTATTACTCCATGACAGTGAAGCTACCAAATCAATCCCTGAAATGCTTTCAACTTTAGAAGTTTATTCATATCATAAACACCAGACTGGTTTCCCCTTTGTTCTGAATGAAAGTGAAATAAATATGAACAAGGCAGTTGTATGCCAACAAAGGCCAGTTTACAAGTACAAGGAGAGCTAGATTTAACAACAAACAGTTTCAGGATATTTCATTTAACACTGACAAATTTATTTCTGAAAAAAACAGAAGAGTTTTTGAAGGCAATTTATAAATAGATGCTGAAGTCAACAAATGCTGACCTTTACCATGTGACTTGTGTGATCCTGACCTGTGTTGCACAGTGAGGTCAGAAGGCTACCAAGATAGTTTTATCTTCAAGAAGGATGTAAATAATTTACATAATGACTAATACTGTTAATAAAAACTAAGTTATAGTTCCTGAGCAGAAGATTTCGTACTACAAATTTGGCTTAAGAAGTTTCTTTACAACACACAACATTTGAAGCTGGTGCCAAATTTTACACCTAATGTTTCTAGCACTTTTCATTGGTCTATGGTATGATACTTCAGCAATACATTGAAAAGGTGTTTCTACTCCGAAACCAGACACACCTGTCAACATATGTGGGTTTCTATGCAAGAGAATGACTTCCTATCAAGTAAGCAAACCCCCCATACTTTCACTGAAGGGACATTTAACCTGAGATGCAAAACCAAAATGTTTTCAGTTAGGTATTATTCACAGCTGGGTTCCCGTGAGAACATTTTCTGCATCACTGTTGCCATAGTAATTACTATAGAAACCCTGAATGCAATGGAGTCAAACCTGTTGAAACTGTGGTACCATTAAAGCTCCATTCAAAATAACCACTCAGAACACAAAATGTTCACTTATATCTACTTTTGCCAACAACAAGTTAGGTTTTCTTGTCTCTTCAATATCAATACACTAACTACATTAATTTCAGTCCAAGACCATTTTACAAGAGCATACATGAAACCTTGTTAACATAATTTTCTTACAAGTACAGAATCCTTTATTTTAAACTAACATTATACCAGTGACAGCTCTGAAAGTGTTTATATGTGTTGTCCCAGGTCAAAGAACATTCGTTAAAAACTGTGTTTATCAGTAGGAGATATTTGGAGCTAATTTTTTTCCAAAATGCATATATACGTATATATAAAAAATAAAATTTCTTTGGATACATATTCACACTCCTATGCTTTTTCTTTCCTTCTTGATTACAATCCCTGAAAAACCAAGCATTAACACATGAAGTGAGGCAGGAAATAGGATTTTGCTGTAAAGTAGACCAGTGATGAGCCACCAGTGGAGGAAATTAGCACTTGCACATCTGCACACATAGTTTTGTTCTTTATTTTAATCAGGTTTTTGCTTTTTTTCCAGACACTCTCCACTATTATGTTTCTTCTGAAACTTTTAATGCCATGCCTTTAAATTAGAACACATTTATCTTTGTTCTTACTCTTGCTGATAGCTAATGTATTTGGGTTTCAACGAGGTACATTAGAGACACACACTGCAATATTTCATTATAAAAACTGAAAAGCTCCCTACTCACAAACACAAGAGAACAGGCTTTTTCAGACTCTATACAGAAAGCACTGGAACACAAGGACAATATTCCCAGCCACTACAGCAGCTGAAGTAAGAGTCAAACCACAAGGGAAGAAATCAAACAGATGTTGATTTGATCAATGATGATGCAAAAGTATTCAACGCTTCCTTTAGGTCACGGATACCAGAACTGTAGGTGAGTGATCCTACTCCTAAATATGTAAAGTATGTTTCTGGAGCCAAACTGTTGGATTTTTCCCAGTCACTTATACTGTATTTCTTGATTAATAAAACACTATCTGTGCTTTCAGGACAGCATTTTTCATTTCCAAATGTGTCAAAAACACTGTTCTGTGATTCTGTGAACTGATGTGAAAGAGTTCACTTCATCTGATACTCTCCCCACCTCCAACTGAGGGGTGGTCACACATCAAGGATTCCAGGCTGCTACAAGACTCACTAACAATATTATCTAAGAGCCCTACGGGCAGATCTCCCAACCCTGACAACTTCAAACCGAGAAAGAAGAGATATGCAGCGATGTGATGAGTCAATCACTCGGAGAAGTGGCACAGCAATGAAGAACAAGTTTGCAAGTGTGATGTTCCAGTATGGGCTCTTTGCTCAGGTTAAAGATTGAAGACAAAAGCTGCTTTCTCACTTCCAAGAGACCGAGGTGGCACCAGAATGAGGTGAAGCAGCACTCACATCCCATGCATGGCATGGGGTGAGATGTGACCTCATGATCTCAGCCAGAGCTAAAGATCAGAGGTTCAGCGCGGAGCACACACGGTGACAGCCCAGCACCAGCTCGCTACTCTGCTGGGGCAGCTGAGCAAGGTCCTTGCAGCGGCAGCAGCCCCCAGGTTGTGTCCCACACCTCAGCACCCACCACCTCTGTGCTCCCCTGCCACGACAGGGCTGTGCTCGGCTCAGGGCAACACTTGTGCTGCTGTTCTTTACCAAGGGTGTGAGTGACCACGCTCTCTGGGGCCCTCCTCTCTCACCGTGCTTGGACTGACCGGGATCTCTCACCTCAGCCCACACACAGTTATGTTAAAACTGGAGTTCATTTGCTCTGGTATTTTTTATATCTACTAAAAAACGAAACTAGGCAATGAGTTCAAAAGTTGCTGGCAAGACCAACAGCACAGTCATATGTCACTTCCTGAGCAAACCAGGCTCTCT
Organism: Ifrita kowaldi; assembly: GCA_013398055.1. Classification (NCBI taxonomy): domain Eukaryota; kingdom Metazoa; phylum Chordata; class Aves; order Passeriformes; family Cinclosomatidae; genus Ifrita; species Ifrita kowaldi. Next base: position 65,172 of record VZRS01007053.1, read on the forward strand.
TCAAACTACACACACACACCTTTGGCAAGTCTGACTTGCTGAGGTACTTTGAAAAGCAAAGAAAACGGTTTCAGAATTCTGAGCTGCCATGTCCCTTGGTGTCCTACTGAGAAAGACAAAAGTTGGGGAGTTATTTGGTTGGATCTTTAAACTCAAAATGTGTCATAACTTTTATTCTTCAAGTAAATCTATGGAATGGGGAAAAACGGCCTAATCTTCAAATTGACATGATGAATCAACCATCCTACTTGGGGAAAAATGAAATTATTTTTTCTCCAAGTTCATAGAATCAGGTGACTCTTCTCAAGAGAGAAATATTTAAAATTACTAGCAAGTGAAAAATATTAAATGTTAATCCTTATCCACAAAGACAAACATTAACACTGTGTCTGATCTGTAAACAAAGAGCTTTAAGATGATCACTAAATTCAATTGTGAAAAAAAAAAAACGCAAAAAAGAAGCATCACAGTATTTTTAAATTATCTTTAGATGGAAACCTGCTCAAAACAGTTACATCTTTGCTTTAGTGGAATATAAACAGAGTTGCAGTACACTTGTAATGGAGTTCTACTGTGAGCAAAAGCCTCAGCTAAAAAAAAAAATGTTGCTCTCCAGTGCATTTGAGATGTAACTAATTGCTAAAAAGCTATTAAGGCATTAAATTACCATAGCAGACATTTACTGTAAGCATGCTCTGATATCAGGAGTGTCAATCTTTGCACACCAATTACAACGCCTAATAGACATTAGCACACAATAAAAGTGGGTGTTACTACATTTTTACAACAGCTTCACACAAAAAACCTTTCTGTTCTTACAGAAATCTCAAAACATGTACGAAGTACTGTGTAAAGAACCTGAAAATTTAGATAGTTCACTTTCAAATAAATACAGGCACTTGAATAACTGAGCTTGTTTTCCTACATAAGTTAGCACTGTAAACAAAAGGAATTCACATGCTTTGTTCGAATTTCCGCTTGATTAAGTCTGGAACAAAGCAAGTCAACAGCCATCCATACTGATCCAAATCTTGCTCTACAGCACCACAGTGTTGTTTAGCTGAGCAATTTCTAAACTGCTGGATTAGGCTGAGAAAACAGGTCAGTATTTCCTCAGGGGAAACACAGCTTGTTGCTTCACCAGACTACAAACTGTCCTCACCTATTCACCTAGCCGATGCAAAATCCTAAATCAACTGTGACCTGATGATGGATTAGACAGTTTTGGGGACTACCAATACCTTGGCAAGAGAGTCACAGATTCCTTACTGGGCAAAAAATATTATTTTAATCACCAATTAAAACAGTTTGACTTGAAATGCGTTAGGAAACAATACTCAGAAGCCTTGATGGAATTTAACACAAGACCAGTTCCTTTAAATAAGGACACCAGAGATTCAGAATCCAAAAATTTTTTTGCCAGTTCTAGAGTCGTTGGTCAATCTTCCAACCTGCCTTTTGTGACAATTATGTGTTTCTGTAGGTAGAAGTCTGTTGGGGAAAGGCCTGAGGCAGGAGCATGGTAAGAGAAAATCATGATCACATCCTACCTGTACTGTTCATAAGAAAAACAAACAGCTGAACATTCATGGCCTGTGTTCCTCAGGGAGGCAGGGACGGCTGCTTCAGTTACATGAAATTACACATTAGTAGAGGAACGTTAAGAAATCACTATTCTGTTTGTGACTACAAAGTTAGCACATGCAGTTTTTCCAAATTAAGTGTACAGAGTCCGGGACATTTCACAGTTGTCTCCTTGCAAACAGGCTGTTTAGGAGCTGCAAAAAAAACCTGCTTAACCTGACAAGAGAAAGCTCTGCAAAGCACACCTACAGACCTGAAGGACACTGCTGGGCAGAAAAGTCCAGCCTTACCCATACAGCACACACACACAATGAGCAAAATCAAACGCATATAACCTTCAGAGAAGAAATTAAGACATGGTTCTGGTGCTAAAGAATTTACCTTTTCAATACAGATACTAAAAAACTACCATGAAACCAAGTACTGTAACATTAAGTCCTTCAAAACAAAAGACTAACACCAGCAAGTGGGGAAAGTTTGGCTACTTAATTAAAGGGAATTAAAACATGCCATATTTAAGGAAGGAAACCACCCTGGCGCGGGCAGGTCCCGCGGCGCGGAGCGCCCTCCGCGGGGCACAGCGCGGAGCCGCACCGGGGTGAGGGCGGACAGCAGCACCCTGACGGCTGCGATCCACAAAGCTCTGCTGCCTCACTGCTCCCCTGCTCCTGCACACGGAGAATGAAAAGATCTTACTCTAGCAGAGTGGAAGGCAACAGTCGGAGGGGTTTATTAAAATTTTGTTATTCCAGGAATAATAAACCAGCAGATTATCAAATAAATTTCAACGTTTAATGATAAACTAATTTAACACTCTAAATCCTATTTTTTCTCCCTGCTTTCTTCTTCATTTGTATGGAGATTGGCACTCCACAGCACTGCACGGGGGAGGAAGACAAAAGAGCTCACTGGGTCAGTTGCTAGTTTAGATAAAGGAGGATGTCAGGGGGAAGAAAAAAAACTCCAGACTTGTGAAATCTGATGGATGGGACAGAAGAGGTGCTATATACCAGGGTAGATACAATAAAAGCATAGCATCACTTTCCCTGTCTGCACTTTGATACAAATCCCTTGCTGATTTGCAGTTGACTTAGCGTGATTCCCTCCCTGCACTGAGTTAGAGAAACAGCAGATCTGAGTGGGAGGGAAATGTGCCTAAGCATGCCCAGGTACAGCCTGCCAGATCTAGCTCTGCTGTAGCAATAAATAATGGATTATACAGTGTCAGATGTGAATATACCTAATGAAATTGCAGAGAGACCTCAGTTCTTAAAAATTTGAGTGCAACTTCTCTCTTTTTTTTTTAATCTATCTAGTCACATACCACTTGATTTTAACCTGTGGAATAGAAACACATTATATAGCTTTCAAAATAGAGTCTTATTTATCTTATTGCTCTCTACAGAGTGGGGCTGGGAAGACCCCAAGAGAGAAAAACAGAGCTCCTCCTTTTTGGTGCAATTTGCAATGATAAACAAGTCTTTGAAACAAATCTTCTCTACACTCAGAAGCATAGTAGTAATTGAATTCAGTTTTTAAAAAACAACTTTAGAATCCATTTTTTAAAATGAAGACATAACTAACTGGACAGCTCATAAACTACAGTCAGCTCCCGGCCTTCACCACCAAGTACAAAGCCCGACAAAGAAGGTGAAAACAAACCACATCTATTGCTGCCAATACATTAGGTTAATTTTTAATTCATGCTTCTTACAATAGTAATTAAGTTCCAAGTCAGGGAAGAAAAACAGGATTTTTTTCATACTAACTCAAGTAAGAGGATAGTCTGATGTATTTGCAGGTATCTTTCAGTCACATATTTTCAGTGAGTTTCTGTTCATAACAACCTTAATATTCGTATCCCTATTCACACAGGTTTTGTCTTTCCACATCAAAAGAAACGAGTCTGCTGAGGAATTTCCTTGTGTAGTTTTAAGGCAATGGAATGACAACCTAATACAGAAAAGCCATATTTTGTGCCCCAGAGATTTGCAGGTGATCAAATGTATTCAGCTTGAAAGGTACATATTCAAAACATATTCAAATCATTTTTTTTTACAACACTTACCTGTTGAAATTTTCAGGACCCACAGGAAAATGCAGTTAATTTAACCAGTTCACACATCCTCCAGCCTTCCCTCCCCCTCGAAGGAAAGGCCAAATTACAAATCAGCCCTCTGTTACTGATCTTTTGTTTCCAAATACTGCAGTGTATAAATATTCCCACAGAAATACCATTTGTGTTCCTTAAAAACTTTATCACCGGCCCCCTCTACAGTCAGATAATTAACTAAGCATATCTAAGAACTTTCTTCAGGGGGGGAGGGAGGGAAGGAGAGGAAGTGTCTTCCTTTCAGTATTAGAGTATTAACTAGAAACTCAACTGTAATACGGGCTGAACAAGTGTATAAAATAACAACAGACTGTTTATAAGAACAGATTCTGGAGTCTTAGTGAAAGGGAATCATGACCAAGGACAAGAATCTTTAAAAAGAGAAGCAGGGAAAGCATATAGGAAACAGATGGTTACCAGTGGTAGATCACTGGGGTTGGGTTTTTTTTTTTCACATTAAAAAAAGGTCACAGTTAATTTAGACACATGCACATAACACCCACACAGAGAACCAAGATGTTTCAAAGTGATTAGCAGAAACTCACACTCGTTGTTCCCTGCTCTGGCAGTGAGGAGCTGCACAGGAAACTGGGATGGAAATGGCCAGGGCAGCTGAGCCGAGCTGGCCACAGGGATATTCCATAAGTCAGGAGGTCATGCCCAGTACAAGAGGGAGCCAGAGGGGGCCGATCGTTGGATGGGGATGGGCATCGGTCAATATCTGCTGAGCAACCCTACTGCGCATTGGTTGTTCCTCTGTCCCTTTCATTACAATTACTACTACTGCTGGGAAAATCGTTAATTGTAACCAATAGTGTTTAAATCTTGTGAATTCCTTTAGCTTTAAGTGAAGCAGGACAGTGCTTAGTCCTGTGTTAATGTGTGCAAGAGGTTACTGCAGCCTTAAAGACCGTGGGTCTGAGCAACGCTGATAAGAAGCTGTATCTTGGCCAGACCACATGGCTGGGGGGCATTCGAAGAGATGAAACTTTCTTTTTGGAGGCCTGTGACCAAAAAAGGATGATTCGAGGAATGGAATGTTCCCCAAATGACCACCAGAGACCCTCAAAGGACCCCTACGCTAATGTAAATAAGCTCCAAGAAGTGATTTGAATACACAAAAGAATTCATGTGAATGTTTAGCATGTATGTATGAGTTCGGGGAAATGTAATGAATATGTATGAGCTACATAGATTTAAACTGGTCTGTTAGCTAAGGGGATAGGCAGAAATATCCCCCTCATGCCCGGGACCTAAAATAAAAGTGATGCCTCTTTCTAATACTCAAATTACAGTGCTAGAGAGTTTTATTCCCAACTTTTGGTGACACTATCATTGTCATTAGTTAGGGGTTAAGCCATGGCAACCATGAAGGAGGGAAGGCAGCGTTTTCCTTTACTTGGCTTGTTAACATGTTTTTTAATTTTCAATTAGAAATTTTTACTATTTCTGCAGGTTTCGTGGATTTTTTTCAGAAGATAATAGAGAATGAAAAGAATTTACAGCAAGATACTGCATATCGGAATGAGAAAACAAGGCTCTACAGCATGAATAAGCACTAAGCTAACAAATTTCATCCTTGTTCCAAACTACACAAACTCGATGTTTGCAAGACAGCACTGAAGGAGATGTTTTCATCCTCTACAATCATAATTTCAACTTACAAATGACAAAAACCTGAGTTAGGGATGGTGAGGCCTCCTTCCATAGTGTATTAGTTATTAACATTGGTGACCCAAGCCTAATTACCTGTGTTATTTATCACCCTGACAGCATGTACTTCTCTAATCCACAGAGGGGAAGAATGAAAATAAGTTTAAAAAATTTAACATATCAAAATGTGAAAGCCTGGTTCCTTATGTAAAGCTATACAGATTCAGCTCCTCAGTATCAGTGATTCCTATTCCAGCCAAGAGAGTTACTCACACAGTCCAAAGTGACATTTTGTAATAAATTTATTTTCTAGATTTCACCAGGGTAGCCCATATGGAAGAATACAAGAATATATTTCTAAAAAACAAGTGGACTGACAGATTTTTACACTCCTTTCCTACATCAAAGTAACTAAAAGTTACAGTGTTAAAACATTCTTCATTTCTTTAATAAATAAATGTATTTCACTCCATCTATACACTCTCTGTGAACACTCAGTTGATTTGTCAGAGTACAAAAGCCATGTCACCAGCCCAGGCACTAATACACGTTCATAAACAAAATACCATTGAGGGCAGCCTAAAGATGGCATTACCTTTTACTTGGATAAAAATTTCTTGACATTCAACTGGAACCAATCAGATATTTTAGAAATGTTTGTTGTAACTCCCTCCCTCAGCTAACAGCTATAATAAAGACACACATAACTCTGAAAATGCAGGGAGAGCCCACCAGAGTCATAACCAAGAATGCAGCAAATGTTTTAAGAGACACACCATCAACAAAAATTATTTGCAGTATGACTTAGAGACGATGTAATCCCATGTGCAAGATGCAGATTACAGCTTTTCCAGGAATCTAGTGAGTGATGATCTTTCACCAAAAAAAAAAAAAAAAAAAAGAAACAANAGATGCAGATTACAGCTTTTCCAGGAATCTAGTGAGTGATGATCTTTCACCAAAAAAAAAAAAGAAAAAATGAACCCCCTGCAAAAAAACCACCAAATATTAGCTACAAGCAGCAGCCTTAGATTCGTAAGGTGGTTTTTAAATAAGCAATCAGTAATTCACCTGTGCTGCTATTTCTTTATGCGATCCCAGAAAAAAGCCAAGGGCGGGGTGGGAAGAGGGAAGGAGAACAGCCAGACACGAGAGAGGGAAGGGACAGAGCCGCTCGTCCGGACCACGGCTGCCACCTCGTGGGCTCAGGCCGGGGGCAGCCCCAGCGCTTTTCTTTCTCAAGGCAGCAACCAAGAGGTTTTTGATCCCATCCAGGATGAGGAAATGCAATCCATACTTAGTTTTGTAAGACATGATGCTTGAACATATGTTTAAACTTGTACTTGCCTCTGGGGCATATTTTCTTCAGCTACAAAGCCCATTTCAAGTGTGCATGAGGCAAAGTCAGCAGTTGGTGAGTGCACTTCCTTTAACCATTTCAGCACATTCTCATCTCTCACTGTTGGTGGGTGTGCCACAGAGCCTCATGAGTCACCCTCTCCATGCCCTACGTCACTCTCCTGCATCTTCATCCGCTTCCTTTAAGGGACTGGTCTCAGGCTGCAAGTCCCAATGCAAGTGATTCCCTTGTAACAATTTTCAATTCTACTACTCCTTTTATGGGCAGAGAAGTCCTTTAAATAAACTAGGAAAGTTAGGTTAGACAGTAGTGATTTTATATATATATAGTAAATATTTATCTGCTTTATTAAGAGTAGTTGGTCATAATTATTATGTTATGCTAACTATCCTGAATATTCTTCAGCTTTCCAAGAAAAGCATTTTCTCTCTTTGTAATAAGAAATTACTAGAAAGCAACTAATTCAAGGCCTCTTGCAGAAAAGGTTAATTTTATCCAGCTATCTAAAGTGTTAATCTGTAATTTATGGGGCTTCCTTTTTGTACACCTCGCATTCCCCAAACATGTATGTGCCTTTTGTAATCAAACATCTGCAGTTAAACTGCACTTGACTAGAGCCAGTTTAATTCAGTTTTCCAGGATGACTCATTTCTACTGATTAAACAAGGATATAGGAGAAACAGGCAAAGTTGTGAAACTCGTTTCTCTTCTTACTGTAATTCCAGAGCCATAATTCTTCCTTCATCAACTAGCAGCTGGCAAAAGCTGCAACAGAGTCATGATGATTTAATGTCACGAAACCTTACTTCCCACACAAGCTAAGAGTCAGCTTGTGCACTTGTCTGTCTCTGAGGTGCAGAACGCAGCAACTTAGCTACTCTGTTCTGATCCTCACTGAGGAAGAAGGGCTGTGATTAAAACCACAGGCATTAAGGTAAGATCTTATGTGGTATCTACACAGTTCCTCATAAAGTGAAGATGCAGATTTTCAGCTGCTCACCGCTCCTTTCCTATCTTGCTTTTACTCATGGGGGTTTTTTAGTCATGGGGATGTCAGTTCAAGTATTATTTTAATCTCAGTTGACCCTGTTATTTCTATTTCGTTCTTAAACAGATGAATTGATATATACAAAAAAAGCACTTCAAATATAGGTTATATAACACTCCAGAATAACTACTTTTTCTATACCAAAGAGTTTCCAGACTTGTGCACACTAAGATATGACAGTAAGCTGTTCTCTTTCAATGTATGCAATCATGGAGCTGGGTTTAAAATTAGTTTTTGCAATATCTAAATTCAGTATCCAAGCATGTCTTCTCACTACACAGACTGGAGTTTCAATAGCTTCCCTTCCCCACAAAGTCATCGGTCTCAGATTAGAAAGAAAAGCTGAAACAATCTGTTACAGCTTAAGAAAAAAAAAACCAAAAAAGATTTAGAGAAGCTTCTGTCCTCAAACTCGGTTTAAGCCAAGTCATAAGTACAGAGTCAGAATGCACTGGATTCAACCCATAACATTGCTTGTTTGGTTAGTTTTAAGATTTATAGATTTATTTATTCATAACATGGACAGTTTTCAGAGAAATTTGGTCTAAAAGTGATGAAAACTTTTTCATAAAAATAGCAGAACACTGCATACTTCATAAGGAACATGGCAGAGTATTTGGAGGCAGAAACGGAAAGCCAAGGCATCACAAACTCTGTCATGAGACACCCAGAACCCCCATTTTCAATTATTAGTTTTAAAAGGATTAGATACTTCCTGACTTAATCCTAAATAAGACGATGAAGGAGTGACTAGCAAGATTTCATCCAGCCTAGAGGAAGCATGTTATAAAATTCACACACAATAATAAAACCTGGAAAATTTCCAATTCTCCTGCATATTTGTTTTGAAAAACAAGTGCCAGCCAGCTAGTTTCACAGAAAGCATGGATGAATTGACACAGTTCCCACTTGCTCCCTTATCTTTAGTTCCTTTCTCGAAATTTTCAACATAAAGAAAGTGAGAATCTGCCAAATCAGGAGCTTCTACACTTTCAAGGTTCTCAAGCCTTGATTTGTTTAACACTCTTTCACACCAGCTCAGACAGCTGATACTGTTGATGTTATGACCATCCACCAAGTTCCTCACTATTCCTGTTTATCAAGAGCAGCTTAATTTGGTTCACACACAAACTGCCATGATACTCTGCAGTTATCAGACATTCACAGCAGTCACACTTCTGCTACTACCAGCATTCTTCTGCTGCTGTAGTCTTGATTATGTATGTTGGGGTGGGGGAAAAACCAACAGAATCAAGTGAAGCATTGCAAGTTTGAGAATTCAATTATTTTCTTCATTTGGTAGAGGCACCAAACTATGCAGATACGAAATGAACCAGCTGAACCAGAGATGAACCAGAATGGCAGAGTTGGTAAATGGCTGTACAAGGTAACTGGGGTTCAGTCAATTATTTACTCCCCCCTCTGTTTCTAGGGGGCCTCATGCAACATCAAAGCCTTTTACATGCATCATAAGTGATGTTTAAATGCTAGATAAGGTCTTGCTCAGGGCTTTTCTCTGTGGAGGCTTTTGACTTAATTGAATATTTTACATTGTCACTGTATACATTTAACAGTAGACGTTTCTAATCTTGCTATGATTAACACCAGTCCTTACCAATACTTGTATTTTCATGAAAATAAACCCAGAACCACCAGAAAGTAAATAAGTTCCAAGAATCAGACAATGAATAAACAGCAATAAATGAACAATGCAGTAAGGCAGTGCACCATTGCACTTTATTAGGCTCAGAAAAATAATGTTCATTCAGCTCTAATAGTCACAGAAGCCCAGAATAAAAACCAGTATTTTAGAAACCTAACCGGACACACATCACACTGCTATTGAGAAAGTCCTCCCTGAGTCTTCTTTTCTCCAGGTTAAACAATCTCAATTCCCTCAGCTGCTCCTCATCAGGCTTGTGCTCCAGCCCCTTCCCCAGCTCCACTGCCCTTCTCTGGACACACTCCAGCCCCTCAGTGTCTTTTGTGTAGTGAGGGGCCCAAAACTGAACCCAGGATTTGAGGTGTGGCCTCACCAGTGCCCAGTGCAGGGGACAATCACTGCCCTGGTCCTGCTGGCCACACTATTGCTGATACAGCCAGGATGCCACTGGGCTTCTTGGCCACCTGGGCATGCCTGGGCTCATGTTCAGCTGCTGTCAACCAGCACCCCCAGATCTCTTCCTGCCAGGCAGCTTTCCAGCCACTCTGCCACCAGCCTGGACATGCAGGGGGTTGGTGTGACCCAAAGGCAGGATCTGCCTTTACCTTGTTGAACCTCACACCACTGGCCTTGGCCCACTGATCCAGCCTGTCCAGATCCCTCTGCAGAGCCCTCCTACCCTCAAGCAGATCAACACTCCCACCCAACTTGGGGTGTAATCTGCAAATTTACTGAGGGTGCCCTCAATCCCCCTAAGCCAATCATTGATAAAGATACTAAACAGAACTGTCCCCAGATCAACACCACAAGCAGGATACAAAAACCAGCAAAAGATATCAAACAAAAAAAAGGGTTTGTGTCAACTTCCCACCCCTCAGTAGATTTGTGAGTCAGGAGGGAAGCCCACAGTTCCTCCTCATTCTGCCTTTTCATCCAAAGACTTTGCTGAGAGTGTTCCAGAAGAGATGTTTAAAAGAAACTACTTCCAGGTACTATGATGCTGTTAATTTAATAGTACGTAAAAACCAAAGCAAAAAAAAAACCAAAAAGATTTTATTTGATTTCCTGACAAGCATGCAACAGGAAAAAGAACATTCATTTGCTAATATTTCTTTAATTCTTTAGCTTTTCTAGAGTATTTCTCAGACTACAAAAACAATGTAAGGTAGCTTTTTGTCCATATGGGTGTCATGCTTCCTGTCATGAATTTATTGGTTGCTTGCCACATGGTAAATAAATAATGTAAAAAACCCCTAGCAAACAACAGCAAGTAAAAATCAGCAGGCTCTCAATAGAAGGCTCTCATTAACCCAGGTGGAATAGTCTCAAAGCCTTTTCAACACCCTGTTCCCTTCATGAAAACACAAACCAGGTGCTAAAAATTGCACGGTCTGTGGCAATTTTCACCAAAAAAATTGTTATGAAGTGTAAGCATTTGTCCACATCTACCATTTAACAGTGCAATTGTTTTTTTCATCCAGTACAGAGTATATTTTTTTTCTATACACAAAGTAATGACTTTGTAATGTCTCCCAGGGCAGGAATCTCGGGAGCCTCACAGTACTGAAGACCTGGTACCAGCATGGCCCAGCATAGCAGCAGCACTGGGAGATTAAAACATTTGCCATATGTGAAAGATTCCCTGAGCACAACTGCTGCACTGCTGAAGTGAGCAGGAGTTTTTCCACTGCCCATCCCCCATGACACCCTGTACCATGTCATCTGCTAAAAACTCAAAACCAAAGTAAAAAATTATTTCCCTTTTTCCTTCTCTGTTATTAAATAATGCAGACTTAAATTTATCAGTTATAACAAATAATTATTTTACTTAATTTTCAAACTACATCTCCCAGTATTGCTGTCTACTAACCTCTCACAAAATGAGAAGTAAAGCTTACCAAATTTTTTCTTGTTCCATTCCTCCTCTGGCACACTCGTTTATTACAGCAGGGCTACTCATGGTAAGGGCTGAACTTTCAGAATTCATTTTTTTTCTACAAAAGAATAACATCAAAAAACAAGAAAAATGCTATTTAAGTAAAGATTGTGGTTACTAATTAAGTAGAAAACTGAAACTCTAAGACAGGAACTTTTAAAAACCAAATACAGTATGTTTTACTCATTTAAGTAAATGTCCTACATCAATGGGATTAATTGGATGAATACACTGAGAAGGATTTGGCAGTTTTATGGACTTGCTAGTTATGCCAAACCCAACACTGATTGTCTTCTGTTTACTTTTCTGAGCACATGCCAAGAGAGTTGATGTCAGCAAGCCTGTATCCAGGGCCGTGCATCATGGCAGTTCTGTTAACTCAGAGCAGCAGGCACAGCCAGCACTGCTGTGGAATGATCCACACACACAGCGTGGGGAAGGAAATTTCAATTTCTAACATGTAAAGATTTATAGAAGCTTTTTAGCATATTTTAATAACTTAAGATCATACTTTACCAATCTGCATTAAATAACAATTCATTCGTGGTTGAAGTCCCACTCTAAAACAGCACAGACATATTCCAGTGCTGGCAATAGCAACTCCCAAGTTACACCACTTACAAAAGGTCTATATGGTCAAATAAGTTTCCAGTAAATCACTTGCATGGCAAGAACAAATGAAGACTCTACATAATGCAAGTTAATTCCACCATGAAACAGTAATTATTTTTTGGTAACAGGATCCACAATGTTAACCTGAAACTTCTGAGTCCTACAGCTTCCCTCCCCACTCCTGCTTTCTTTTAAAGGAGGGGGGAGAATATTTTTAGCCATCAGTCATCTTATTCAACTTGATTTGACACCTGGTTTCTATTATGATCAGCACAAGACCTAATGGATTAACAGAAATCAGGCTCAACTGTATATTAATTAATACCTACTAGTATGCAACCAGAAAATAGGCTGTGCTTGTCAAGATAATAATCCCTTACTTTTTCAAGAAGGTACAAAGAACCATTAAAAAGCTGGTTTAACCTGTGTGAAACCTGGGCCAAAATCTGACTAGACAGATTTCAGGGACAGCATGAAAAGCTGAGTGCAGGGCACGTGTCCCATCACTGGCAGGTAGATAAGGCCAACCTGCACAAAATAAATGCTCAGAAGAGAATGCCCATCTTGGTTTCAAAATTCTGCCCATGCAGGAGTGGATAAACAGCCCCAGCAAAGCCCAGTTTATCAGACAGAAGTCCCAGGACCAGCAACCAAGCTTTGGTCCTTACTGACATTAATGTCTTGTTTTTGCCTGCTCCTTGCTGTGAACAGAGCCTGTGGCACTGACCCTTCAGAGCAAATAGAACGGATTTGCAAGAATAGGTCCTTAATCTTGAATTTTTTTAACATCCCTCATAACAGAGAGGCATACAAGTCTATTTCTGGGCAAATTTGTTTCTTGAAATCCTGTTTTAAGGATCCAAAAAACTATTCTGAACAGGAAAACAACAAAAGCCTCACCTCTGTGAGGGCAGGAACAGAAACTCAGCCATCTGACCTCTTTTTGGATCAGTGCCTGACCTCAAATTTACTCCTGATTCTCAAGTGGATCATTTTGGAAGAAACAAAAAGTAAGAAAAAACAAACAAAAACACCACAAAGAAAAAAAACCAGCAAAACCAAACAAACACAAACCAAAAACTCAAACCAAATCAACAGCACAAAAATCCCACCAAACAAATCCACACAAAAAAACCTAGTAATTCTAAAACTGGCTCAGCAGCAACAAGTGTTGAAAACTAAATTATTACTTGCCTCTCTAGTCTATAATAGCACAGGAAGAGGAGAGTTTTCTTAAATACATTTTAAAGCAACATTGCAAGAGTCCACACTTAACATCTTCTGCAAAGTTCCCCTTTTTGAGGAAGCAATTTCCTAACCTGGGGAAAGCCCAGATTCTTCAATGATCACACATGTTTTGGCAGCAAGAGTTTTACCTCCTCTTACTGTCCCCGTACCAGTAAGATCAAAGGTTCAGGGCAAGGTTGGAAGCAGTCCGTTAACTCTCAAAGTCGGAAGGCCAAAGATTCGGATTACAAAACCACAAAGCTGTCATTCCAGAAAAAAAGGTACAACTTCCACTATCCACTTGTGAGCTGGTACTAGAGTGGCACAACTGTTCAATGTAAGAATTAAAAAAAAAAGGGGTTGTTTTCAGCACTCTCCTCCCCACCCTTGGAAATATCCAAGCCAACACTCCATACATATCTCTGCACTGAGACTTCCACACTCAAACTAGAGCAAAAGCAGAGGCCAGAAGTGATAAAAGTTACTGTGTTATTCTTTTCTATGAACAATTTATGGTAAAAGTTGACATAGATCTAAAAGAAAATAAATGAAACATGGCATTAACCCAATTTATGTTCTCAGATGTTCTGCAAAAGCAAACCACATGAAGTAATACAGAGAGGAATACATCTTGTCAAGCCTCTCAATTCCCTCACATTCCCAGCCTGAGAACAGTAGCACACTGTGCACCTTGAGTGACTTTTGTCTGTATCAGCCTGTATCAGCTGTCTGCATCAGCTCCTTTCGAATCCCACTCCTTGGTTACTGCCTGTGGACATGGAGGGCACTGCCAAGGCTTGGAGGCCACGTCAGGATTGCCATCCAGCAGCTCTCCCCAGCCACACTTTGGACAGCAGTGAGTCAGACAAGTTTCAGGGACACACTTTTGTCACACTATTCCTGTCAACAGGTCTACACAGGTCCTTGTTCACTCTCTACCAGAAGCAACAGGTAATTAAACAGCTGATCCCCACAACACTGACAAGTTTAATGGCCGTGTCAAAATATCAAAAGTTCTTTAGTTTCTAAATGGCAAATGGAAAATTGGTATCTGTCAACACTTTACAAAGCCATGGATATCAAATATTACCACTACGTCTTAGCTGAAAGTCATTTCAGTGAAAATTCTCAGCCTGTAGATTCCCTACTCATGCACCACAGAGTTCCCTTAAGATGCTTTCTTGAGATTAAATTATTATTATTATTTACTTAAATATGTACAAGGGGGATTTATTTTTTCAAGCATTAAGAATATTTTACAGACGCATTTCCAGTGAACGGAAACTGCTTCAGGTCTAAAATGCTACTATTTATTTTAGACCTAAACTGCTTTAGGTCTAAAATAAAAATGAAAATTCTTTTTGCGGAAAGAAGATTGTAAGGCTTATAGTCTCTAAAAAATATTGTTCGTATTCAAAGTAAGCCACACAAAATGAAAGCTAAAACTAGCAAAGGAAAACCTTGTATATGTTTAAAAATATATATATATATGCACAATCAGAATACTACCACTATCCTCAGAAATCAGCCTCCAAGTAACGACATCATCTTAGAAAATTAAATGCAATTCAAGAAGCAAAAGAACGATGTTCAGAAAAAAATATGCTGTTCACAGGTGCCTCCTTCTGTATCGCCATCCAACTCTTGTTTGGACTTGAACTTTATGGCATAGGCAAGATTCATGATGAAACTTGAAGGAGGAAAATAAATCTATCATCTTCCCTCTTAACAACTTGAAGCCAGATGCCAAGACAAGTCAATGAATATTAAGAGACTGCTCAGACGCATTCTGCTCCTCAGCCTCTGCACACTGAACCGTGCCTGTTGCAGATAAGGGACAGGCACTTGAATTAGGTGTTGTCCTGGAGATCATGCTGGGCTGTAACTGCAGGAAGTGGGCAAGAAGTTACTGCAGCACAAAAACACAGGAAAACAATGCCAAAGAGTTTATTTATAGCAACTATATTTAACACTACTGTCTCTGTCTTAATGAGGAAAACTGAAGAAACATCCTTACTGGTTTTGAGGAGACATCTGAAATTCAGAATACTTAGTCTTCTATGACTAAGTATACATTGCTTAACACTCGAGTCCCCAGAGGGAAACATGCACCCCAAAATTCTTTTATGTTACATCTTCTATGCTTCCATTAAAAACACTAACTCTGTTTGTCTGAAACCTTATCAGTCCATCTGCCTTAGAGTAGATTCTTACACCACATAATGGCAGAGAAAAGCCTAGCAGTGGTAAGTCACTAGCTCAAATACTGACAAGTGTGTTAGATTTAAGTATATTTTATTCATTTGTATTTCATTTTGGGAGTTTTGCAATGGCCCTTAAGTGGACAAAAACTAAGCAGGGGGAAAGGCTCCAGTATAGCACAGCACCCAAGTCCCTGAACACCTGCGCAGAACAGCACTGCAGGATCGTTTGAACACGAAAACATAAGAAGGTTCAAGAAAAGTATTAAAGTCACAACACCCCACAGGCTCAAACCTAACTTATATCTAGAAGAACGGGGTAACTATTAGCCAATCTTGTTAAAACTGATTCCCTACACAAAGCCCATTTTCTCCGCCTCCTCTTTCTTCCCCTCTCCTTGTGTTACAAAGTGTAGATACACTTTGATCCTCAGGCTAAAAATATTTTTTGCCTTTCCCTCCACACCCTATTTGTATCTCTAGACAAGATATTCACAGTAGCCGTAGTTAAAAAATAACATATCATTCAACAGCTGTTCACTACAGTTACAGCAAAAATAATTAATATCTTCTGATGAAACATGTTCCCACAGTTCCTCACCCTCACTAAAATGCTTTGCATTGTTGAAATAGTATCTAGTTATACTCAGTTGATAAGAGAACTGTGAGGGAAAAAAAAAAATCTTTTCTGAACTCTAAGAACCCTCAATGCAGAAACTATTATTCTTTTTAATGAAAAAAGAAGGCAGTAGCACCACTATGTAATGGGCAATAATGGGCATCTGCTACAAAGGAAAGGATGTGTTACCCACCATCGTTCTCTGAAGCCAGGGAAGCTCACAAAGCCTGAAGAGCTGATTTCCAGTTAGCAGGTGTGGTGTAACAGCTCCAAAGAGGCCATCCCCATTTCCTCACTAACTGCCTGAAATCTGCCATTTCAGGTGAATGAACACACTTACCCTTGCACTGCTTTCTGAAAAGTCACGTTTCCACACCCCAAGTCAGCAAACACAAGTATCTCCCATCTCGATAGCACTCAGCTCCCAGCCGCCTTAGGCAAACATTTTGTTCAAGGGCACATTGAAACTTTAAACCAAACTTCACTACTTAACTGCATAACAACAAATTCTAAAAACAATCTTTTCTTCAAATTGTTTTTCTGAGGCTTTCAGATATGGCAGTTGCAAAACATTTTTATGCCACTACAGCACACTTCAGTGAAACCAGAGTGAAAACTCAAGAAGCTCTTGAACAATAATTCACAGTAGCAGCCAGTGCTGAGAATTCCACTTTGGAATGACCACTTGAATCCAAATCATCCACCCAGTGTACCATAAACTGGGTTTCACACACACCATGGTGATTTCAAGCTTTGACCTCAATGAACACATGTGGCATGTTATTACTTACCCTCTTGGTGTCTTTAAAAATGCACCTGATGCACTAAGGAATGATGTTTTGGAGGACCTTTTCAAATACCTGTTTTTGAGAGTTTTTATCCCTGTTCTGAGAGCATCTCATTAAAAATATTTGCCTTCTGTCCTCTTCAGAAGTGCAGTTAAATTTTATATAGGTACTTTATACAAGCATATACACAAAGATATTTGCAGGCAGCAGTTCAGAGAACCACAGATGCTGCATATTTTGGTGAATCTGTCAGAACTCTTCAAGGTGACAGAGAAGCAGCTTTAAAGTAATGGAATGATCCTGCCTCACAGCAAGTGTTGAGTTTGGCTCCCTCTCCCATAGACACACACTTGCTATAGACAGCAAGACAGTCTATCCAGCATATATAAAAGACAATATTTAGTCTTGAAATAGCATAAATGATGTATTTACTGTCAGCACGAAGTACATTAAAAGGTAAAAGACAATTATTAAATAAATAAATAGATAAAGGTTCGTTCCAGGCTGAAGCCAGAGCACTGACATGAAAGAGTGCTCCATGCTGGAGAAATACAGCCCAATATGAGACAACACTGCCAATGGAACCACTCCTTCAGTTAACTGAGCTCTTTTCCCTAAAAAATACCAAAATAAATGGAAGGCAATCAATTACATTAGAATCCATCTAGCATTACTGTCAATGAAAGCCCCTGGAGAAGTTTCCCAGCATCAAAGAGAGGACAGGGTTACATCTCAGCTTTCAGAACCATTTAGATACATTTACATGGTAAGACAGCAACATCAGGGACACCACAGGCAGGTACATGCACACGTTCTACTCCCAAAATACAAACACGGATTTTCCTAAGCAGGTTCTTGCTCAGGAAAGGACAAGAAAGGATTGAGGCTGCTGGTTTAGTCTGTCCTGCAGCATATTATATAATACTGTCCATCACTGCCAAAAATACGGGAGACCAAGGACTCATCCACACTCTTCAACCTGCCAAGTTATCAGGAGCTGCCAGTGGTTTCAAGTCAAACTTTAGCAGTGCAGGGCACAATAGGGAATGTTTGTGAGCTTTGTTGTCACTTTTAGGGATGATAGTTGATTACCATATCAATAAAAAAAATAATGCTTCAGTACTCTTGCATCTGCAAACATGCAACCAAATCTCTCATCTGATTAGGACAAAGCCTAACATTATGAAACGCTTGCAAAGACTTCAACAAAACCTTTTAAAGAGAAGGTTTAAAATGCAGAAGATACACAAACACAAAATGAAATATACTGTTTAAGCAGAACACAGAGAACAGCAAGTACTATACTCTATTCAATACACAGAGATATCAAGAATTTTTTTTGCCACTGATGTAGAAATTACTTATGTCACCCTGAGACAAATCTGTTTCTCTCTGGACTAAAAGATCCAGATGTTTCTCTTTCAAGTCTCTGGCTTCAGCACCAGACAGCAAAGAAAACAACCTGTCCCTTCTATAAGCAGGCAGGGAGAGTTCTCCAGCACTGCCCATTTCTCTACCCTTTAGCCCTCTCCAAGTTTTTATTTCTTTTCAGCAAAGCAAGCAAACAAAACACAACAGTATAATGATGCAGCTTCCACTGGAGACTTAATGCTAGCCTTTAGTCAGTTTGACATGCAAAAGGTTATCTGACTTTTATCATAAACTATGATTTCAAATGCAAATACAACTACTTTTAAGCTAAACATAGTGTATTGTGCTTTGCAGTTGACACTATGCAGGAAAACAATGTTGAGAGGTTCTTTCCAAAGAATATGAGTATTTATGTTCCCAATTTAGTGACTCATACCACCAGCAATTTGAGATTTATTTAACTCTATCCTCCTCAAACTTCTGTATTTGAAATCAAGCACTAAGTTTCTATTCAAAAGTTGTAACAATAAAACACAAAGATTTTTTTCTATGATTTTTTTAAATATAGGTTTTATCTAGAGGAAAACTATTTCCAGAAATATCTTTTTGCTGTTTCTGTAAAGAATATTAGAAGGGCTATACAAAGCTAAGTCAATTTAAGGAACAATTAACTAAACAAAAAAGATGCATTTTCTGAAATTAAATCTCTTTCACAGTAAAGGCAGACTCAGAAAAAAAAAAGAAAAATGAGATACAGTATGCATGCCCAGTGTAAAATTAATGCAACCACTGTCCCTTTTTTCCATATTCTTCTCATCCCTTCAGCATATCCCTGCTTCCCTTTTGTTAATCCTCAACAAAAATACCTTAAGCACAAGTGAAAACCAAGAGAAAGACCACCACAGCTGAGACAAATACAACACATTTTTCCCTTTATCAGAATCATCACTGCCAGAAAAAGGCAGGTTAAAATTTTATCTACCTGGAAGGGTGTCATATTTTCTGCCTAAAATTAAAGTGATGATCCTTTCAGCCTACTGTCTTAATAATAATGATTATTTCATTCAGGATTATTGCACAGTTTAATACACTTAATTGAAGTTTCTCAAGGTGGCCTTATGTTTATTTTCTGGGTTATTTAATACATTGAAAGGCAGACAAAGAATTGTATTGTCCTAAAATTGAGTCTTTACAGCTTTTCACCCGCAATTGCTAAGCACAGTCAGAATCCAAACCAATATGGGAAAGTTTTTAGAATCCAAGCCTACATGGCAAAGTTTGCAAGATCACCCCTCCACACAACAATCTACTCACTTGAGCGAGTTTTTTTCTAGGCTATTAATTACTTATCTATGGAGTATCAACAAATGTTAATTTTGACAGCACCTACTTCTGTAGGCAAAGCATTTTAGGGTTCATCCTCACCTAAGAACCTCACTGCCCACAGGAGGATGCCAGGCCTGGGATACCCTCACCACTGCACATGTCCATACGAAGGTGCTGGTGCTGCAATTCCTACAAGCCTTTAACCTCTCCCAAGGAAAGGCCATACACAAGCAAGAAGGAGCCAGTTACCCGCAAAAAACACCCTGTCCAAATAGCTGGTTGTTGTCTTCAGCAAACAGGTGATAGTCCAGACAAAACGTTCTGAAGGAACACTACACGGGCACACTGTTGTATTTAAAATAAAAACAGTACCATTCCTGACACAGCACACACAGTGTAATAGGCATACTCCTAGTTATAATCCCAAAAATTTATTCAGGAGAAATGGTGAGGTGTTGAAAATAAACTAACAAAAACTGCACTTCTCTTTAACAACTGAAATGTCTGAGAGATTATACCAACAGAGCAGCTGTTGAAACCACACAAGCCCAGATAATTCCTGCCAACTTTCCAAGTTTATGCAAGCTTCAGTGCAAAAGCCAATAAAGTTCTTTGAATGCAAGTTGTACCACACATTGATTACACCTGCAGAGCTATGAGGGCAACTAGAGGACTGTGAGGGTAATTAACTCTACAGAAAGGGAAAAAGTAAAAACAACAGTATGGGGCACCTTTCTGGTTACATTTCTGATTGCATATATAATGATTTAACACAAAAGGCCAAAACCCCTCTTTTATTGCCAAGAACAAAAAGCTTCTGCTTCTTGTCCAGTTTAAACAAGTTTTGGAGGGAATCGCTAGATTTTACCACTGGCCACACCTTGAAGTACTGCCCTCAGCAGTGGTCTGGGTAAGACATGTGTTACTACAAACGACCTCCTCCAGCCCCAGCAGCAGCCTCCCCTCAGGCTACTCATCAGCACGTGGTTAGGAAGTAAATAAATGCACACACGCCCTTGTGTTTAGGTATTAACAGCCGGATCCTTTCGCCAGGAACCCTTTCAGCTGATCCCGGGCTGTGCCGAGCACCTACGAGTTAATCATTGCCCACATTTCGGTACTTGACAGAACATCCCTGCACGTTCTACCCCGGCTGGCACTACAGGGGAGAACAGTCTCTGTGTGTGTTTGCACATCCTCTGCGTTACATTTGGGGGTGGAGACCCCATGCTAAATAACCATTTATTTCATGCTAAATAACCATTTATTTCAGAATAGTTACTTTGTAGCTGTTATAGTCGAAAGCAAAGCAGGAGGTGCGTGCTAATCACACATTACTGGAGCGTATTTACCAAGTCCTTTCTTTCCAATTTTTTTTAGCTACTACACTACAGTAATTCTACACACTCCTAAAGACTTGTGCAAGACCTCAGCCATTTGTTAATTCCGGATTTCATATGACCCGAACAACTGGAATCCACATCACACCCCCACAAGCTGAGGGGCACACTTTGGTAACAAAGCAAAGACACTTATATAGAGGCTGGTTGAGTTAAACAAAATAGTCTTCCACAATCATTTGCCGGCTTCCCTCCATATTACACAGGAAGAAAATGGCAACAAATTATTTCTCCAAATACACTTCTCACTTATACGCTGATAAGGTGTCTGCAAAAAAATACAGCACATACACGAAGAACTCCAAAAGGATTCTAAACACATTCATCACAGCATTTATAGCAGCAGGCAGATACTTCTTTAAAATCCTCTGTTCAAAAACCTAAATCACTGAAAACATACAAATAAAACTCCAGGATAAACAAAATTTAAGAGGTCAGGTTAATTTTCTTTAACACCTAAAGCAAAAGATTTAAGATAGGAAAGAAGAAACACTCGAGCTTCTTAACACAGGAAAAAGCTCCTGAGTCAATATGAAGGTATTACACAAACTCCCGAGCGGAACCAGGTATCACCCACTCCAATTCATGAGCAGCAAAACAAACCAGTTTTGCCTAAGGACATGTGGTCTCACTGGCCACTTGCTGGAAGCAACTCCACATAATACACCTCCAAATCATGTGCACATACGACTCCCACAACTTGGAATCACGCCAGAACAACTGTCTACACAAAAGCAGTCCTGAGAAGAAGTGAGCTATTCAAATCAGAGCGGAGGTCTGCGAGAATGTGCAGGGAATGATACTGAGTGTTACAGTGTCTTCGCGGGTCACGAGGCCTTGTCACACTGCTAACCCATACACACCGCTCCGACGGGAGAGTGAATGGCATCTCTGTTCAAAACAATGTGACATCTTGTTTACTGAAACTGGCTAACAAATATTTACTGAGAACAGGTATCATATCATACATATGAAAAATTTAAACAGAAGGACTGAATCCACTAAAAATGACAAGCCAGAGATATCCCCGTGCATTCCCTTACTTCATCTGCACCAGGGCAGCTCTGTTTCACACTACCTGCATTCTGCAAGCACTACTATTCTGCAGTAAATACTTAGGTCCATTTGTTTCCAAATCCCATGGCTTCTCCTATTCTGAACTCAGATTCTGCACAGATACAACATCCATCTCATAACTTGTTGCACTCGGCAGACCTCTGTACATGCTACAGAACTATGCAACCAAAGTAATTCTATAGCAAGTGTTTGAGGATGAGGAAATTTCCTCTGCTCTTTAACTGTGAAAAGGTACTAAAGGATAACATTTAATTAGAAATTCCATTAATAAGTGTAGGTATACATGGGAAAAGTATACAAGAACGTTTATAGTAGTAGTAAGATATATATAGTAGTAAGATATAAGAGTTATATAAAAAATAAATTAAAAACTAAAATCACGGAAAAAAAAATTACCAAAGCTGAATTTCTTGCATGAACGTAAATGGTTCCGTAGTAAATCACAGCTCCCGGCCGCTGCCGAGCACAGCGCTGGGATGAGCAGTAGCGCACTGATCCCGCAGCCGGCACGAACCGCGCCGCGCGTTCACCTGCGAACCGCGGAGACCAGGCTGCGGTCCGCGCAGCTCCCATCACAGCCCACTGCGGGCTGCGGAGCCTCGCTCCACAAGTGTAACTCATTACGCTCCCTGTTTGTTTTTTTCCACTTTCCTTTCGGCCCGAGCCGCTCCCCCACCTCCTCCCCCGAGGCGGGGGCCGTGCGGGCGGAGGGAAGGGCCGAGAGCCGGCTCCGGGCCCCGCCAAGGCAAACAGCAGCGGGGGTACAGCCGGTCCGTGACAACCACCGCGGGGCTCAAAGGAGGCGGCCGGCTCTGGGCACCGCGGCCCTTCCCTCGAAACCGACGCTCGCGTAAGATTTGCCACTAAACAAACGCTGAAAGTTCTTCAAGACCATAAGCTAATAAAGGCACCCGAGAGGGAGCGGGTCGAGCGCCCGCCCCGGTGCCGCCCCTCAGGGCCCCTCCCGGGGGGCGAGCGGAGCCCGCGCGTCCCGCACCGACCTGGGCAGCGCGGAGCTGCGGCCTCCCCTGCGCGGGGCTGCGCGGAGCTGGAGCAGGACGAGCCCCGTTCCCCCCAGCAGGAGCTGGCGGGAGTCCCCTCCCGACCCGCCGTGGCACCGCCGCCACCGCTCCGTGCCGAGTCCCGTAAGGCGCGGCGGGTCCCCCCGGAGCGACCTCCGGTCGGCTCCGCCACTGCCGCCTCCGGCTGCCCCAGAAGAATCGAGCCCGTCCAGCTCTGCCGGGCAGCGCCCACCTGCCCAGCCCCACGGAGCCCAGCCCCGAGGAACAGCACTCACCTTGCGCCGTCCTGCTCCTGCTCCGCTCCGGGCATGCGGCTGGCGGAGCTGCCGCCCCGGCCCGGCGGCAGCGAGAAAGGGCTGCAGAGGGTGAGTAGGGGGAGCCGGCGGCAGCGGGCGGGACGCGGTGGTCCCGGGGCTCCGGGCGGCTGTCAGGGCAGCCGGAGGGAGGAGACGTGTCCCTGTGTTCGCCTCACCCCGCCGCCCGCCCCTCTCCGCCGGCCCCGCCCGGCTCTCCGCCCTTCCCGCTCCGGCTCCTTTCCCGGCTCCCATCTGCTCCTCGGCTGTGTGTTCTGTCCTTCCCTTCTGCTCCGGGTCCCTCCTGCACTGCTCATCCCGGCGCGGGGCGGCCGCTCGGGCTCACAGCAGCTGCCGCCGCAGCCCCGAACGCTCCGGGCTGCGCTGCCCCGGCCTCCCCGCCGTCCCTCGCCTCCCGCCCGGGGAGGGTGAAGGAAGCCAGGCTGGGGTCGGGAACAGCTAAGGCGGCAGACCGACCAAAAAACGACAAAGAACATCATGCCATGCTAAGAATCTTAAACGAGATTAACAGGACCAGGAGTAGGTCCCATTAGGTTAAAAACTTGGGCAAAATAGTGACAAATAATGTACAGATGGTAACAGGCATGTGTGTTTTGGACAAAAGTAGAAGTATGGAAATACACTCAAAAGCCCTACTGGACCAAGAAAAACATAGAGATGTGAAGCTGGAGGCATGTAGATGATGAGCACTTTAGATGAGGGACTCTTTCTGGTATTTGTTTGTACTGTACCCGGTAAAGATCATCTTGTTTTCTGTGACTGAAGTCAGTATAATAATAATAAATACTAACAATTACCTCACTTAAACCAAATACAAATTCAAATGTAGCTGGTAGGTCTCTCACAGTAGTAGCATTGCCAACATAAAACAGCCAATGGAAAAACAGTAATAAACTCACCACATTTGTAGCCCAGACACCAGAAACGCTTTACAGTAGAATAACTATTAATAATAATTAACTATGGTTTGGCCTTACTTTCTAAACCAACATCTTGCAAGGAGATTTCACCTCTCTGTCGTTTCTAATTGCTGAGGATAGGAATGTGGCATGGAAGAGATATGGACATCAGACCTTGCTTTAAGTAAAGGTCTCTAATTCCATGTCATTTCTTCAGGTTGGAATACTAAAGTAATCTCTAAACTCCACAATGTATGAAAACATTCTGGAATTAAAATCGGATTTAAAGAAACTGGTTCTGAAGGTGAATTATTTCTAAACTAGGGACAATTTAACTGGATAATAGCCATCAAGATGCCATAGTAGTTTTACATACTAATTTACGGCTGAGGGGGTTTTTTTCTGCTCTTAAAGTAGCAATTCACATAAATTATACAGGTGTGTGGAGACCTGGCACTTCTCTTGCCCTATGGCAAAGTCAGGGATTTATGTTTTAAGCAACACCAGGTAATGGGCAAAACCTGGGCTCCCAGCAGCATTGATATAATTAGCAGAATGGAGAAATCTGTGAGGTTGCTCAAGTCTGATCATTTCTGATGGGTTCCTGAAACGTTGAGCCTTTGTCACAGCTGCGGCCAAGAAAAGTGGGAAACAGACATCCCACCCCCTGCTTTGGTAGTGCCTGTGACAAAAGCAGACATGCACAGGCTGTATGTGCACGTCCATTTTTTATCCAGGGCTTACCATGCTGCCATGGAAAGTGACACTTCCAGAGCCCTGTTTTAAAGCTTAATTTGGAATTCATTATCAGGAAATAGGAAGAGATGCTCTCTTCAGAGACTTTTAACTTTAGAGTATTTTATGTGTCCACAAAATTTCCAGTTATTATGCACACAGGGAATGAACAATTAGTTGATGGAACATTTATAATTATACAACAAGTGGAAGCTGGTCAAACACATCAACTAAAAGCATTGTCCAGGGAGACTGAAAACTTTTTAGTAATTACTAATTTGTATTTCCTGGGTTTAAAGATGATAAATTATATAATGCAATTTCTAATTGTTGTTTGTTCAGCATTTTAAAATCATAAGCATGGAATTTTCTTTAGTATGCAAAATATAAAATTCAACTGTTAAATGTATTATTACTTCAGTCCAAAACATTATCTTAAAAACACTGCGATATCTGACTGTTATACTTTAAAAAAAAATGTTTAGCAAGCCAATTCAAGGGTAAAAACATGAATGATCAAATAAATGTACTGGTATTTCTCGGCTTTGGAGGAGTCTAAGCAAAGAGGCTGAAGTACAGAAACACAAATCCTGCCCTGTTTTCCTGATTCACTGTCACTGGTATTCCAACTCCACCCTCAGTAGCTGAGCCTTGTCCAACTGTTCAGCAAAGAGATGGTGACTTCCTTCCTAACACCCAAACACACCTTGGCATGTTTGCAAAAGCTACAATAAAGAGCAGAGTTTCCTTTCTGGTGATGACTCACGGCTTTTATGGGTACATCCCCTCTATTAGACATTGCTAAAGACAAGCAGGTCTAATTCTATTCTCACTTTTAATTATTTTGAAATAAGTATGATGTAACTGACAGCAATGAAATCACTCCAGATTTTCATCAAAACTATAAAGGAGTCATTCTTGCAAACCAGGTTCTCATCAAGCAATGCACTTCCAGAGGAACAGTACCAAGGAGTGCTACGGGGCTGAAACAGGCCCCTGCAGAGTCTGCCCCGAGGTACCTCACACTTCAGAGGTCTCTGTAGGGTATTGTGAAGGAAATAAAACATTGCTTAATGTCTGCCCCAAATCTACCTCTTCCTTCTCCTGCAGTTCTTGCTGTGCCACTCTCTGTTTCCCACATGCTCCATGAGCAGAGGATTTGCTGCAGTGGTGCCACAGAACTCTGGGACACGAACAAGTGCCCTGTGGTTCCACCACACAAGTTCCTGCAAAATGCCAAAGCTGTACAAAAATCTCTAACCAAACACACTGACTGGTCACAGGCTGCTCAAAGAATTACCATTATGGCTCAAGACCAAGACTTAAGAAACCCTGTTCTGCCTTCAGCTGACACCAGCCCACCTCTGCTCCCAAGTGCATCTGTTTCCTACACCTTATCTAGTTCCTACCCAGTTCTCATGTAACATGAGCACAACACTTGCTCATGGCCTGTATATGACCAGTTGTACACTTATGAAGAAAAAAAAAAAAAATCTATGTCCCACTCCCATCATTAGTATCTGATTTCATAACCAGACCCATTGAGATTGGTTGAATCACCTGAGAAATAAAGCATTACTAAAAAGGGTGTGGCCACTGCATTCTGGAAAAGCCTAAAGAATGTTGCCAAAAACCACTTTTATATCGTGATTATAGTTCTACAACTTGCACTGTAAATTATTTTTACCAGACAGTAGCTGGCTGCCCTGAAAATACTCCCGGCACTGGTTTCCTCAATGTAAAATAGTTCTGGGAACTCTTCTTCTTTAAAACACAATTTAATTTGGGAATTATGTAAAAAATAAATAAACAAGCCCATTCTCCAAGTGTTTAATTTTCCCTTTTACTATGCAAGGCATACAATTTGACAAGTTTAATCCGCTGTAACTGGGTTAGAAATCAGGTTTTTTTTAACCAAGAAGGTGACTTCTGTTTTTAGGTTTGATCTGTATTTTTACTGTACTGTCAAAGGTAATGAAGAACTCCAGGTTTGCAGTTATTTGAAGCAGTCAATATTCCAATAAAAGACAGCCTCTAAAGGTTAATTTAGTTTAAAATGGAAAAAACACTGTATCAGCTTCCCAAACCCTTGATATAATCTAGGGTTCCATGACTACTAGGAAATGTAGTATTAAAGAAATGTAAGAAATGTTGTGTTCCTAGGAAAATGTATTATGATTATCAATAGCAAAGTTATTTTAGGTTGAGTAAAATCTCATCATAAACCTGGCTGGCTATTAACAAAAATTCAGAGCAAGTTTTGTGAACAATTTGATGCTGATTTACAGTTAAAGGGTTAATACAGAATTTGCACAGATGTGTTAGAGAGTTTAGAATTACCTGAAACCACAGATACACACTTCCCCTGTAGAGACAAAACGCCAAATCGATGGACTGCCATGAAATAAACTTACCTGACTCCTATGATCAACAAGACAGCCTCTCTTCAAGCAGATCTTTTTGCACACCAGTAGCAACTAAATAGTTAGAATTCCAACTAAATCAGCAACCCAACAGGACAGCATTCCATCCACTCACTCATACTAGTTCAATCTGCCATCTATTGTGCTGCCTGTGACCCTACCAGGAGAGTCTGGAAAACAGTCTGATTTTTGTAAATCAGCCTTCACTGTTACAGCTTTAAGTCTTTCTACTACCTGATGAAGAAAATTCTCCAGATGGTGATGTCTTCTTGCATCGATTTTTACTATTGTAACTATTAACTCTATTATATTACAAATTATTATCTCTAACATTATATAACTAGATTCCCTTCATTTACCTGAGCAACGTAAGGAATCAGAGTGGTTTCAAGGCTTACCCCTAAAATTACAGTTTGCAAGGTTCACTGACTGGAACAGTGCTTTGAAATCAGTTGGATGAAAAGAAACCACATATAAATCTGAAGTATTTATCACATCCTCTTTGACAAAATGAATCCAGTCCAGGTTATTACAGTTTTGTGGATGTGGATAGGTTTCACTTGGCATGCAGAACAATCATGTACTGCTAGGAGACCTTCAGGGAGGATACAGGAAAAATAATTACATAAAATCACATTAAAGCCATTTTATTAAAAAACAAAATCAGACCCAGTCTGTCCAACACAGAAGTTTTAGAAGTTGAAGTTTCTTAGAGCTGCCCAACTATAATAAAGACCCTTCAAATCAGCTGTTTCCCTCCCAGGGCATGAACAGCAGTTAGCAGGTCTGGCTGCTTGTGTGTTGTGTGGAACTGCACTCAAAGGGTGCAGGATAAAACCACTGCACTTTCAAGCCATTTCTTTTTAATAGTATAAGAAAAGCCCAATGAATGAAATGGAACAAAAATATTTTATTTTGGTATTTAACTTCTAAATTATAGTATGATTAAAAAATAATTTCTGCAAATGTCATGTGCATTCCATTTTCAACAGTTTGTGTGTCCGTGGACACGTACAAATTATGACAACAACTCTACTCATCATTCAAAATGCTGAACACACTGTCACATCTTGAGCCTTCAGCTTTCCAATGTTTTTTCCACCCCCCCAAAAAATATACTATAAAACATCCAATGTCCACATACTTGAGTGTAGCAGAAAATAAAGGGATCCTTTTGCCATTAACATGATGTTTAGAATTTACTAATGCTTGAAAACAGTAGTAAGCTAAACTCTAATATGTGTTAACATATCTTTAAAAAAATAATTTTTACAAGGATTTTTGATGCCATTCTCATCAGAGAAAAAATTTAAGAATTCTTGCCAATTCAGCACTATGTCTTTCCAGCTTCTCAATATACACAGTATCTTTCTAACTGTTTTACGAACTGTGATTTTGTAAAAAAACTATACTAAGTTAGATTAAGTATTACTTCTCTTATTTTTGTATACTTTAACTGTGGGCTGTCCTAATCTATATTTTCACTTAATTATATTGCCTTTCTTCTGAGTACATACAATATGCTGCTTCCACCTTAAGATAAGAAGGAGTAAAGGAATTTTTCTTCCCTCACACTCCTACATTTGACTGTCATCTGCACAGACTTTTCATAATCAACAAATAAGTTTTGCAAGATTGTACAGCAAATTTTGAACAAATTAAAAAAAAAACATGAATGACAAGCAATTCTTTGTAAAACTGCCTTCATCCCTTTTCAACACTCAGCTTTCTCAGAGCTCAAAATGAAAACTTAATTGCATTTAATGGAACAACGAAATCTTCCCCATCTTTAGGCCAGCATTAAGTAACAGTAAGCGAGCTGGGACTTCCCATGGATGAAAGCAGCATTACCTTCACCAGCTCACTGCTAAGAAACTGCCTCCTCCTCCTCCTCATGTTGCACAGCTTTGGCTTTTGTATGCACAGCAGATCTTCAGCACACAAACTGTGTCACCTTTCTGCCTTGTCTTATTCAACCCAAACCCTTTCTCCACTAAAATAACAAGAATTGCACCAAATCAAGACCCTTCATAGCTGGATTCAGTGGAGGAGCATTCACCTCTAAGTGATTCTGCCTAGTCTGACCTGTGAACAAAATGGAAAACATGCAGAATTTTGCCTTCAATAAGGCCCAAGGCACAGCCTTAAAAAAATCATCGAAGGCGCAGATGATTCACTATGCGAGTAAAATTACCTAAACTTACTCAGATATTGCAAGCTTTGATGCATTCCAGGCAGTGTCCTTTGAAAGTCAGAAAGCAGAGAGAATAAGGAACATTACATTAATGGACAAGGCCCTCCAGATCCAACACATGCATCCAAATGGTCACAAAATTCCATATTACAATTGCAAAGCATGTCAGAGTTCTGCCATCAATGGTTATACAAAAATAATTGTTACAGCACTTTCTTACTCCATCTGTGATAACAATCTCAAGAGACTTTTGTTTGGAAATTCAAATGATTAAATATAAACTGACACAAAGAAACCCAAACCAAAACAAAAACAACCCAAGAAAACAACCCGTGAGCTTTACAGCTACTCAGCCAAAATAATCACTTAATAGTTCTATCTCATGCTATTAAAATGGATAATAAAATGTAACAGTTAGCAATGTCTAATTCTCATCTATTGAAACTGAGAGAATGTTTGAGGTATTTGAGTTCTCCCTTAATTCTCCCTAAAGTAACCTCCTGCTAGTGGAATGTGAATACAGGTTAAATGAGACAGAATTTGACTCCATGAGCAGAATGAGCAAAGGCACATTGCTAAGGAATCCTTTATTATTTGCTGTTCCCATGCTTATTGTAATAGTGCCTGGAACTGCAGTTACACAGATGTGTTTAACTCCGGAAAAGTTGCTCCTTGGAAACAGGAGGGACATTTTGAATGAGGATTTACTCACCTGGTCACTGCAGGGAACAGGACATGCATGCTCTGTGTCAGCAGATAAACATGGCCAGTTGTAGTTTCTGCATTTTTCCTTAATACAACACTAGTGACAGTACATGATCTTAATCACAAAGTGATGGTAAGTAGTGAAAACTGCAGAATGCCTCACTGGCTTCTGTTTACTGCTTGGCTCAAGACAAAGCACTCCTGCCTGTTAATTGCTTGTCTTGGCTTGGTTTACCCCAGGTGGTTTTGTAGCACCATGTCCTCAAAGGACAGTACAAAATCCCCATAAAGCATACTCATCTCATGGCTGAACAAACCCAGAGCATCTTCAATATAAAATATGGTCTTCCCATCTCTTTATTCTTTACATTAGCCCTTCAGGAAGAAAATAGGAAACTTTTGTTTCCATGGTATCACTCAGCACATGGAGGACCTGTATTTTTGTCTGTTACAAAAAATGATACTTCAGCCTCAGTATGGGGCTGTTTGTGAGTCACCACAGCCAGACTGTGGCAGAGAAACAGGAGATTAATGCAGAACAGGGAGACATGCACTGAAGTTAAATACTGAGACACATTAGCATCTGGGAAAAAGAGACTGAGGAAAAGAGCTCAAACACTTCTAAAAGAAAATTATTTCTTCTGATGGAGAATTTCTTGATCTCACCTTTGGCATTTTATCTTGCTTCTGAAAAAAATCCTGTTCTCATTCACTACATCAAGTACATCAGCACTTAAAACTACAGACTGGACTACAAAATTTACTAAGGCTTTATGTTCTAAGCTATTTTATGTCCAGTTGCAAAGTTATTCCTAGCAAAAAAATAGTAAATTTTGAATATGGCATCTGTAAACAGTGTAATACCATGACACTTAAATTATAACAGGAATAATTTTAAATGTATTCTCTTCTATTTTTCCATGCTACATTTTTCAAATTATGAAAGAGTTTTTATAAAAAGACCAACAGATTCAAAGTTTACTGGCCAAAAAAAAAAAAAAAGGAATAACAGATCTTCTTCAGGGGCTGTTTGTTCCTTCAAGTAGATTTAGTGCTGAGACAGTGTAGTAGTTAAAGCACAAACAGAGGCTGTTGATAAAGTGGCAATGCATAACAACGTTGTGATGTATTATAAAGGAGCAATTGCCTGCAGTTCATCAGTGTGGATATGGCAATGAAGTTCTGCTTTACATATTCCAGGCACTAAGAACTTTGTAGCAGTCATTACAGGAGGTTCTTCTTCCCCTATAAAAGGGAAAAAAAGAGTGAAGTTCATTGATTGAAACAGCGATTTTGTATTTGGTCAACATTTCAGGAACAATACAAAGAAAACTCATGAAAAACCTCTGCACCATCTTGTCATGCACTCCTGAGGCTCAACTACCACACTCAGTAAAACCTTATCTAAAGATACAATACTAATTTTCTTCCCAGGCAGGACTTCTTAGGGAAGACCTTATTAGTGCATGGACCTAGTGAAGGTCTGGTTGTTGGTACTTCCTGAAAATTAAACTTCAAGTTTGAACTTTGAACTTCAGTTGAGGATGCCAAATGTGATGATCTCTTGGGGCATTTTTTCTTTGCAGATCAATAGTCTGTACAGGAAGTGCACTGAAAGTAGAACGGATTACAAATTAAGTGATTTATGATTTTAAATTATGTGATTTTTTTTTGAAAGATTATGTCAGACTGTCCTTTAAGGAAGAAAGGAAAGATATTCCTTTGAGATGCTAAATGTCAGAGCTATTCACATCTGTTCTGACCAAGTAACAGGTAAAAAGTAAGTAAAAAACCGAAATGCAGTGTGAATTCAGAGTAATAATGTCCACCTCTCAGAACAAGAACAAAAGTTAAAAATTCTATTTAATCCTCTCATTATCAGGCATATAAATATTAGGGCTATAAATGTTTTGTACGTCTGGGACACTAAAGAAATTTAATGGGTTGCACTCTAAAAGGCAGATGATGCTCAGTTCCCCATACTGTCTCCTTTGTACCCTGTACCTCATTAGGACTGTGGTTTGGGTGAGGGAGGTTTGGGGGAGAGTCAGTCAGGGTGGTGCTTTTGGATGAGGACAGTAAATGGGAAAATGGCAGAAATTATAGTGGTTTCTCAAGACATTGGAACATCAGTGTTAAATCCAACTGTGCCAGCAAGAGCTGTAATGTTTAACCTCTCCAGCTGAAGCATGTTAACAAGGGGCTATGTGACTTGAGAATTAATTACTGGGAAGACTGCCTCTTTCTTCCAGTGCCTCCTTGCAGCTGGGATACCCAGCTGACAGCTCAGCAATTGAATCAGGAGGGGGACACTGGGAAAGCATTCTTACAGGGAGGCCATACATTTTAAACCAGCATCCTACTTTCACTAGAACCAGTACAGAGATCATCTGTAATTTTTCCCACAAATGTGACAAAAGGCTAAATTAGAAGATGGTAGGAAACTAAAAAAGATAGTTTTAATTTTGAAACCAGAGTAGTTGTGACTTAATTAATTAAATCAGTAAATCTGGGCTTTTTTCCACATGAAGTTTTTTCCAAATTTTAACTATTTAGTCCTACAGACTATCTACCTGATAAATATAGGTGCTATATCTGTATATCAGCATTTGTATTCTCTTCCTCCAAGATAATTCTGGCATCAAACATTAGTTATGAATTATCCTATTAAAAATTAATTTAGCCAAGAGAAAAGTCTAGTTAACTCACTGTCAGCACTCATTCCAGGAAGCAGAACAGCATGCTACCATCAAAATGCAATATTCACCTGTTGTAGCTGCTTATGGAAAATCTCAGCGAAGTGCAGTTTTTATCATATCACTAAAATTGCTGGAACATTCCACACTGATGTAGATGTGATGCCAGTTCAATATCCTATAACTAGTAAGGTCAGACCAGTTTTTTTATATAGCCTGAGGCAAAATTTACACCTAACTGGAGGCATCTAAGCTGGGTATCAATTCTGGAGAGCGTCTACCAAGCATTTAAATTCCTCCACTAAAACCCATTTGTTCATTCCCCAGCTCCCAATGTGATGAGAAGCCTGATGTCATTCTGAAACTTGAGTTAACTACAGTACAGAAAATATTCCTAAAGGATCCACTATGTGCTGGAGTAAAATAGGATGTCAGGTTTAGATTTATGGCTGTCTGTGAGAATGCTTCACCGTATCACCCTCTTGATTACACCACACAGCTGTCAGCTGAAATCCCAGCTGCCAAGGAGCCCCTGGAAGGAAGAAAGAAGCTATCACTCCAAGAATAGGTCAATTAATGAGTAGTGACCTATTAACAGAATTTTAGTGAAATCTTACCTAGCTAAGATTTCCTCCACACACTGTAAGTTAAGATTCATTTTCCCAAAGTTACTGTACCTGTTTTACCATCTTTATACAATGCTTACCTCTCTCTCCAGCCTTCTATCTGGCTCCTCACATATTTGGAGATGGAAGAAATATGCACAGTAACTGAATATAAGGTTTGAAACACTGCTGTATCTTACCTAAACCTGATGATGAAGAAACACTTCCTGTAATGGAAGATGTTTCCATTTGGTCTGTCAATAGTCCTTCCATTAAAGGTAAAGATAATTCAGAAGAAGGAACAGATGAATCATAGATTCCAGAATCTCGAGGCATGTCTTTCAGATTTGAAGCTTTAACAACATGTAACAATGGCTGAAGGACAGAGCTGCCATCACCTTGAATGTCCTGAGTTTCTATATCTTCTCCAAGGTTTAAGTGCTGAATTATACAGTGAGAGTCTGAATTCCCCACTGAAATATTTATATCTGTTTTCAGGTAAAAATCACCATCCATCACCTGTTTATTCACCAAGTCATTTAAAACCAAGCCTGAATCAAATTTTTCCATGACAGGCTCTGAGTAGTGTAAAGAAGGTGGAGGGAAGGGAATAAATTGTTTCTCAAACCAATCTGGCTCCTGATCAATGAACTGATGCATATTGCAAATAGCAACATAAAGGGACCTCCCAGATTTGCTCCTGAAATAATTCCTTTTACTAATGTTAACAGGAAACACATCTGAATCCTGTACACTAAGATCTCTGGAGTGTAAGTGTGAATAGAGCTGGGGGAGATTGTCCATGAGTTTGTATTTTGTGCTTAGATCCAGAATAGCAGGGATGTCTCCCTCACAGGAGTAATCAAAGTAGACTGCAATGAACTTGCAGAGGTCAGCTGAATTCTGCTTTGCCTGACGAAGCTTCTCTGCAACAGTCAACACAGCAAAGAGAAAGAGTTCTCCTTTTCCTGCATCTTTGGTGACTCCTCTGTGCTTCCAGTTCTTTTTTTCAACAAAGTATTTCATTCCTTTGGAACACACAATGATGATAAACTGGGACTCGTTTATTTTTTTAATAAGCCACTCCTTCTGATCTTCTTTACAGTTTTTTAGATCTTCCCACAAATCCAAAGCCACCTAGAAAAGAAAAAAAATTCTGGTTGATATTAACCCAAGCAGTTCCTTAAAAATAAAAGCACTATGGATTTGATACATAGCAGTATTTCTTGGGGAATAGGAAGAACATAGAAAATGTGGCTGCATCAAGTAAATTAGAATTTACTTACGGAATTAAATTTGGTATCATCAACCCACAATAAACAACTGTGCTTGCCTCAAACAGTTTACCATTGTATGTCTGGATCCATAATGTGCTGAATGTAACGGAAGTAACAGAATCATGGGATTGTTTAGATCGAAAAAGAACTTTAAGATCAAGACCAACCATTCACCCAGCACTGCCAAGTCTACCACTAAACCGTGCCCCTAAGTGCCATATTCACTTATCATCCTTGCATACTAATGAAGTGTGATGCCAAGAATTTTCATATCTAGATAGAAACCTGATTAGTGCCTATCATATCAAGTCCTTCCAGTTAGGATGCAAAACAGCAGTGGTTTTATCTGATGAGAAAGCTCTGAAAATTTTGTCCTAAGAGTTATCTTATTTTGCACTTTGTCAAGCTCTCTGACCATTCTACATGATCTGAAATAATGGTGCACACCAAGAGGAGAGAAACAATGCTTTATCTCACAGGAGGAATGAGTAGTAGGGTAAGAGAAAAAAACAGATGCAAAAAACTTGCATAATAGACACACATCAAAACCACTTATAAAATCGTCTTTGAAGCATTTTTCCAGAGAACAAAAATTTTTGCTCTGCTATGTATCACCCACAGCAGAGTGGAAAACTTTGCCCTATCAGAAGACATAGCAGGTGGATGCCCAGAACACAAGGACTCCTGAAAACTGCTACCACACAGTTGGCTGCAGGAAGAAATTGATCCTGCCTGAAGTGCTCAGTCAGCTGGACTGGATGATCACTGTCAGCTCCTTCCAAACAGACAACTCTATTCTATGCATGGGGAAGAGGAGTCATTTTACTGCTGCTTGGGAGATGCAGGTAGTTTTGTGTCTGGTTTTGTTTCTGTTCTTCAAAATCCTGTGTGACCTGCTATCTGTGAGAAAGGATTTTTATTACGGACAAGTTATTTTCAAATGGCTGTTAAATGCCACTAGTTTTAGCCTTCATGAGAAAACATTCCAATTCCATACAAAAAGTACTTGTGCAACTCTTCTGTTATGCACTGAGCATCACTTTTTGTATTAAACTCCATAGTTTTATTAACAAAATATATTATTTCTGTACATAGATGCTATCAATATTTTTTAATATAAATTTTAAATGATGCCCAAGACTATGGTACTTAAGAGCAGTAAGAGCTCACCTCAACACTATTCCAAAGAGGAACAGTGCAGCAGGGCTTAAGTACATCTCTAAAAGGGGTTTCAAGTAAGTTACTTATGAAACACTTTATCCTGAACTGTTTCAAACTGATGAAAAAGTTGTGACCATCCCCACCAAACACGTGAGGCCTCGGTTGTGTTTCTGTGTTTGGTCACCAGAGAGCAGAGTTGCTGTAACGAAACCCAGCTCCAGCTTATCCCGTTCACATCCCGGGGACGGGAGGAAAAATGCAGCACAAAGAGACAAATGATTGTCCTGCCTTCTTCCAGCTGAAAAGAGAAAAGCTGGCCACATATTGATTCTGTTTCAGAAAGCAGTATGAGATTCTAAGCCTACTCATTCAAAGTAGCAATTTGAATGTCTCTCTCATAGCTTTCAAACAAAAACAAGAAAAAAAGTTGCCTATTTTACAGTATTAATGGAACGGAAGTAAAAAAATAAAAATCAATTAGTAAGTACACATTGTCAACAAGTAATGCTAATAATGCAGTTTTTGCTCTAAGTGTAGAAGTCTTGAGAGATTCAATTTCTTTTAAATTACAAAACAAAACATATTTTAGGAATACCAGATTATATTAGGTAGACAAAAACACCTCTTTGTGGCTGCTGACTATAAAGATGCAAGACCTACTGAATAGAAAAAGCACTTAATTCAAAGCAAGCTAAACATGGCTGAATGAAAGTCCTGGAATCATGATCTTCTACTACTCTGTTGGTTTCGGTTGTTTTGGCTTTTTTTTACGCTGGATAAGATCCTTTCATTTCCCCAAGTAAAGTAAATTTATACAGCCAATATTTAGAAAAATAACAAAAGTTATCTCTGTGGAAAGGAGGGACTGAAATACCTATTTTTCAAGCACAGAATTTTGGGAGAGCTGTTTCAATTAAGGAAGAGTTGTTTACATATGAAACGTTGAGTTTACCTCACAGCCACAAAAGTCCTGGAGAAAATAAGCAAAGCACTGGATGACATTAATGTGCTTCTGGCAATCTTTACTGGAATAGCAGATGAACACTTTTGGCCGGGGACGAAGTCTTTCCACATGGAGACCTGCAGCATATGCTGAAGATTCTGAGCTCTCCTCATCTAGATGGGAATATATATTTTCTAAATTGGAAGAGAAAAGAGAGTTCACACTATAAAGCTTGATTTTGTTTTGGGTTTTTATTACTTTTGTAGGCTCTTTACTAATGCATACAATAACATGTTTTTTTCTGAAGACTTCCCTCTCCATCCTGAAACAGAAAAGTTGCACACACTCTATTTATCCAGCTTAAGAGCTGCTACATGTGGAATACACTTTCAAAGTTAAATGTGCTGTTATTTCTGTCCAACTCAGAAAACACAAGGAAGGTTTATTTTATAGATAGAATGAGGTAGTTTCACCTTTAACCAGCTTCCAACCTCTGTTCAAATATCATAAGCCTAAAAGATGTATTGTCTTCAAGAGTTTCCTGTCTAACAAAGTCTATTATTACAAAAACCCCAAACCACAACATAAGCCAGGTAAGAATATCAAACTCCAGGTCCACAGACCCCTTCAGGATATCATACAGGATCTCTCTAGTGTATACATACACACCCGTGTTTGGACATTAATTTGACATTAATTTGAGTTAAGATATGATTAATTTAAATCAAAATAGCTATTAGTGTTTCCTTCCTTGCACAGATGCTTTTATGCTGGAACATAAATGTCTGGCCTTATGCCAGACTAATTCAATCTAGTTCTACAGCTGATTAAGCTAATTCGGAATAAAGCATGAGTATTTCAAAATACAACTATCCATCTAGGGATTCCATTCAGAACAATTCATCAGGAATAACTATTCTGGAACAACCCTCTCTGTAGACAAATCCTCAGTGATTTGTCTGGGTTTTTTGTTGGAACTGTGCTAGCTGTGAGCAAAGGGATAACTACAGGAGACCAGAAGGCAAAAGGATTTAACCCAGCTGGCATATAGCACTTGCAGTGTATCTCAGTGCCAAAATTCAGGTGGATAACACAGATATGTGAGGTTTGGAAAAGTACTCTCTTTTTCCATTATTCATGAAACCACATGATTCTCCAAATTCTATATAAAAAGCCAATGGGTTTTTAACATTTAAAAGTATCAAGTGTTGCCTGCCAGCTCCTGGATACAGAGGAGAAGTCAGCAAGGAGGAATGGAACCTAAGTTAGAAAAACATCTGCAAGCAGGCCTTAGAGTAAATCTAGGAAGATGGCTTAGAATGAAAGGTAAAGGCAACTTCCAGGAAAGTGAGCAAATCTGGAATAGTAGCTGTAGATAGTATTCCAGACAGCACTGTGAATTGTATTGGCATCACATGGCTTCACTTTCCTTCTGATTAAAAATAAATATGAATTAGATATTTCTAAGTGAAATAAGGGAATGTTTAAAATGTATCTATTTACAAATCTGTTTGTAATCTACGTGGTCACATAGTACTTTCTCTAATAAAAAGAAACATTAAATAAAAAATATTTTCGAATATTGGTTTTGTTCTCTCCTTTCTACAGTGAAGCCCTGATGTGTGATACAATACTGTCTAGGAAACCAATTACCATCAAGCACTGATTAAGACTTTACTACAGGTTTCAATACACAAAAAAGCTGAGGGGAGGAAGGACAGAGAAACAGAAAAGAAAGCTGTTCAGATAAAGGTATTTCTGGAGTTAACCTACCAGTTAAGACTGTTTTGGTTGCAAAAGCCTATCTTTAAATGGAACTCTGTAGTGAATAAACCCTCTTACCTTGCTGCTTCTTGCGGCACATCACTGTGAAAAGCGTGGCAAACGCAGAGATGACAACCAAAGGGACTGTGATGGCAACGGCCCTGATGGGGCCAGCCCACGGGGAGTGCACTTGGGAAAGGAAAGCAGGCTTAGCCACGTGCAAATATGCTACACTACAATCATCTAAGCAAATCTTCACACTGGGAATGCAAAGCTGCTGCAGTACTCTATTATCAGGTAATTCCTGAAGATACAGTAGGCCCAAACATCATGTTCTGCTCCATTTCAAATTAGGTTTTATGGTGGTTGCCCCACTGCCACAGCATCAGTGACTCAAACAAGTAACAAGAGCTGCAACTCACACCAGCCCCAGGAGAACAACCCTGTGTCAGGTGTAGTTTTGATGAGATATGTAGTGGTCATTTGGACCTGACATGTTTTGGTTCCAGGGTGCTGAACTTGCCACTTGGAAAGAACTGCCTTCTTGCAGAGATCACCCTCAGCAATGTGCATCAGGATTCAGAGCATTTTACCCACTGCCTCCACCTGTGGCTGTTTACAGGCTGCAGTTACACTCTGAAATCCCTGTTTAGTTTCTCAAAAACAGGTCTGGTCCACAGGCACGTGAAGCATCCACCTGACAGGTTCTCCAGACTGCTGGGTTTGGTACCAGGGCTGAAGGATACAGGTGATGTGTTTAGGCTGCTCCCACAGTTTCATTTCACTGCTCCCACCCTACTGCACTGTCAGTTACATGCAATTAAAGTTATGATTCCTCATATCCACATATACAACAAAAGCCACTTTCCCACAAAGATTCCCAATGATGGATTGATCTAAACTCCACTAAATATAAATGTACAGAGATGCACATGTGTAGGCTCAAGTGTCAACTCTACTGTTTTATCATTAAGTCAAAAATCACAGCACAATTACCTAAATAGTCTAGCTTATGGCAAACAGAGGTCAAACAGAGACTTAATTCCAACGTAATTAAAACTGAATCTAAATTAATACATTAAATATAGTATATTGTTTAAAAAACAAAACTCATACCTGGTTTTAGTGCATAGTGCATTGTTTTCCTTGTTGTATTAGTGTCATCAACCAGCTTGGAAAAGTAAAAAATTCATTTTATTTATTTTCTGCAATACATAGAATAACTGTAACAGCTCTTATGACCAAATGTCAAGAAAGTTACTGCTCAAATAGTTAAAACTAAAGAGTACCACAAACTAGTAAAACAAAAATTGACCAAGCAACAGAATTCCAATTACCGAAAATAAAAATCAAAGTCCAGGAGTTATGCAGGCCCACAATTTCAATTTAAGGCACAGATGGAAGTGCTGTGCACTCAGGGAAGCAAAGCTATGGAAAGGTCAAGAACATTCTAGAAAATTTCCTTGCCCAAGTTACTTCAGTAGGGATGCCCGAAGTTCAATTCTACCAGTGTGATTTGAAATATTTTAATTTTACTCCATTTTCCCATTAACATCCTCACTTAGGTGTTGTACAAAAGACTATTCAGAAATATTACCTCAATTATATAATCCCCTGGAGACACGTTCTGAAGAACACAACTTGTAGTGTCTGTGTTCTGCTCCTACATCAAAGAAAGAATACTTTGCAAGCCATTCACATACTTTTAAAGCCTAATAAAGAATTCACACTGATTTATAAATAGGCAGTGCACTCTTGTATTCACACACCTTAAACCAGCTGTCTTCAGGTGACTCCATCATGTATATCCCCTATCACGGCTTTATGCCAAACAATTGATTTTGTGCCTTTTCTGTGCCTTTAAACTGAGCTTGAGAGGGAAGAAANAAACTAAGTCTGCCCGTTCAATTACACAATGCCCTGCCTGCAGAACTAACTTGTGTTATCCAGGTCCAATGGAGCCCTCAAGCCTGGTTTTGACAGATGAGTGCTATCACAGTACAATTGTTATTTACATAAATAGTTCCAAATAGTTTTACAATTTTAAAACTTATACTATTTTATATTAAGTTTTAAAAGCTTCTGTAAGACCTTAGAACACCTCATGTTAATAGGTTTTGTGCTTTTAAGTGCTTCAAAACTCAGCCACGTACCTGTCTGCAGGTCTTTTGCTTAAATGGCCCCTCGTGCTTAAGTTTGTAGTGAAGAAAGTAGTACCTAAAGCCAAAGTTGTGAGGTGCATGATCAAAGGACACTTGCATGTTAAAACCTTGCTGGGTAACATTCACATTCCTTGGCTTCCAGTCTGTCAGAGGAGATATTCATGAATTGCAAAATGACTCTTCAAGGACAGTAACTTTTTGTAAGATTAATATATTAAAGTATTACATTTTACTTACAAGGTTTGCAGACAAGGTTTTCTGGCTGTAGCAACAATTCACATGCTACAAATGTAAAGAAAAACTATTAATTATACAGTATCAAGCTGCAATGCTATTTAAACAGAAAAAGAACAAGGGCAAAAGTAGGGAGTTCATCATTTTGAATACCCCCACTTCATTCCCAGACTCTAATAAGCCTGGAGTAAACACACTTTGCAAACTTAACTTCTTTGTTATGATTTCAAGTCCCTTCTCATCTTCATATGTGCAACAGAGATCCATTAATTTGAATATCACATTTCTTAGTGAGACAAAAGGGGTAACACCAGGCGCAGCATGTCAGGAGAGAAAGGTAAAAACTAGTCTTAAATGCATTTACTCAGAGTAAGTAAATCTGCTGAGCACTACTACCAATGGTACAGCAGTCTGCATTAACAGACAGACTTTAAAATACCTTAAGAAAGTTTTACAGAGACAAAAATCCCCTTAGCAAGACAAATATCAACAGTTCACCCCAAAGGGTACTTGCAGTTTTTCACCATACTGCATGAGCACTGAGGAGCTTATTCAAGTTTCTTCTCTCTACCTCCAATGAGAATTGCTAAGTAATTTTAAGAAATTCAACTTGATCTGCTGCTATCTAATTTCAGATGTCCTCCTCTACATCTGCCTCTAGACAGCTGTTTTTAAACTGTAATCTCAAAAGCAAAAAACTACCTGCCCTTCTTCACAATGTCACAATGTCCAGAGAGGAGCAAACCATCTTCATGAGTTAAATGATCCTGAGAAGCACAGAACAATCCTGCTCTAGGCAAACCTGAGATAATCTCAAGCCTCCCTGAGACTTTTCTTCTGGTTGCTGCCTAACACATATGATCCCACACCACAGATTTATCTATGGCATGCAAATTCTTTCTGCTTAACACTCAGACCTTCCTTCCAAGACAATGTCAGTAACTACTTATCCCAGACTCATCCAACATCATCATCCACTAAATTCCTTTGTTGGGAAACCCAAAACGTTGGGGAGAGGGGAGGCCCACTGAAGGGATGATATGCAATACTTACATCTAGTTCGGAAGAAAAATGGGTGATAATTACTTTCATTTTTAATGGAAGGAAAAGGAACAATCTTGACAAAGTAATCTGTTTCAAACTTCAAATTTACAAAGGGCTGGGACTCCATTCCCTACAAAAAAGACAAGATTGCAATGTATTTTAAAATCAACTATTATAGTTGATATAATAGCTGAAATACTGAAAGTATTTTTCAAAATAAGCCCACAGTTTTGCAATCAAAGGCTCAAATTAATATATTAAGAATGCTTCATCTACTCCTCTATTCCAACCTGACATGAGGAATCTCAATACATAGTTGGATGTAGACCATCACAGATGTACATCTGCACTCCAGAGTCACCAAAATGAGAGTTCCCAACTTCAGGGAAGCTTCTGTCGAAAGGGACAAGATCTCTCTCTAAAGCAACAACCATCATTAATTTCACCAATAATACTGTTGGGAACCAACCAACTCTTTGACAAGGGCCTGGAGCAATAGGACAAGGGGGAGTGGCTTCAAACTGAAAGAGGGTAGGGTTAGATCAGATATTGGGAAGAAATTCTTCAGTGTGAAGGAAGTGAGGCCCTGGCACAGGGTGCCCATAGAAGCTGTGGCTGCCCCATCCCTCCAAGTGTCCCAGGCCAGGCTGGATGGGGCTTGGAGCAACCTGGGATAGTGGGAGGTGTCCCTGCCCATGGCAGAAGGGCTGGAACTGGATGACCTTTAATGACCCAAAATGTTGTAGGATGATAAACACTTTCAAGACTACGCACACAGTCAAACAACACTGAAACTTTTCTTGAAACAAAGCACTTACTGTTCGTTTAAAACTGGGGCTGAGCTGCTTTGGATCCCTTAAAACCATCTGCTGGCATTGTCTTCCCTCTGATTTTAACTCCTCAAGTATTACTCGAAATCCCTTCAGGTATTCAATCCCTACAAACAGCAGGGTATTCAAACAGAAGAGTATTTCAAAATGCATGATGTGGTCTTTTAAGTAATTTGTATTTCATTTGTCTTTAAAAATGAAACTTATCAGTCATACAAAGTATGTTTGTATTTAATACCTGTTGTTGTACGTCAGTTCTGCACATTCTATCTTGCCTATCTAGAATTCAGTCTCTGGCAAAGGCTACAATTACTACATACTTGTGTAATGCTTAGAACAGAGGGGCCCATGTCTCATCTAGGGCTTCCAAATTACCACTGCAATAGAAGTTATCAGCACCTTCTTCACCTTCAGAAATACTTTACAGTAACTTCACATTTACATTACTAGCAATCAAATATAATATTTTGCTGGCAAATTATAGAAATACTCCTTTATAAATTTTATTATCATCTCCAAGACTACCAGATTAAAATGATAACAATTGTTACAACTTCTTTAGTTCTAGTGCAGTAAGGGATAATAGAAAACTTGACTTAAATGGAATGGAATTTATTCCAGTGCATGTATACTTCCAGTTATTTATAACTGCTGCCAGAACTACACCCATTTTGTTCAAGTTACTCTAATACAACTTATTTCAGCACAGTGTCTTTACAATGTTCTCATCACAGAATTACTTCATGACATGACTAAACTGAGTCACAGCGATGTGAATATCCCAGGAAAGTGCCAGTGTTACCCTGTGACAGTTCTGTGGCTCAGGTATCAAAGGCACTGCACAGCTCTTTAACTCTCACTACTCCATCTAATTACATCTCCTCAATAGCATTACACATATTTATCAATGACACAGACACAGCTTTTGTAAGCTAAATGCTACCTAAATCAAAATGGACTCATTTCAGTTTTTGCTATACTTGTCAAACCAAAAAATAAAATCCCAAATGTATCATTTCCACATTTTCCACCACCTCCTCTGGTCCACTAGTTTTCACAGGTTTGTGTGTTTTGATTAATGTTTTATAATTCTGTAGAAGATAAAGCGTTGCCAAACGAGTTCTCACTATTCTAATGCAACAAAAGCACTGTTTGTCCTTACATGAAGGCCCTGAAAGAGAAAGTGTCCAGTTCCCATGTTACCCGAGCTGTCTGAACAGCAGTTCTGTCCTCACACTTCCCAAAGGATTAACCTCTGATGATTACAGGGAAGAACACCAGGCTTTGTTTCCCATAGATGTTTGATCCATCCAGTCTGCAGCTGAAGATAACCGAATGCTTTCAACTGCACAATTCTGCAGAATTCAGTGGAAAAAACAGGAGCTTTGCAAAGATGTTAAGAATTCCTTTCTTCTTAGGCAGTTTGCACCAATGATTCCAAGCATAATTTAATTTTTTGACTTAATATCTATAAGCAGGAAGTTATTACCAAACCCATGACCAGTGAGTCCATTTCCCTCTAGAACTTACCAATGGCATTTGCTGTCCAAAGGATCATCACAGCCACCTGTTCCTGGCATGCAAACTGACTGATGGTGATGTTCTGCACATCTCCAATCACGTGTCTTCCCACTGAATTCAGGTAAGGAGTGCAGTCTAAAAATATGGACAAATAAGCACTTTTAGAAAAACATTCCAGCTGACATAAATTCCCTAATATGT
Source organism: Ifrita kowaldi (assembly GCA_013398055.1). Lineage (NCBI taxonomy): Eukaryota > Metazoa > Chordata > Aves > Passeriformes > Cinclosomatidae > Ifrita > Ifrita kowaldi. The sequence goes on from VZRS01007053.1 coordinate 109,880, forward strand.
CTTCAAGACTGAGCAAAGTAAAACTACCAGTGCATTATTTTCTGTAAGTACTATACAGCAAATCCAGATGAAGTTTTTGTCTCAAGACACCAAAACCCACAAAACTTCACAGATCATTGGGCACAACGACTTTCACTGGTTGCCAACCCATAGTTCACAGGACTCCCAAGGAAACTACCAGTTTATACCACCAGTGTAACCTGTACCACACAACGTGTTGGGACTCCCAAAGGAGAACAATTTTTCCTTGTAGTTGTTCAAAGGAATATGAAGACTGACATTAATTTTGTTCATGTACAGTGCTCAGAGCAAGAGAACGTTGGTCAATGATCAGGCACATATGAGAACAATAAACCATGTGAAGCTTGAGAACTGCTCAAGAAGAGCTTTTTAACCACAATGATCCTGCTTGATCCTGACCACAAAGAACCTACTGCCTAAATCCATGTCCTGTCTGCCGCCCATTCGGCAGCCACATCCCTGCAGACCACTTACCTGCCACTGGATTCACTCAGGACTGGCTTTGTCTTGTTATCCTCACAAAACACAGCGTATTCCCTAAAGTTACAGCTCCACAAACATGTTAATTACAGAAAACTTTAGCTTTAATTAAGAAAACAAAATATAAGCAAAAGATTCCTGACTTTGTTGTTGAACTTTACCACGTATTTTGTTTTCAAAACAAGAAAACAAATAAATCCAAATTTTATTACTTTTAAAGCTTTACAATATTTAGGCTCATATTGGGTGGCAGGAAGAGAAGTAGCAGGCAGGGAATTTACTAGTAGTGGAGCACAGTATACATGAAGATGGGTGTGCAAAAACAAAACATTCTGTTCCTGAACTAGTGAAACCAACAAAATCCCGAACAAATTTATCAGTAGATTGTATATTACTGACTGATGATTAATTCAAAATAACTGAGATCATTTATATGCTATATATTCATCTATACAGAGCTTGTAGAAAAGAAACATGAAAAATCAAGTGCTATGATTCACCAGTACGGGAAATTCGAATTTAATTCAGAGGTGTGATCTTAAGGGCAAGGAAAGAAAAATTATTAACTGTAAAGGAGATTTAGAAAATGGCTTTTTACTATGAATAACCATGGCAAGGAGTGTTCTGTGTAACTGTCACAGACATAAGAATGGAACAGTCTGTACAACATTGCCTTTTACAAAAGCTGGGCAGTTGGTACCGACTCCTCTGTTTGTAAAATTTGGTTGCTATGAGTGAACTCAGTGACAGCATGAACTTCCTCTAAGGAGAATAGAGGATCCCCTTCAATGGAAAGTTTGAAGTAACTGGTTTTTGCTCGGTCTGGATCTAATTAATAGCAAGCCCAAGATTTTGGATCCTGGTTACTAGAATTTTATGGTCAAATGACAATTTGCCAGAATGGAATATAGCACAAACGCCTGAAGTTTGACTGCAAGTCACTGTTTCACAGTTTTAAAGAACAACAGTTTTAGGAAGAAAACAGGATGGAAAAATCACACTTTTGAGGAAACCACTTCTTCTACTTGAATACAAGTGACATACTAAAAAATACACATTTCTTTTTCACCTGAATAAATAATCTAACCAACTAATTTAGCATCATAAAACACAGTTTACTAGAGTTGCTGTGTGGCAAAATAAAAGCCTTTAAATCACAGCCAGCAAGCCAAATTCTCTTTTGTGCTATTAAAGGTAAATATGTATTTCCATACCACGTGAGCTCTTTAGTCTTCATATCAGCAAACTCTTTTCCTAGTCCTGCAGAACTCAAATAACCCCTTTGTCCAGGAAGCACACAGTGCCAGCAGAATTGTGAATTAATACTTCTCATTGGTTAAACACAGTTTCTGGTGCCAGAATTAATGGCAAAAACATGACACATACTGGGATTTAAACAGACTCATTGTGTTAACTAAATGTGGGGATCTCTGTTCTGACTAGTATTATTTCCTAGTTTTCTTTATATAGATCAAAAAAAATATTGTACTTCTTTTGTAGTGATCACCTACATCTTGTACAATCTGACACACTTAAATTTTGCTCATTTTAAGTGTTAAGATCAAATTAAATTAAAAAAAAAATTCAGAATGAAGGATTGCAAATTCAGAAATTAACATAAAAATTGAGGAGCAAAACGATGATCAGAACGAAACAAATCACTATTGTTAGGTTTCCTGATGCATGCTCTCAATGATGAAACTTTACCTACATTCAGCATCTGAGATAATTTCTTTGGGTAGGCAGAAAAAACCACCTATGACTTGCACTGGCATTAAAACAAACATTGTTATAATGTAAATTAGGACCTTGACTGTACACTGAGTTTATAATGATGATGGCCACTAACTGCCCACATAAGGACTTCATTCTTAATGTAGTCAGCAGTCCTACTTTGACAACTACACAAGAAAGATGACAAAACATCTAAAATAACCCCCAGCAACAAGACACAGCCATTTAGCAGATGTTTGAAGAGGTCTGAAGTATTACTGCTGCAACCTGTTTATCACTGTTACTATGGCAGAGATGACTTTGTTCTCAGTTTAGCTGCAAGACACACCACATCTGCCACAGCCCTAAAACCATCTGTCTGCACTGCAAATGCAGACAGCAGTTTTCTACTGGCCTGGGCCTTGAAGACTGTAGCTAATGAAAAGTTCTCACCAATTCAACTAAATGAAGAGATGCTATTCAATATTCTTCAATATTCACATTCAATATTATCCTTGCAATGACAATTTTTTAAATATATGAGCTGTATACATTTTCTACCTCGAGACACACATTATGCCATTTTCACCCAAAATTACACATCAGAGAAAAGCTGTATAAAGCTCAAAAGAATCCTTTCCTATGTCTTTGTGTGTACTGAACCTTTCAGTGACTACATTTTTACACAGAATAAAATAATTTTCTACTATGTTCCAGTCAAATACTGGGCAAATGATGTAAGCCAACCTGAAAGAGAAACTACTATAAATTGTTAGATAGTTTTATTATCAGTGAAACACAGAAGGAGATCTACCAGACTAAACAGACACAAATTTTCTAGATTTTAAAATTATGTCAGTATTGAAGAGCTTATGCCATTCCTAGAGCCAGTTTAAGAGACATGTTGCTATATATTGACAGTTGGGATGGAGTCCTTGATTTTTGTGAATATAGTGCACATTTTCAACTTACTGTCATATTTAAAGGTGATGTTGAGTAGTCCATTGTTCTTTGTGACTGATGACAGCCCCTGTAGAGAAAAAACAAGGAGAAAGGAAAGTCTGAATATAGTATTTGCATGAAGCCATGAAATTGTGGTTGAAGTTGTATGACCTGCCCAGTAGATGGGAATCACAGCAGCTTATTTTTGGAAGAGAATTATGTGATATTCTCAACTTCCACCATCTAGGTGAATTGTGTCTGTACAAAAACCACACCTTTAATCAAGGTTTAATGACAAATCAAATTGGGTTTTCCAGGGGAAACAGGGTGCAAGAGGAAAGAGAATGTCAGCCAAAAAGGACTCCACAGCCATGAAAAAGAGTAGCAGAAGTTCCAAGAGAGCACTACTGCAGAAACCCATTATGCTACCTCAGACACCCTTTTTGTTTATCAAATACCATCAAAGCAGATCCTGCAAACTGAGTATGAATCTGAGAACTGCTCTGCCAGGGTGAAATCCAGGTTGATGAGTCTGCTGTCTCTTCTCTACTTATAGAAAAGAACTTGGGTCCTCAGAGATGCAATACTTTCCCCTTCAGAAAGCACTGAAATTGTTTTAAAATGCAAAAGGTAGAATCACCCTCACAAGACACAAAGCTGAAAACTGGAACACTGATTCTTATGATACAATATCATTCCCTGAAAGGCAAATAACACCATATTTCCCATCAGCTGCAAAAAAATACCACCCATTTACATAGCATTGTATCTGGGTTCACTGCCACAGTGCAAACAGCAAAACTCAACAGTATAAAAGGCCTGCAGCAGTAATTAATGTTGTCAGGATCATGCCCGAGCACTCACTGGGTGTCCCTCCACAGCCAGACCCAGGTATGGACAAAGAAAAACAAGGCAGGAGCTGTCAAGTTTAAAAAAAAAAAAAAANTAAAGCATTTCCTAAAGGATTGAAGCAATTCAGATCTTGATAGTATTGTTAAAAGTTAAATTTGTAATCTCAATTTCTTCTTACATGGCTTTTCATTTGTTTAAGTTTGATTTAGTTTGGCATTGAACCAGCTGTTATACAAAAAAGCTTCCTGAAACACGTTGTAACTTTTCTATTAATACCTGTTCTATTATGACTCACTTTCTGTTTCTCTGAACTTTCTAAAATGTAATTTAACTTACAGCAAAACAAAGACATGATTTATTTGATTTAAAAAATCACAAAGAAGTAACTACTGAGTTTTTACATTTATAAAGGGAGATTAACCCTCAAATTAATTGATACTTGTCTTCCTTTTGTCCTAGAGATGAAATTTTGAGAGACATAAATTTTACCAAACTCCACAGAAAATTAGCACATGCATTTTAATCCATTAGACAGGATTTTTATATGCTATATGAAAATAAAAAGGCAACACTTCTCCTTTACTACATTTCTACTGGGATTATAGTGACATAACAAAATATATAACAGTAGAAGCATAAATAAATATACCAAAATCATTGATAATCTAGATGCAAAAAACAGACATAACATAAGCCAAACTGCTGAATTTATGCAGCACATAAGACTTACTAGTTGCAAAAATTTACTCCCAAGTGTAGAAAAGGTGCAAAAAGGCTGCAGTAATTAGTGAGAGAATTAGGGTCACCTTAAACTATTGAACTAGGTAATTGCTGTATTAGTTGTAAGTTAAAACATGTAAGCTACTCAGACAATTTCATCATGCTAAACTTTAGTATTAATCCCTCAACTACTTACTGCTTTGAGTTTAAAAATATATTCTTCCAGGAAGCATTCCCTTGGTTTTGAATTAAAGTAATTGTGCTATTTAGATGGCTTATAGCTAGGAGAACGTTTAGAGCATCTTACTTTAAACCTGTAAATACTAATGTTACAGCCTCAGGGCTCTACATTCTCAGCTAATTGTCCCTGCCCGTGGCAGCGGGGTTGGGAGTAGGTGATCCTGAAGGTTCCTTCCAACCCAAACCATTCTGTGATTCTATCATTAATTAACCACGAACATTTGTTGAATTTACATTTGTTTAATTTAATTTATTCTGAACTTTACTAGAGAGCAAGTCTTTGTGTCCTGGAGCTTTGTCTACAAAATCCCTGTGGTCTACATACTTCTATACACGTGGACTGAGAAGAAATAAATAGGAAACAGACAAAATATCTTTTCTGAAGAACTCGAGACCACTGATCTTTGAACAGATAATCCAAGTTGAAATGCACACATATGAAATTACAAATAGCCTTATTTGTCAAAAAGCTGGGGGAGCAGAGGAGGCATTAACCACATTAAATCTCACATTATGTGAGCTCAAAGCACAGAACTCCACAGAAAACATGATAAGTTAAAATCCAAATCCTGTCTCTTCACTGGGCAAGCAAGCCAGGAAGAATTTCCATCACACATCACGTATCTCAAACCACAGAGATCAATGTTGGATCTGCTCCTCAATGCATATAAACAGCCTGAATGATTAAGGTTAAGACCCCAAGACATCTTAAGTCAGCACAGATCTAACTAAGACCAATACACATCATCTCCTGAAAAAAACCAGCTCATTTGCATGTTCAAGGCATGTAGAGGCATTTCATTTTATTTAAACATCCATCTTTCAACATGAAAGAGCACAAGTATTAATAAAAGGCAAAGATTGTTACATGAAGTTAACCTCTAATTTTGTTTATATTTCTGTAATACCCAACCCTCATTTATAGTAACAGCTCAGTAATGAAATGCATTTATGACAACTCTTTCACCCATTACTAGGCCAGAGAGGAACAAAGTTAGGATTACATACCCAGAAATAAAGCTTAAATGAAATTTGTAACCACAGGAACTAACTGTGCCTCCAAGAAAAGTTAAATTTAACTAATGTCTGCTGTCAGGCATAAATTAAATACAATTGAATGAGATGAAAAATCTGTCTGATTTTATTGAACTTTTCCCTTTCTTCTTTTTAACCTAGATCATAGAGTGTTTCATATTTGAAAGAAACATCTTTTTCTTACATCTGGCAATTCCTGCCAGAGATAGCACTGGTGATAGAAATGGATGGGTGATTTTAGAATAGTTCTATGACTAATCTTTATTACAAATAATATTGAAATATACTCCAGCATTCATCTTTTGAGTAAACACTCCTTCATTCAAGAAAGCCAATTTCTGTGTGTGAATAGGTACTGTCAGGCGGCCACTTGAACATCAACACTGGGAAACACACAGAGATGCTAGCACTAATTACAGAAATCTGGTAAAGGAGGTAGGAAATCACTACCCCTCAAGCACAGCCCTGTGCAGCAGACCAAAACAGTAATCATGATTCATCTTTCATATGTTGTTAATCAATGCACACATGGTCCTAATTTCACACTCCCATGAGGCAAACTGAAGGGACAATTGTTTTTGAACTCTAACATCAAGATGAATAATCAATGTTTATCATACTCATTGCTCAGTAAAACAAGGGCTTTATATTTGACATCTGCTCTTCTTGTTTTAAAGCTTTACTGATGCTTTTGACCAAGTAAAATTATTTTCTATATCTAGAGTCATCAGTAAAACGATGAATTATCTGTATTATTGAGATGCCTGCATTTCTAATTGCTTTTAAGAGAATACAACAAAATACATAATCCATGGTGATGTTTGCTGTATAAATTGTGTGCACTCCATTGACTGTAGAATGAATTCTAAGCCCTGGGTGGATGGGTTTGTACTGTTATTACTTATAAACTTTGTGTGACTGACAACTGCAACCATGCATTTTGTTCAGACTTACCTTTATAGATATATATATAGATATAGATATATATAGATATAGATATAGATTTATTTCTGCATTGCATGCACAAATTATGGGAATAGCATTTAAAAAAAAAAATCTCAGTGACACTGAAAAGTAAGTTTTCATTTAAGTGAATTTAAGTGAATTAAAGGAGCAACAGACTTCTTGGTGCCTATTTCATATTTTAAAGAGGAACATAGACTCTTCTAAATAGGCTGCTTTTAACTTCTTTTACTAAGTTGGCATCTTTTGTGTTTGTTCTTATGAAAGCAACATAATTCACAAGAAGTTACCAGATTTTGGTTGGATGCTTGTTGGTGGCTATTTAGTGTTTCACTGCTTCACCTGTAGAGCCACTGCACACAGGTTCAGCTGCAGAGGAGCTGAATGTGTCTTCAGAGCACCTCAAATTTGACCTGAGACATGAAAGGCAAAGCACTGCTTTTCCTCCATTGTAAATTATATATTGGCTGGGAAGGAAAACCATCACTTCTGAGCATGAAGGAACGTCATAGAATAATAGAAGCATTTAGGTTGGAAAATACTTTTGGATCCCTGAGTCCAAGCACCAACCCAGCATTGGCAAACTCACCACTAACCCACGTCCCTCAGTGCCACAACTACACAGCTTTTAAACACCTCCAGGGATGGTGACTCCACCACTGACCAGGGCCAATGACTGACAACTCTTTTGGTTTAGAAGCTTTCCCTAACACCCAAACAAAACCTTCCCTGGCATAACTTGATGCTTTTTCCTCTGGTCCTGTCACTTGTTACCTGGGAGAAGAGACTGACCCCACCTGGCTACAATCTCCTTCCAGGTGCTGTAGAGTGAAAAGATCCCCCCTCGAGCCTCCTTTTCTGAAGGTTTAACACCCCCAGCTCCCTCAGCTTCTCCTCATCAGACTTGTGCTCCAGCCCCTCCAGCAGCTTCCTTGTCCCTCTCCAGACACACTGCAGCACCTTTCCTTGTAGAAAGGGGCCCAAAATCCCTGATTATCCTGCCATAGGAGCTGGTTACCTGGCTCTTCCCTAACACATCCTTGCCAACAACAGCCTGTCACGTACAAAGATGCCAGTTTTTCTTCCATGCTGCTTGTGAAAATTCAGTGGTCCATCTCCAGGTGGTAGCACGTTACTTGTACACAACTGTCCCTTAAGTTGCCTGGTAGACCAATCAGGCCCTTCCTCTGATCTGGAAGGGCCCTCATTTCACATGAACATTCTTTAAGTTTTGATTTTTCTGAGCATAGCTCAGCCTTCCAGGGAGTAGATGCCTGGTGACTGGAGGCAGGCACAAAACACATTCCTTTGTTTTAGAACTGTCAGGTGTGTTCACACCTAGCATATTCCTTCTCCATCTCCCAGAATACAGCTTTTTACCCCAATTTGAGCCCTATGACTTGGAAACACATTAAGAAGCATCCATACTAGCCTTTTTTAAAAAATGTGCTAACTGATTTAACCAACAGTCAAAACCTTCTAAGTAAGAAATTCAAAACCAGGACTGTGTCGATGCCCCAGAGTGAGATATTAAATTATATAATATCATATTGCAAAGTGAGTTATAATCCAGGTATAGCAAAAAAAAGCCATTTTAAGTAAGAATCTGTGAGATAAAACTTACTTGGAAGAGTAACATGTAATACTTATTTTCCTAAATCAAACACAAGGAACTCATACTCCCCTTGAGCTGTCCTGACCTTTTGTGATCATTAAATATCTCGATGACATTATCCATGGTTTTATGGTTGACTTCTCATATTTTGTAATTACATTTTGTCTGAACAATCCTTCTGCCACTTCAACCAGATTTGGTATTCTCAAAGTCCTCCTATCAAGAAAGGATATTGAATTGAACAGCTGCTGGCTTAAATCCCAACAGAAAAGGAGGTGGTCCTGGAAGGTATTCATGGATACTCATTTCATGGGGTCTTTGGGGATTTTTGAGGTGAAGCACGCTGGCTGAAGAGCATGAGCCACAGCATATCCCATCTGAACAAAAGAAAACAGAAAACCAACCAATCCAAACCAGTAAAAATGCCTTTTCATTATGCCCCATTCCTGCCTGGTTTAGCTTCTATTTACAAAAGGCAGTGTGGAAGGTTATCTTACACATTAGTTTGTCTGACAGAGAAGTGAGAAACCATCGTAAGGAGAAACACTACAAGAAGTATTTGCAGCACAACTCTTCAGATACACCACGGCTCCAGGCAGCTGTTCACTGAAATTATGTGAACTGGCTTCTTTAAGGAACAGGCAGTTATTAGGGGCACAACTTAACAACAAAGGAAGCAAGTTGAATCTATATTGTTCACCACCTACCATGAAAATCTTAAATCTCTGAGTCAAACTCAGGAATTTAATGCAGCAAAGCGTGGCACAGAATGGGCAGTACCAGCTCTGATTTCTCTCATGCAATTTGAAAGTTTCCTTAAGAAGTTTTCTATTGTTTGCACTGACACAGTTTATTTTTTCCAACATTCTTGTGCAAATAATGTTTGGTAAATTAAAAGCCTTCTAAAAACAAACAAAAACGCCCCAGAAGTTAACAGAGTAAGTATTTTCAAACAAAGCCCATTTCCCACAAACAATACCGAAATGTGCTGGTCTAGGGATACTTGGACAAAAGCCAAAAGTCTGTAGTTACAGCAGTGTTCTCTTAACTGTGGGACATGACCCCTGGCAGGAGAATTCCGAGAAAAGACGAGGTGTTTGGGAAGGGGAAGAAAAAGCAATGCCAAGACAGGTGCAGAAGTGGTGATTATGAGTGGGAAGGAAGGGGGCTACAAATGGTAAAGCTGCTTTTAGAGGGATCCAAGACAAATTAGTTTGAGAAACACTGACTTGTGCTGTAAACAACAAAGAGAATAACACATATCTGAAATAATGGAGGAGAAATTAATGAAACCTGTAATGGATTTTTATTGCTTAACATACTGCACAGCATACTGTAAAATCAGCAAGCTGACTACTCCACTCAAAGAATATCTTTCTTCTTCTGGTAGGAAGTTATCCACAACCTCAGTAAGCCCACAGGGTTCCTCACACCTAACAGGAATGATTGCATGAGCACTGAATTTTAGCTTATGCCCAAGCACTTCTCAACTAACCTGTCCATGAAACAATTAAACAATCTATTTTCACTCATTTTATTGACTGTGCACTTACTGTGCACACAGAGTCATAAGCTGAGAGGCACAGTCTGTGTCTCACAAAGACGTTCAAACACAGAAGACAACCAAGAAAAGGTTTCAAGAAGTGACTGAAGCATGATAGATCAATGGATATGTATCATTTATATTAATATGTACATAACAGATATGGGTATGTTCATTCATTCTTTTTGCTTACCACATAGAGAAATGATGTAGCTTTCAGAGGACAGAACATCAGGGAAAAAGGAAAAAAAAATACTTCAGAGTTACAAATAGTATCTTTCAAGGCTATGCACATAAAAGTTTGCTGCTTCTCCTAAATGAGTAAGTACTTCCAAGCAAGACAGATCCAAAAAGAAAGTCTTTGCCTTTAAAGCTGAGCAAATGCAATGGCACCTGGAAAACAACTAAAGGAGCTTATTTCCAAAATCATAAATGGTTCCCTAATAATGTTTTGCTGCCAGATTCCTACCTTTCAATCTGGAAACTCCTAGCACAAGCTCTTTGTTTGATTTCAGGTTTCATCCAAAGGAACAGAAAATCTGTAAAAGTAACTAGCCCTGACTTAATAGGTTCAGTTTTAAGCTTCAGTCAGAACACAATTCACAATTGTGACTAATTCAGGGTGGGTTTTTTACTCTTCGTTTCTCAATATAATGCCAAAGTGCACACACACAAAAAATCCCTCTAACAATTCTGTGGGAAACTGTCATCAAATGAGGATTAACTGCTTTATTCATAACTGCTTGACCTAAAAAAAATTCTAATCTGAAATTTACTGCAATGTTGGACATCTTTATTGCAAACAACCTCAGAGCAAGCAGACTACAAATACTCTGTTTGCAGCACAGGGTGAGTTTATCATTTGTAACTTCTGAAAATGATAAGAACAGCTGCTTGCAAGGAAATCTTTAAAGCAGAACATCACATAAAGGCTGGAATGTGAAAAATTTGACATAGCACATCTATTTTGTCTTGGTGTATTCAGACAATGTTTCCCCACAGATCCTTCTCCTGTATTATTTGAAAGTCACTGAAATTCTTTAAGAGTTTGCTGTCAGAAAATATGAAATGCATATTCTTAGAAAGTTCACTTTAATTCTTACTTACATGAATGAAACGTACAGGCACAACTACAGAAAGTATTACATATTCACAAGAGACCTTGACTGCAAAGAATATTAATGTACATTGGTTTTGTAGGACCAACATATAAATAGACCAAAGCCTTGGTTCAGGAGGATGTGGTGGCAAGGTAATTCAGCAGTAACTGCACTGATTAAAGTGCTACAGAACTCATAAAACTTTTAAAGTAGATAGGATTTGGGATTCTTCCATCTTAATCCCTCCCTTTGAAATAACACAATTATTTTGGACATACAAACCTATTCTTAGGGATTTAGAAACACACAATTGTTTAGAAACACACACTCATCCGTGAGATTTTAAAACTGAATTCATAAGCAGTATGGTTCTAGTCCAGGAATAACCAATGATTTATTTGCCAAACCCCCACGTTCTAGCTTTAAAGAGTCATTCACCATTCCCCCAACCGTATCTTTAATACTTCACATGAAACTTGTTTTTACAAGAAATGAAGCAAAAAACCAACTTTCTTTAAAATAACACAAGCATCTCCTCCCAAAGTTCCCATCCTCATGAGCTACAGAACTTAAAAAGCCTTGGGCAATGAGAAACCAGGACTTGAAACATGATAGGCATCTACTCAGCAGCAATGAAAAAGTGCCTTTGGCACTAAGTTCACTATCAGGAGAGACACAAGAAGTGCCACATTTATTCCATACACAGCCACCTTATACAATCTGCTCATCAGAAGTGAGGGGCAGATTGCTGCAGTTTCAGAACACAGCAGCATGATGACTGTTCCAGACTTTTTTACTGTGGGTGAGCAGAAAAAAACAAGCCAGAAAAATGGAGGGGCTATTACGTCGAACACAACGACTAAAAAGACTTTTTGGTTAGAAGGAAATGTTCTTATACATCAACTGTGCTAATAAAATCAATTACCTTTCCCTACAAATCTGCTCCTAGGAAGATATCAAGTACTCCTCCCTTTCTTCCCCTCCCTCAGTGAATGGACAAGCTGCAGAAGCCGCTTCCTGCAGGCAGGCTCAAGCCTCAGCTGTGCTGCCCTTCCTTCAGCTGCCTTATAGGGACAAGCTTTGGTTCCTTTGCTGCTACACTTTGTTACTCCCACCTCCCCAAAATCTCTGCCAAGAGAGATTCCTACTGCTGAACTACGCACTTTTAGGAAATAATTCCTTCTCAAAGCCTCTGTCTAGTCCAGGTCCACAGAGAAGATGACAATTCCTCCACAGCTTAAGCAGTAATGCATTCAACAGAGAGGATTAGAAGGTCCAGTGCTTGCTGTGTACTGATGATCCACATGGCTGAACTTCAGAGACACAGGCAGACACATTTGGTGGCTGCAGATTTAAAACTTTGGCTGCCAGGGAATTTATACACCCCTGGTTACCCTCTATGGAGTACAGCCATCATATTTGCAGCCAAAAAAACTCCATTTGGAAGTGTCAGAAACATACACAAAGCTGCACAAACATTTCTTGCCCACCTGAAGGATACTTGGAAGAAGTAGTAGTAAAATATTCCAACTACACCAGCGCGTCTCTGCAGGCAAACTGGAGATTCCCCACTTACAGACAAGTAGGAAAAGCTCCACCAAATAATCAACACCAGGAATTTGAACACAACAAAACAAAACCATCCAAAACATAGTTTTCTGAGGAAACATCCATGAGAATGTTTCTGAGAACTGCCAACCTTGAATAAAGTTCATCTCGAGATTCAATCCCTTCTTTACACAGAACAGTTCCTGCCATCAGGATTGTTGAGGCTTTTCACAATGAAAAGAAGGATGAAGAGAAGACAGAATAAATTCCAATGTTCCTGTGTGCTCATCTATCTTCAGTACTTGGATTCAAAAAGTATTAAGTATTGCTAAATTTTAGTGCTGGAAAAAAACCCAGGGAAATAAATATGTGTGTTAAGTATTTCTGTACTGGCAAACGCACTAGGCATTCTGTGCTATCAAGTCCCATGCAGTGTTTAACTACTTAAAAAGAGAACCTAGATATAACATTTAAAAGAGAGATTTAAGGTTTGAAACGGTACTGAAACCCCAGTCTGACTGCATTCAGTTTCCACTAATGAAAATACCCTGTGGATATCACACTTTGGAACACACTTGATCAAGTTGAACACTTTTAAAGATGCATTTTTGCTAAGTATTTCATGTTAAGTGCTTTTGAAAGGTGGCCAAAGAAAAGGTTACACATCCTATCTGTATGGTACATGGCCAGTTCCTAACTGCCCTTTTCATACTAATTAATACAGCACTTGACATGAAATGTGATATCTGCGAAAACACTGACACAACCTGTACCACAGCCTGCTTGGGCTTTAAATTACTTCATTAGTGCCATTTGCTTAACTACTCTTTAAGCTCTTGCGAGATTCTCATTCTAAATCTTTCTCTAGAACCTTGGAACACTTTTTGTTCTTGTATTACTGGTTAAAATTGATGTACCTGACTAAAAAAACCAAACCGAAACAAAAACTCCCACAAACCCATGGCAAAGAAAATCTCTATCTTGAGAACATTTAATTTTTCAGTCAAATCAGATTTTCTTAAATTACAGATTTCAATACTCGCTAATAAATAATAATAATAGGAACTCATACTGTGGGAAGAATTACAGGAACCCTAAAATCAAATGCCTGAGGTGCAAATGCAGGCTTGGCATATGGGTCTGTTCTGTCATGGCCTACTCTGACAAGATGCAGGAAAGGTACAAAGTCCATTTAGCCTCAGGAAAAATAGCCCTGCTGTGCTGCACTAAAGAAATACCTCTGGTTTCCACACAAGCAGCACCAATAAGATCCAGACTCATTCCACACTGTCCTTACAAGTCAGAGGAACCTGAAAGGACGGTATCCTAAACTGTAATTTTGCCCATCTCACTAAAATCATAAAAATATAGAAATAATTTTAAAAAATCCTTTTAGAATCCTACATCAAGCACATGAGCTGTTCAAACAAACACAGCATAAGGAGAGGCAGGTTTCAGTTCATGCCCTTCAGTGATACTCACAGTACCTAACAGGTTTCACAATGAATCCTTAGATTAAACTTTTCTTGCATTTAAAAGGAAGGAGTGCTTTGTTTTTGCATACAGATTTAATGAATTATTTTTTAGCCTACACCTCAGACAACAAAACTCTTCCAAACTGCCCAAATTAAGTAACAAATCCTGATGCTATTACGGCTTGTTTCCTATTTTGTGTTCCTGCAAAGCTGAAAAAAATTCCACACACCTACATAATTTACTTGATGTACAGTTGAGTATTTCAGGACGTTAATACATGATAAAGATAAAAATTTAAATCTTTTTTTTTTCTGCTGGTTTTCATGTTCCCTGGACAAACACGTCAATTTAAAATGTGCAGTTATTTGAAACACTTCAAATACTTTTAAATGTACAGCTGTTTAAGTACTACTTAACACAAGAAAAACACACCGAAATGCCAACCTGACTGCTTGAAGTTTCCATTAATAAAGTTATAATCCATGGATCTCACACCTTATAATACACTTGAAGAGGAGACAACCTGAAGAAAGGCACTGAGCTGAGGAACCCAACCAACACGTAGGAATTTGCACTCTTAAAAACCCAGCCAATTACAAACACAAAGCTCTGAGACTTTGAAGCAGCTTGGCCACTGCACAGCAACTCACCAAATTGCTGCTTACTTGGCACGTAGAGGTGCCTGAATATACCTGAAAATACATTTCTACTATTCCTTCTGCCTTGAAAAGGTTACGGGATCAAGACTGAAATAAAGAAAATATGTGACATTAATAAGCAGTATCTTCACATAAAATACTATAAAGCAAAAAAAACATATTTGAAAAAGCTTATACTCCTCTTAAATATTTCTATTACATGGATATTCACAGTGATTTTTCTGAAATCAGACACTTTCACCATAGACCATAGACTGAAGCGATTTGAAATGGAAATATTTCCTGTCCACTCACTGCCAGTTTCTGTTCCCAGAGTGATATAACAGATGACATCCAGTACAATAAATTCTTTTATTAACCATAAATTTGAGCCTGCTTTAGGGATTCGAAGTGTTCAGTTTCATGCTGAAAAAATGTAATGTTATCCACAGACCATCAGCATGTGTAACAAAAACAGAGCCACAGGTTATGTGGCTTTGATCAAATTATGACAAAATTTCATCTGAATTTAAAAATACTTGAAAAAGCAATTACCCTAATTGTATAACCTCTTATTTTTAAAGATACACACACACTAACTGATCTTCTTCTGCAGGAAGGAATCACTTCTAAGAAATAAAGTCTCTTTACAGAATGACAATGAACAAATTGTCTTCTAGCATTCATCTTACTTAAGAAGACAGAATGCAATGTAAGTTTTAAGATAGCAGTTAAATACACAGATTAGAAAGTTAAATTGAAACTGTGTTTCTCTCAAACTTTCACTTGACTTCTTTCTGTCAACATTAAACTTAACACACATATAGCTAATTCTAAAACACTGAACAGGAAGACATAAAATACAATCACATTATTGCAGTAAATTGAGAAGTAGATCCAAAGCTCATCAAGTTTCACTTCCAGCAGAAATGATAACTTAAAACAGGAATACTACTTGGATATAGCTGTAAAATATAAACATGGAAACAAGTTTTTTTGTTGTTGCAGTAAAACCTAACCACAGTGGGAGGAGAGGGAGGAATCACACCTGTAACTCCAAGTCAGCTTGCCACAGACAAGCACAGAGATAAACTACTGGAGTTTGCGTACTGGAGCTTCACTGGTTGAACGGAACATAAACAATAACTAAAACGTGTAAACCAAATGCAATGTGGTTACCCTGAGCAATCATCATCCACAGCTACCAGCATTGTTAGGCAATATTGGGTGTTATTCTAGCACTTCTTTGGGGCTTTGATTCCTACATTTACTGCCAGAAGGTAATAAAAAGAAACTTCTGTCGTTGCAGCTCATTCTTTAGTGAGCTGAATGTCCCATTTTCAAACCTCTGCATGACATTTCACGGCCAGTGGTCCTTAATGAAAAAGAACCCCAAAAGTGAATGGCATGATTAGTGAATTACTCTTACAAATGCAACTATATGGAGAAACCTAAGCTATCCCAACTTGCATTATTCCCAACTAATGAATAAAAGATAAAGGTTTTGTTTCCTTTGATGTTCTGAAGAAGCATGGAAAAATAACTTTTCACCTGTTAAGGGTCTGGCTGAGTTAGATGTTTGTTTTTTCTTTTTGTTTCTTATTTTAACTCTTTTGGTAGTTAACCTATTACTCCTGTCCAAAGGTAAACTAAGCTAATTATTAAACACCAGCAACATAATTTGCTCAAAACAGAGAATTAAAGAATAAAGCAAAGTTCTAACTATGCAATAGACAATTTTACTGGTTCTTTGAAAAGTATCTTAGCTAAACTTTTTGTAGTAAACAACAGAAAAAGCAAAACCTTAGATATTATTTCATAAATAAAGCATCAGGCTATACATCTGACCCTTCCTCCTTTTGGGGCTGTTAACACTTGCTTTGTGAAGCAGTACCAGGAGACCTCAGATAAAATTTTGACAGAGTAAACAAAATGAAAGCTCCTTATAATGGGGAATAATCCTTAACTGTACTCCCTAACTACACAAATTTGCTCATAGATACTGTATTAATAAGAGACACTGTCTTCAGAGCAAGGTAAGAAATAGAGTTAATAAGACCCACTGGGTCATTCTGTAATTTTAGTGGTAATCTGTCCAAATTCCATTCACAAACTATAGGCTGGATGGTGAAGTGCCCCCCTTGGCTTACAAACGAATACACCACTCTTCATTTCCTGGCAGGAAGGGTTGTATAGCATTACCGTGAGCTCTGTATTCCACCACAGACTTGGCTGCATTTCAACAGATGCTGAAGTGATTTCTGAAATATTATCATCTTCTTGCTTGTGAAAAACCCACTGTTAAAAAACACTCACACAAAAAATCTCGAATACTTTATATGCTCATTATACTAACTTTAAATTCTTTTGATGAGATACCTTTTAAAAAGTATCTAAATTAACACAACTCAAGGGTGGGAATTCTAAAAGCATCTGAATAGTTACATGGAACACTGGGCCTAATCACAAAATTAGCTTGGGGATTTCCTGACTCCCCTGTCCAGTTCTTCCACCTCCATGCTGTAGTTCACCAATTCTGAACATATACTTAACATAACTGCATAGGGACCTCATTTTCTCCATGTCATTGAAATTACTCCAGTTGTGAAAAGGGGAAAAAACAAACAAAACAAAAAAAAGTAGGGATACTTTCAATGCAAACTGCTTCAATAATGTGATTTACATTGCAGCTCACAAATAGGTGCATTAAGGCAGGTGAGGAGGGAAGGGCAAACACCAACACCAAAGTGGGAAGAAACAGATGGGAGTGAGAATTTCACTAACCAACTTCACTGCTGAGTCAATATAAACATAACTACACCCCTGAGCCACAAAGAGAACAAATCCTATTGAAAGTTAACAGGACTTAGGGCACTCCATCCTTTTTCAGAATCCCACTCCAAGCTTCTAAGGATCTTCTCACACTTACAGGGTGAAGCTTAAATCACCCATTTATACCCCGTATCTCTCAAACTTCAAGGGCAAGCCCAGCACAACCTGGAAAACTTTGCCAAAAAGGTTTGCAATTCAGCAATGCCCCCTTCCCACACCGTATTTAAAGTTCATCCAGACAGAGCACTCTTTATGCTCAGCATAAATTGCACAATTTGCCAGTTTCAACTTCCATCCTCATTTTGTTACTACTGCCTGCAACTGGGGCAAGCCCGGACAGGAAGATAAAACTGATCCCCATAGAAACTGCAGGAATAGGAAGCAGTGCAGGCAGGCTTTACTAGGGCTGTGAGACAAGATACAGACTGGCACCTTAATAGCTCAGACAGAGGAAAAGAATGGAATTGTTCATTGGCTGGACAGCTGTAACCAAAGGTACTCTGGTACATTTGAGGGGGGAGAAAAAAACCCACAGAATCATTAAGGTAGGAAACAAGGAAGTTATTCCTGTGGGATAAACAAAGATACAACTTTGCAGCACACTCCCAACTCTGCAAGAACACATTGCATGGGTTGCTCCAGGATACACCAATGCAACACTAGGACTGTACACAGCAATTATCAACAAAGCCTAAGCAGCAGAAGCTGCCCTGCCAGCCACTGCTCGGGGCCAGCCGTGCCCCCCAGCCCTGCTCCTGCTGTTGAGCTCGCTGGCTCCACATTAGGGTGGCTCTGAGCAGCGCTGCCCCTGCTGAGATCACCCAAACCATCCCCACGTGGGATGCACTGGGGAAGGGATGCACTGGGAACTTGGGATCTCCTTCAGTAGGTAGCAACATCCCCATAAACACAAAAAAGCAGCCGGAGGAGAGGTTTGTACTCCCCAGCTCTTGCATGAGTCCCAGCAGCTCAGTGCTGGGCAATCACACAGCATCACACCACCTGAAGTATGAAAGAAAACCCCATCAAAACGGAAGTCAAAGTGTTGCCACTGATTTTAATAGGTAGGGTTTTAGTTCTTTAAACAAAACAGCCCAATAAAACCAGGAACAAATCCCTTAGTTTTCCACGTTTGAAAGGAAAACAGATTGGTGCATTGTTTCTCCAAGCAGATGACAAAGGCCTGCTTGGAGTTTGCTTAAATCGCTGTATAATGATAATGTGACTATTTTAAGTTGTATTTTTTAATGCTTTCTGATTGCAGGCCAGTCACACCTGGAATTACATATGTTTAACTGAGCAGCTGATAACTTATATTTTTAACAATTTAGAAGATTAACTGTTTGGACCTAAAGATTCTCATATTATGCTTTTCCATGAGCTAAACTAACTTCACACATAATTTTAACCTGCATTATTTGGAAAAAAAAAATCATTCTCTTCCAGCCTGTAAAATTAAGGTTTTAAAAAGGGGACCTTCACAAATCAGATTACTCTTCAGTATTTTACATACAAATAGCTGAAACTAAACTTCATTATAGATAAGCAAACACAGAACAAATCTCCTTTCATGAGTACCAGAATGCAACCCAGCAGCCGGGAGTTCCTCTTGGAGTTCCACAACTTTTAAATGAAAATATTAGAAAACATATGGAAATATTTTTATGCTATAATTACAAAACTCAGGAAAGTACGTTTATTTTATAAAGGTAGGGTGAACTTTAAGCAACAATACGAGTTTGGGATTCCCATGGAGAACTAAAATCCTCCATTTGAAAATACAAAGCAAAGTTAATTAGAAAACACAGTTTGAGCAAAGAGGGCCCTTGCAAAGAGTTCTTAGAAAGGATCACCTTGAATGTGTTTGATGCTGAGGCGACGCCATAACTTTTCTTCACACAAAAGCAGTCATCTACAGAGCACAACCAGATGTTAAGTTTTCTTTTCTTAGTTTCTGCAAACCTCTGTGACCTCCCTCAAATTAAAAAAGGGAATAGCATTTTTAAAGCCACAGGAACTATCATTAGTGAAGCATTCTAAGGATTTTCATTAATTCATAGCCAGCCAACCAGGAATTTTCCCACAGCCGTATACAAAAAAAGTCAGGGAAGTCATTGATTGCTTGGTTGGATTTGAATGTAGTCAGAAGTAAGATCAGAAATACCTAGTCCCTCCCACTGATATATGAGTGAAGAACATAGGCAAGGTCAGAAATTAAAGTCCAAGTCTGCCCACCAACCATGAGGAAAATCCAGCAGGGCCATATAACAGGGGGTATAGAAATGGTTATTCCACCCAATTTCGTGAGATAAAGGATCATATGGATAGATCATTACAAATCAATCATTTGGAAACCTTAAAGCCCAGAATGTGCAGCTCCAAGCACATCTGCAGGCCTATCATGTCCTTCAGACAGCACCCTCAAGATCTGATTGATGATGTCCAGTTGTTGGTGTAATACCCACCGTTCACAGCAACTCCTCATGTCCCCATGCACACACTGAGCTGGAGCCCTTTGAACTCCACACGCTCCAGAACAGGCCCTCATTGTTCCTGTGAACCCGGGCTCAGCACAGAAGGAGCTCCTACTTCCAGTGTGACATCGTCTGAATACAAAGGCTGGACAAAACAGAAGAACAGATTCCAGCAGCGCTGCCCCCAGCACTGCTGCAGCTCTGCAATGTGCCCAGGGAAAGGAGGAGGCCTGGGAGAGACCCAGGGGCTGCTGGCTCGCTCACTCCAAGCCGCCAGCATCAGTCAACACAGAGGGCAGCACTTCACAGGCACCTCTGTGTGCCAACAGATCACCAAGAGGTACAAATTTGATTCAGATTAGTCATAGACACACAACTCTGGTTCTCCCATATCAACCAGAACACATATCTCCGAGTTTATGCTTCAGGTGTGACACCTGATGTAGCATGAAATCTCCTAGGACAAAGCTACCTCTCACATTTATTTGGGCACACTGGAGTATGAGAGATGTGCCTCAAAAGCAGATTTACTGTCTTGCTGAATAACAGCCCAAGGAGGAATAATAAAAATAGGATGTCTGGAACAATTCTTGTAGCGGCACAATATTGTACCAGCTTCCAAGTGAAAGAATTTCAGAGAATACAGTATCTCCTGGAACATGTGCTGATGCCTGATAAAACTCTAACCCAAGCTTTAATTATTTTTAATAATAAAACCAAACTTTGGGAGAACAAATCCCTACCTGCATACTTGATTTTCCTCACACTCTTGGAATCTACCATACAGAGGTGAGAGGTGACAGGAGGAGAACAATGCTACCACTTGTACCTTTAAACTCCAGAAACGATGTCTTAGACATGATGCTGAAAGTACAGTTTACTAAGTTGAAGTTTTACTAGGTTGAAGTGTGTTAAAATACACATAGCCTGGGTTTGGCTGGCAGAATTTTGGTTAAGCAGAGTGGTAATACCTGTGTTTCTGTTGTATGAATACTGCAATGAGCCTGTCCATTACTGGCGTAAGCCTGTATTCACTACTTTACCAAGCATATACCTGGTCAAAGTCCTTATAATAAAATCACATAGAAATGTGTCAGGATGTGCCACTCCTGTTGAGGAGAGCTGGAGAGGACAAATAGGACAGTGAAACAATTATAAAATACTATAAGCATGAAAGGATAAAATCCTTTTTCAAGTTTGAACTTAAATTTTGACCCTTAAAAAAAGTCTCACATTACCATAACCTAAAATTAAGTACTTCAGATGTACTGATCTACTGATTATTTTAAGTTACTGTAACTTACACTATGCTTCAATCCTTTTTTATAATTAATATAGAGATAAGGATATAAAAAATAAGCATTCATGTAACTCATACTACTTTTATGTGGTTTTTCCTAGGTGTGATGTACTAATGCATACCATTCATTTTTAAATGTAAAAACAACTATAGGAACACCAGCACTAACCTAAACTTCTAGAAAAAGTGTATTTCAAATACACCTCATTATACTGGTAGCAGTATATTTAAAACCAAAGCAATATACTTGAAAAAATTTTTACTTTTAAAAACTAAAAATGGCATTCAAGCTTAGCAATTCTGCTGTAATACTTCACACTCCTCTTGTTTGCTTCTAAAAACACATGCTAAATTTATGGGTAAAATTCAGCCTTCGAGCATAATTAAGCAGGCAAGTTCACATCAAAGCTTTGTTTCATCAGCTTTAGACTGATCTGTTGGAAAAGACAGCTGGTCCTCATTAAACACCCTTTAAATGTTGCAGTTTTAATTAAGTAACATCCATGTTATATTAACATTACCAAATAATTAACTAAAGAAAAGCTAGTATCATCTAATCATGACAACTTAACATCCTTTCACCAGTGGACTATAAAGTATTAATCTATTAAAGCAGAACTTGTTCTTAAATAACTGTCTCAAGATTTTAAATTGAAAAGTCTGATACAGCAGTTTCTACTCTTGTACTTACTCAAAAGCAGATTTTGAGGGGAAGTAAGGCAGGGAGTGAAGTTCAACATCTGAACTAAGGGACATGTTCTAGAGAGGAACTCAATCAAACCTGTAACAGTCCCAAGCGACTTCAACTGCAGAAACCCTGTTAAGTCAGCAGCTGATGAATTACCATCATATTCAAATTTCCCAGTTTCATGCAAACACGTAAGGAAATACATAATTTCGTTGTTAGTACTGAGAGTTAGTTTCAATTACATAAACATATGTTTCCATATTTTTTTCCTCTAGGTCATGTATTTGAATGCTCATTCTGAAAACACAGCATTAAACTGTACAGCCTCGCAGTTCCTGAGGAAATAATGATCTGCTACTTTAAAGCCTAACATATTTAGGCTACTTCATGCATTTTTCAATTCATTTAAACAGGCAGATTGACATCAATGCTTTTTGACACTAAAGTAGAAATGGGTTCTCATTCTCTGCTACATTACTCAATAAATGAAATTCGAAAAAAACCCAAAAACGAACCCTGGAGGTACCCTGAAGCCAAATTCTAAGCTAAACAAAAGTGATACAGATGCCTACCTGCATGACTGACCATGCTTGCAAAGCCTTGCACTCAACATCTTGCATTGTATCTAACCACAGAACACACGAAGCTTTAAGAGACCCATCCCATCAATCCTGAAATGCTATCACATTGTTCTAGATGCCACAGAGAAATCTATTGATTCTGTAAATTCCCAAAAACAAGCGGATATGGAACTGCTGGCATCTGGTGTGCAGAGCTGTAAAGCAGCTCTGGAACTGTCTACAGATTAAAGAATTCCCTCATGGCAAACATTAACACCTTCCACCATGCTCCACTCAGGTCTGTCTTCTGCCTAATTCCTTTTAAAATTTTTAAATACTCTGCAAGAGAAAATCTGGGTTTTCTAACTGTTGGAAAATAACATGAAACAGAAGGGAGAAATTTAAACTTTGGTAATTTCTTACCATTTCACAGGGTGTTTTTCCTCCAAAATGAAGTTCCCAAAACATGTACTTAGCTGGGAACAGTATTTCCATTGACCTAGCTCTGTGCCTGGCAGATTGTGGAGAAGCATGAGACTACTTTGGGATGCTTGAGGAGATAAATGTAAGGACACAACAGCAGGAGCCTAAAGAATGATGAGGCAGGCAGAGCTCCCAATAGTGGAACAGTAGGAAATCTTCAGTCTCTGCTGTGAAGTGAGAAGGAAATAGAAAGTTCCTTACACAGAGAGCACAGAAGGGGACGCAGGGAGTTTCAGGGAGAATGCACGGGAACAGAGCCCCCAGCCTGCCTGAGAAGCTTTGCTTAGCAGAGCAAAGGAAGGTACAACCCTGCTAACAAGGAGAGGAGGGTTGGTAAAATGCTAGGTTATTTATTCTTCCTCATCATACAGTCACATTAAATTTAAGCTTTATTCTGAACATGGTTCAGTGCCAGGAACTTCAGAGGAATTAAACATATGAAAATAATTACTCATGTGTGTAGTTCCATTAGAATCCACAAAACAACTTGAGAGTAAAGATGCTCATGTGTTTTAACACCGAATAAATGAATCTGAAATATATTCAAATCATCGTCAGATCACAAGTCTGTCTTCTCTGTGCACCTCATGGTTTGTAGCATGAGGAAAATTCAGAGACTACTTTTCCAGAATAGCTCCCCATGTGGACACACTTATTCCAGATTAAAAGAGGCCCCTCTCTGAACTACTTTTTTCTGGATAAAGGTATGCATATGAGGTACTAAGATCATCCATATGGAAAACTACTTTGCAATACTATTCTACTTCAAGCAAACGTCTACCCTAATCCGAAATAATTTTAACTGTTGGAATACATCAAAATTTCTATTAAACATCAATGAAAGAAATCCTACACCAAGCAAAGTCAATCCAAATTCTACAATCCTGAACCCGCTGAAATCTGGTAATTCTTAGCCACAGTAATGATAAGTTACTCGTCCTGGTATTCACTGTTTTCCTGCTACAGACACATGTTGAGTTTGCAAGACAAATGCCAGTGTATTACCAGAGAAGATGAATAATATGGGTTATAAATATATTTTGTGATGGAAGTTGTAAAAACAAACAAACAAAAAAAAATCACATCTAGAATGTGATTTAGTTTTTAGTTTTGGAAATGTTAGGTATTAATAATTTCAGGACCTATGAATAACGCCAACAAATACTTCCTCATCACATTCTTTTAACCACAGTCCAGTAATAAGCTCCCATTAAGTCAGTTTTTTACTGCTACAAAATATTGAGCATACTTAAAACTGTATTTTGTACAGTGAAAAAAAACTTGTGCATGTATATATATTACCTGTGTGTGTATGGAGAAAAATGGAACATAAGATTCTCAAAAACAACACTCAGATGACAAAAGAAAGATTCACCACAGGGAAATGCATCACACATTTACAATTTTAGCAGAGGAAAATACCCAGTGTAAGAGTATCTAAATGCACATACAAACCCAGCTAGCTACATTTTATTTCTCCTTGAACAACCATTAAAAGTTACATGATATATTTTTAGATTATTTATGTCCTTGAGAATTACCTCAATTCACCCACTTCATTTAATGCAAACTACACGGTTTTACTTAGTCTATATAAAATGTTAAGATTTATTCATGCCCTTAACACACATTAATTAGACACTACTTATAAATAACCTGCAATAAGAATAACTATTTGAATAGGATACAATTACTTAGGGCTTGTGTCTTTTCAATCAGTCAGTGTCCCTGCAGTGTTTAGAGTGGCAGAGGGGAAGTGGCCTGTGGTTAAACAGAGGAAATACCAAGGAATTTTAATAGAGCAAATAGTCTCTTTACTTCCTACAGGGTACTACTTCAAAGGCAGCCCTGCTCCAGAGCAGACAATGTGTTAGAGGGGCCATCAGTCATTTAATAGTATGTCAAGTCTACTCAAAACTTACATGCAGCCCAAGATAAATACCACATAACTGAGACAATGGGTACCATCCTGCAGTCATTACTCTAATAAGTGCTGCCCTGCCTGCATTACGGAGGCAATCATGTGCAAGGGTGGTATTACAAAATCAGACTACAAAATTATAACTACACAGTCAGACAAGGTATCTAATAAACTGGCTAGGGAAGTCTGAACTTGAAACTGAAAATACAATAAAACCAGAAACTAGTACAAATATTTTATAAGCTAAAATGGTACGTTAGTTGTGAGCAATAAAGACAAAGGGGAGGGGGCTACACTAACTGGAAAGAGTGTAAGTTTTGCTGATCTAAAAGCTGGTCAAAATCGTTATATTACAAGAATTACATTGTGGCACACTCCTGTTTAACACACACAATGATATTAATTATGTAAGCGAAAAAATCCAGAACAAACCGCATCTGCATATTTTTATAAACGTCAATATGCATTAATTCAAGTGTATTGCATAGTACTATGACTTGAAACAGTGAAAATTTAATTAATAGAAGATGCAAAACTTGATGCAAATATACAGTGGTGTAAGGAGCCTGTCGAGTACCCTGCACATGTCTGGTGAAACACACAATAGACGTACTAAGCCAAGACATTTTATTGCTAACTCTGTTAAAAAGACCTTATAGGGTAGTCTAAACCTATAACTGTTCCATCCAACACAAAGATTTAGATCCTAAGCTTTATCAGGGTTTGAAGTTTGTTTTTCCACACTTCTTTTACACATTTCCCGATGCTTTCGCCTTTCTAAATTATGCCCTACAAACTTCTGAACTGTGTGTTGCAGCAACGTTCTCAAAGGATCTGATCTGAAACCAGGAAAATCCTTAGTGACAGTCTAACAAAAAGGAAAAGCAATGAAAGTCAGTTGTGTTCCCTCCAGTGATCCCGGATCATCACGCTCCAACTAAACCTGTAACCAGACATCAGGAGAAAGCAAAAAAAAACAAACCAAACCACACAACTCAGAAGTTATTAAAAACGTATTAAAAAAAAATTACATGAAAAGCACTCGAGAAAAGTCTGACAGCGAAACGCACCAGAAAAGGGAACAAAAGGCAAAGACCAGTAACAAAACGTTTATCACCTTCCTCCCCTCTCCCCCCTCCCGTAAATTTCCTACATCCTCTGTATAATGATCAGGCCCGGAGCTAAGACCCCAAACCGGCCTCGAATCATTAAAATAACAAAGCCCCAGCGATCGCTTTTATCCAGGTCGGCTCGGGGAAGTGGAGAGCGCTGGTGGTAAAGGACCTGTTGAGTGACTTTTTCGCACTCGCCGGCTGCGAGCTGCCTCCCCCCTCGGCGAGAAACCAATAAATATCCCTCGCCCGGGAAATGCCACCCTCTCTCCCGGCCGCAATTAACTTCCAGATGCAGAGCCCCGGGGCAGCGTTATTTGTTGCAGAAGTGTCCCCGGGGCAGCCGCTCCCTCCCTCCCNCTGTGCGGCTGTGTGTGCATGCGCGCCCGGCCCGGGGGCGGGGGGTTCGCCCGAGCCCCGGCCCCGCCGCCCCCGCCCCGCTCCAGCCCTGGCAAACGGCAACAATGCGAGGGAGCAGGACCTCCTCCGGCTGCTTTGCTTTGGACCCTTTCCTTCCCTTCCCGGGGAGCCTTCAGTATGCGGGGCCTCCCCGCTCCCCGGGACAGCGGGGGGCTGCTGCTGCCTTCCTGCAAATAAGGGGGTCAAGACAGTAGCTGGCCGAATTCTCATCTTGGTTATGTGGTGCGGTACCATATTCCTGATCTACTCACTACATTGCAAGGAAGAGAGGTATCATTGTGACACAAAACCACAGGAGTATGGTCCAGGTGCTTCACGAGATCAGGGCCACAAACCAAAGATCAGTCATAGATCTTTGACGTGCTTTGATGCATTACAGAATCACAGAATCAATTAGGTTGGGAAACACCTCTGAGATCATCAAGTGCCATGTCCAATCTTTCCTTAAACACTTCCAAGGGACAGTAACTCCTCCATCTCCCAGGGCAGTCCATTCCCATGTCTAATCACCCTTCCTGTGAAGAAATTCCTCCCAATGTCCAACCTAAACCTCTCCCGGCAGAGTTTAAGACTTGTGTCTTCTCGTCCTGTTACTGCCTGGGAGGAGACCCCACTGGCTACAACCTCCTTTCAGGTAGCTGCAGAGCGTGATAAGGTCACCTCTAAGCCTCCTTTTCTCCAGGCTAAACAACACCAGCTCCCACAGCTGCTCTTTAATTACTCTTTAATTAAGGAAGACAAACTGGAAGAATATACTGTCATAAAGTTTTCAATTGCAGAAAATGCAAAGGAAGTTGTACATGGCAATAAATATTTCAGCTTATTCAGCTGGAGTTAATTCTGATATTACATGTGTTGATGAAAACACTTTTCTTTAAAATTAAATAAATCANCCGAGCCCCGCGGCTGCGGAACTCGCGGAACCCCGCGCATCCCCCCGCGCCTCGCCAAAGCCCCTTCCCCGCCCCGGCTGCCTGCGCGGGGAGCCGGCAGCACCGCTCCGCTCTACTCACCCTCCCTGCGCACGCATCGGCCGCCGGGCCCCTCCTGCCGCCGGCTGCTCCGGCGGCCGCAGCGAGCCGGGGACCGCCGAGACAGGCGGCGAGGGCGAGGAGCAAGGANGAATCACAGAATCAATTAGGTTGGGAAACACCTCTGAGATCATCAAGTGCCATGTCCAATCTTTCCTTAAACACTTCCAAGGGACAGTAACTCCTCCATCTCCCAGGGTAGTCCATTCCCATGTCTAATCACCCTTCCTGTGAAGAAATTCCTCCCAATGTCCAACCTAAACCTCTCCCGGCAGAGTTTAAGACTTGTGTCTTCTCGTCCTGTTACTGCCTGGGAGGAGACCCCACTGGCTACAACCTCCTTTCAGGTAGCTGCAGAGCGTGATAAGGTCACCTCTAAGCCTCCTTTTCTCCAGGCTAAACAACACCAGCTCCCACAGCTGCTCTTTAATTACTCTTTAATTAAGGAAGACAAACTGGAAGAATATACTGTCATAAAGTTTTCAATTGCAGAAAATGCAAAGGAAGTTGTACATGGCAATAAATATTTCAGCTTATTCAGCTGGAGTTAATTCTGATATTACATGTGTTGATGAAAACACTTTTCTTTAAAATTAAATAAATCACATTTCTGATAAATGTCAAATGCAAGCTGGTCTAATATATCAGTAAATCACATCAATTTCAACCCCTTTGCCTCAAAGTCTTGTAAGAGACAGCAGCCCAAGGCTCCTCCAAGGCACAGTATGATTCAGCTTGGAAGGGACCTCAGGGGTCACTAGGCCTAACCCTCTGCTCAACGTAGCCCTAACTTCAGTTTTAGATGAGGCAGCCCAGGGCCTTGTCATACATCACTTTTACATATCACTTAACTCCAATTAGTTTTGAAAACCTTGATTTTAGTACATTCTGTTTGCAATGATTGATCTTGGACAAAAACATCGTCCTAATGGAACAGACAAACCCATCAGTATTTTATAAAAGACATTACAGTTTGGATTAAAATAGTATGTAAAACCACCACTAAGGCAATCAGTTGAAAGGAAACATGACCAGCTGGTAATTTTTAACTACTATTGGTTTCACACCTGTCACAGGGTTTTCCATCCTTTGTGACTAGTGGTGAAAATAATACAATAAAACTTTCTTAAACTGCTTGTTTAAGTTGATGGATCACAGCCCTGGCACTCACAGTTACCTTCGAAAACAGGTTTGTGACTTCAGGATGGCTATAGCCCTCCATTGTGATATGAACAGAAATTACATTTTTGCCATTAAACTTTTTTTTTAGCAAAAATTGGAGATTAGGCCAGAGCTCTTTGCGGCTCTGGGACCAAAAGGTTCTTACTTTTGATCTCCATTGCCCCTCAAGGCTGGAATTCTGAAAAAGGTAATATTAAGTCTCTAGGTGGAATTTCACCGATTTTATGATGAGATGTTTTTGATGGTCAAGTATACCCAGGCCAGAATGGAAGTTTAGCACATTTTCTCACTGTACACCACACTCTTCTGTCTGGGTATTCCTGCTTTATTTTCTACTTGCATTACTCAGAAGTAATCTAACAGACTTGAAAACTATATGAGCATTTTTATTTTTAATCAAGTCAGGCTGCATAAAACCTGTAAATAACTAGTCCCTTTCTGTTTGAATGAATTACAAACGACATAAACACAGCATCATGGCTAAAGAAAGGAAGACATATGTGCAGTTCATTTACAGGTCAGTAAATACCTCTGCTTCCCATAAAAAGCAAGGATTCCCTGTTGAACATAACACCACTGATCTGCAATTAAATCTTCTAAACCATAGTGAAAACTGTTTGGCTTTTTCTGTTAACTGAGATCTAGACTGCTGGAAAAGCTGTAATTTTTAAGTGAGGACAAAATTAGCATTATCTGTGCCATTGATGCATTTGCCTGTGATGATTTTAACAAAAACAGACACACAACAAATAGTGCCAATGCCTCGGTAGCAGAATAACTGAAGAACTCACAGCTGCCACTGGTTGCACTGGCAGTACCCAGAAAGCAGCAAAATGATTGGTCATATTTACTGAGACCTCAAACCTAGCACAAAGCAAAACAAAGCACAAAGCAAAGATGCCATCTGACAAAACCAGCACTGATACCTCCTTCGCAGTAGTTCAGCCTATGCTAATAACAAAATGACACGTGTGAAAAACAATTCCTCCACACTGCCACCATGGCCAGCTTATCCCACGAGTGAACCGCCTGAATACAGAAGCACTGCATTGCTCTGGATCCTCTTAAAATAATTCCCACTGAAATCTTTTGTGGAAAAAAGTAGTGGAGAGGAAGGAATCAAATGACTGCAGTTAATGTTTCTAACTGGAGTCTCCAAACTGCTGCGAGCTCATGGAAGGGCAAAAGTGGCTGTGAGGACTCTGCTTGTCTGTAGGTTCTTTTGTCCTTTTTACAACAGTCTCTTGTTTCTGAGCAGTATAGAATGCATACTATCCAAAAGTCATGGATATCAATATCCTGCATTCTACAGCTGGTTTTGGTTGCCACTCTCCCTTCTTGCTTAAAGCTAAAAATCCCTTTTTTTTCCTTCCCCTTTCTGAGCAGCTGTTGCCAGATGGAGGAGACAGTGAGAACTCAGCAATTCCTATAAAAACATGAAAACCCATGTACCAAAAATTTCTGATAATATGGTTAAAAATTCCCTACACAAACGTTCTATTCCTCAGCAAAAATTCATTCTTGGACTTGGAAGCTGTATGCTCCATCCATAGTTAACATTTCTAGGACTGAATTCTCTCCCAAGAGAGACTGACCTGGACTGCAAAAGAAATCATGCAAACAGCTCACTTTGGGGCAGAAAGCCTTCATCAGGCTTGTGGAGTATTCAGCTAAGTCAGACAATGACGACTATTGCAATATCACAATATTGCAGTAAGTCAGTAACTCCTGTTACAGACACTGCCCACTGTTAGGAAATGAGGACGAGATGCAGTGAACCAAGCAGACAATGGGCTAAAAGAGATCCCAGAACAGAAACCCCTCAATGTGAGGGTCTTCTGGAACTTCATCTGGCAGATACCTGAAGACAGAAAATCAGATCTTTTGAAAATACCCACTTATGTGAAATTGTCCCACTTCCATGGGGATGGTTTATCTATGGGATGAGCACCGAGCATAAAATAGAGGAAGAACCATCTTCCAGTATCAAACTTTAAGATCAAAACTAACAAGTGTGAAATGGATGCGGACCCTCCCAGCAAGGGCATGGAAATTCCCACCTGTGTCAGGGGTCACAAAAACTCTGTTTCCATGGAATCTTCTGTATTATAACATGCCATAGTTTCAAATGATCTGGCCAGGCTCAAGTGAAAGGTTATCAACTGATAAGAAAGGAACCTCAAGCCATAAAATTGAATTGAAATTTGAATCAAACCTATCAATTGTTATGAATACCCATCTTGTTCAAGGCAACTGTTAAATCATTAGGCTTTGACAAATGTGACAAAAATTCATGAAACACAGAGTTCTCAAAGAAAAATCTGTATTACCAGTCCCATTTTATAGATGGGGAAACTTAAGCACCGAGTCATAAAGATGCCTGCTTTTATGTCTTGCACACATGCTCAGGGCTAAACCAATAATTAGATTTGGAGTCAGGAAAGACTCTGTGTCTTAGAAGGACAGGAAAAGACCCCTGTGTGTAGCATTCTTTGGTTTTAATTTGCTGCTTTCTGTAGAGACACGCTCTGCTTCCTGAGGTCACGCAGACAGTACTAGTGGGTGCAAGGCTCCAGAACGATTCCACCCAAGTGGCTGTTCTCTCTCAGGAGTGGCAAGGAGCACCCAGCAGGCTGTCCTGGCAGCCAGCTGCCTCCTGCTGTGGACATACATTTATTGGCACTTTGGAGTAGCTGCTGCTGTGTCCAGATGGGAAAGTGGAATTAGATGCATGAATTCTACCCTGACACTGGCAGCCACCATTTCTATGTCCAGATGCTTTGCAACAGGTCCTGAAACTGAGCATCCAGTCCTTACTGCTGACTGAGCCAGACCTTCCAGAATCCCAGGGGGTGTACCGGCAGGGATGTTTCTCTCCTGCTCACTTTTTTGTCACAGTGTCATGTTTGAGATTTTTCTCAAAAATCTCAAGTCTGTCTCCAGCTATTTGGGGATGTTTTGAGGCTTGTAGTTCAGAGAGAAGGGAGTGAATGGTCTTGTGACCTTTCTGGATGACTTAATCTCTTCTGCAGGAAATTGCACTCAATGACCAGAGAAGTTTAAGTCCTATATTCCTAGAGGCTCAAGTCAGCATCAGATGTAGGAGCATATTATGGTGAAAAGGAAATTACTGAACTAAAGCAAATACTATTACATGAAAATTTCTTCACCACCATATGAACAATTTGTCAATGATCCATGGATGCAAATCTTCATATAATATTACCCCTCCCCAGACCTCACAGTTCCCTATATTGTATAGAGGCCTCCTTCTTCTACTGGCAGAAAATGTTTGCAGCCAAATGTCAACTTTCTGTATTTCTGTTGAGTTTTGTATCCGTTTATTCATATGAATATAATAAAGGAAGTTCTCTAAGATTATTCAACTTAGTGATGTGCCACCAAGCACACTCCTCCCTGCTCCAAAAGCACACTGAAGTGACTCACCCTGTGGCCACATGTTGTTTCTGTGGGAGCAGGGCAGGACTGCATCTTTCAGCAGCAGTCTTCTCTTACACTGGATTAGGTGTAATATGAAACTGCACTTTTAGAGAAGAGTAGATTTATGATGCAAAGAAAATTAAAAATTGCATGGATGAGTCATTTTTCAGTAAAAATTCTGTTGAACTAAAAATATTCTGAACCAACAACTGTATCCCCAAAGTTATCTATGTTTTATTCTTTAACAGCAAGTGAATAATTTCTAATGTTCAAATATAAAATAATGTATTTCTGCAATACAGAAATTTTATCTCAAACAGCTATTAAAAACACAAACCAAGATCCTCACAATGCAGTTTGAATAAATGCCAGAAATGATAATGAAGTAATGTCTTTACAAAAGTTTCCAGTTTTAATTCTACTCTCAACCCTTTCTTATTGCAGCACAATGCTTCCCATGCAGACAGCCTGTCATTTTCCTTCTGCAGGGAAATATGGGGGAGGGAGGTGGGGTGGGAGAACAACCCTAACCTGATTTAACAGTCTATTGTGCAATTCAACAGCATCCTGTGGCAATGTCTGCAAAATTAATCCTAGCACACTAAGGGACCCCTCACTGAGCATAACCTGCCTTAAACCCTTTCCCATTTAACTGAGGGAGAGTTATTTGCTCAAGCACTTTGGGATGACATCATTTGTTATTTGAGGCCAAAAGCTAAGGGTAATTAAGGCTAAAGAAAATGTTCTGAAATTTTTTGCAATTAAAATGCATAGAGACACTTGTAACAGATACCACTGCAGAACAATAGAAACATGACTGGAAGAATTAAAAAAAAGTCTGACTATTGTGCAACCATTGTGGAAGAAAATTGGAAAGCCCTTTGTCAGTAGCACCTCATTCTACTCCCACAAAGGGAAATACATACGAAATACACAAAACAAAAGAAAATACAAAGGCTGGAGACATATGGAAATTGCATTTTTTGTTTATATGATAGATATTCCCCAAAATATTCTAATGTAATATTAAAACATTTTATAACAGATTTACAAAAGAATGCACAGCAATTCCACATGACTGGGCTGAAAAAACCCGGAGGAAGGGCCCTGTTAGGAATGACAATTGTTGCTGGCAGCTCTACCTCTCAAACGAACAAACTCATGCTTCTTTTTATCTACAGTCTGGCATATTATTTTAAAACACAAATTTGAAGCAGTTGGATATCAGGATTGAGTTAGCTGTTTATTTTTGGGAAGAGTAAGATAAATATGCAGATAATAACAGACTGATCAAATGCAGTGAATAAGATTTGTTAAGACTCTGTGGAAAGTTAAAGCCTGTTAATATGGTAAGTTACAATAGATAATTATTATTTCTTTCTAATTAGATTATTGTAGTAACATACCAGTCCTTCTAAACCATAATTAGTGATAAAACTAACTGCCCAGGATCATATGTTTACAGAGGAGAGAAGGAAAAGATTGAATCAGCTTTCTCATTTAAACAAAAACATCCCCCAGGAAAGATTTTCCATGTAACCAACTTAAATATTACAAAAGTCTCAGCATTCTAAGGGCAGTGCTGATGCCACCTGAGAATGCTTCCCTCTGACTTCCTTTCTCTGCCAAAATGAATTAGAGCAAATTGCAGTAATATTGTCAGATAGCCACATCCTGTAGCACATAATGAGATTGAACTCCGAAGTGAGAGAAGCCTACAAATATTTGAATCATGACAGAAATTAAAGTGGATACTATCATAGTTTTTAATATTTTTTTAGTATTTTGCTCTGACCAAATGCTTTGAAATGCAATAAAATTAAGAAATGCACAGTATTTAAATAGCGTGAAGTAATTTTTTATCCTTCTAATGTGATGAAACAATGAAAAAATAAAAATCTGGTGGAAATAAATGTTTCTGCCTGGCAAATATTTGCATTGACAACACTGTATTTATTATCACAGAAGAATTACATTAGTAGATATTGTATCAGAAGTCATTCTACATTTTACACCATAATGAGTGGGGTTTTTTAGAACTGCAGGATAATTTGTCAAAAGCTTTCACAGAATCATTTAGCTTAGAAAAGACCTCTAAGACCGAGTCCAACCCTTGACCAACCACCACACTGTCAAGCAGACCATTGCACTAAATGCCACATCCAGTGGTTTCTTGAGCATGTTCAGGGATGGCAATTCCAGCATCTCTCTGGGCAGCCCGTTCCAATGTTTAACAACCCTTTCTGTGAAGAAATTCTTCCTGAGAATTTCTTTCTGGAATGTGAAAATATTCTCCTACCACAAATTGGCAGTGCTGGGCAGTCTTACAGGCACATACTCATGACAGCAGCCTAAATTCATTTAGAGGCAAGATTTTAAAAGGTTGGCTGTTCAGAGTATCAAAAATATTAAGCACCCACCCATCACTAGGTTCTGTTCAATACTGAGCACTCAGAGCTTTGGAAAATCAGGCCTGACATGGAGCATTTGTATGGGTGCACGATATCAATTCGGTCACGAATGTTGGTTAATGGGAGGATCGGTCAATCCCCTGCGGGATTCGTGCCCACGGCCCCACTCCAGAGCGCGGAATGAAACCCCCGGACACGGGGGGCTGTCATTACTAAATCCAGCCACCGGAGGGCAGAAGCAGCCCAGCACTTTTCCAGGCAATTCAAATAGAGACTAAAACTGTTTCAAAATTTATGACTTTAAAGCCTGTCTTTATATGGAAAAGCCAAATAAACAGCCAGCAATTTTTAGTGCAGAATACTTTATCTGCTATCTTCTTAATTTCCTTAATATGGCATCATTCATAGAAACTGAACCCCAAGATATTTTGGAATATTACTATGATCCATACAATAAAATTCTGAAGGTTAAAAGTATGAAATCTATCATTAAAAAATATATGTTCATTTTCATTTAATATATAAAACATAATTTGGTTATACAGACAAGAGACTGCCCCAGAATCTAGAAATTGTGGACAGGCACGTAAAACCTTAGAAGTAGTAAAATGTCATGGACTGGTAAAATAAAAATTCAGTGCTAAGAGAGCAAGAAAGGATCAGAGAAAAAGAAGGTACAATAATTGAGTTGATGCAAGGTTATGGGCTTTTTTTAAAAGGTCACAATGAGATAACGAGTTTGAAACATATGCAATTTAAAAATTGCAAATTCCCAAAATTTTATAGTGATTAATAACAAGACTAATGACATAGATAATTTTTAATGAAGGGGACTATCTTATACCACTTGCCTACTTCTGTCCTTTTTGCTCCAAATTGCACAAGATTAAGGAAAAGAGTGACAGACTATACTCATGGTGTTCTCAAGCCATCCTAATGGCAGAGGAAATCCTGGTTTAGGAGCTAGGAGAAAAAAATCCTGGAACATAAATCCAGAAAGAAGGAATAATTACTTCCCTTTCAGTCTAGGTGTTGTATCAATTTTACTGGCCACACCTACACATCCTTACAACATCTCAAGCCAGATGACCCTGCTTGAAATTCAATATCAAAAGCATTACGGGCACCTGTGTGAATCCACAACACATTCTGTTTGCTCAAGACACTGGACTTTACACCCACTGATCCACAACATGGATTAAAACACACCTGCAAAATCTATTCTTTCACTGCTTTTTTGTTCTCTTTTTTCCCTTTTATTTTTCTTTTAAGGCACAAGCAATGCATTACTTATTCTGTCACTTGAATACCAGCCCCATAGCACATCCATGTGATCAAATATAAAACACCCAGGGGTATGCACATCATTGCCAATTACACCCAGCTACACCAAAACCTGTATATCTCTAAGCATTTTAAATCATGGTCTTACCTCCTTGCTTAATAAATAGTGTCCTGCAAAAAAAACAGATATTAGAAGAAATCCTTATGGCTGTTTCTAAACTCAACAAGTACATGATTAGTTTTCCAATTTGCTAATCAATCTAAGAAAGCAAAGCTTCAGTGGTAATAGTGTGCTATGCAAAGCAGCACTTCACTCCTCCTGGGATTCTCCTGAAAATACTGCTGGCCCCACCAGTATCAACTTCAGGTGCCCAAAACAGACAGACTGGTTTCCATGTTTTCTGTGTAGCCCTCTCCCCTCATGTCACACAAGACCAGGCACTATTCTTCCCAAAAGGAATCTGGAACTGAAGGCTCTTCAGCAGCCCTGGATCCCTCTCCCTCACCAACAATCCTGTTTGCCCACTGTGACCACAAGAACTCCCTTTGTGATGCAATCAGGTGGGATCCTTATGCCCCTCAAGAAGCTGAACAGCCAGCTCCCCATCATACAATGATTATTATTACTTTGTCTTTTTACTGTTTCATTATCAAATATGTACATAAGATACTCTAAATAGCTCGTGTAAAAGTAACAGAATGTGATTTTGATTCAAGGTGAATCCATGACACGAATACCAGGACATGAAATAATAATTCAAGTCAATCACTATAGCTCCAAAGCATTTTTGGAAATAAAATACCTTAAATTTCCCATGCAATTATGTAATATTAAGTCCTTTAAAATAAAGGGACAAAGATCATCAATCTAACAATTAATAGGGAAACTAAGTCAATCCAAGGAAAAAAAAAGTTGTTTTACAGCCAGTTTCTAGAAAGCTTTGATTTTATGATTGTTAGTTAAACCTGAGAGTTGGTCTCAATCATCTAAGATTAGCTTATTTTAATATTAGATAAACTGAAGGAGTTTGCAAATTATTTTATGCTGCTTTTATACAAGGCTTCTGTTAAAATCCAGTCACATAAAAAATGCTGGATTATTTTTGAAGTCACGTTTCCTTTTAATAATGCTTTCAGCACAATGTTAATCTTCGTACGTACAACTATAAAAGCCACAGGTTTCATCTCTTCTGAAGTATTTCCAATACAAAACTTTGAACAGGCAGAAAAATGTAGATGTATCCACACACACAAGAAAAATCATAACATGTAGTTTGCTGGTGGGCTGGCTTGCTATTTGTAAGCACAGACTTGACAAACTAAATAATTGCAAATTCAAAGTATTAAATGACAGTTTAATGAATGCTGTTTCAACCTGGGCTTTTAATGCTAACATTAAAGTTTTAAACTGTGCTTTTATGTATGCTTCAAGTAACATCAAAACAGAACTTTGGGAGCATTGGCTCTTTGGTATAAATTAACGTGAATCTGCCTTTAGACTGTAAGCATAGCTTGTCTTTTTTGGACAGCACTGTGCATTGCTGAAATTTGTAGTTAGAAAAAAAATTAAGATAGAGACAGTAATTAAGAGAAGCACATCAATTTAAAACAAATTATTATGCAGGCAAGTGGAAAACACTACTGGAATATTTAAGGCCCAGTACAGTCAGAGACAGAGGCCCAGTATCATCCTGACCGAGGACTGTAGCTATTGATGGCTGTTGACATAACAGCTTGCCCATATTAGGAGTGAGAGGGTTTTTTGCTAGAACAGTTTTTCTCCATCTTAGTCAATGTATCAGCTTATCACAAGGGTCAAATGATCACTGGAGCCAAAGCAAGGCAATATGGCTGGAAGCAAAGGCTGTGGCTTCATGAGCTTAAGCCAGAACTAGAACAAAAAAGACTGAGACCTTTCTGCATTCTGAAGGGCAGAGGGACAAACAGAAACACTGCGAGGCAAAACTGGGGCAGGGCTGGGTTCCAGCATCCAGGGTGGCCTCTGCCGACTGCCTCACCCAGTGCTGTTCCTGGCCTGGCAGTGCCTGCACAGGTAACAGAACTGTCACACACACTGCCAAGGGAGCCCTGCCTATTGCCAGCAGCTACATGACAAAGATCCTGTGAAGTCCAGGAAATACTTTTCAAGGGGGAAAAAAATCCAGCTGTATTTGAGAAAGTGATGGACACAATTTAAACCCATGCTGGTCAGAGTAGGTACAAATGTAAAGTGAGAGGCTCCTTTTTGACTTGCTGATTCCTTTACTCTGGGAAGAACAAGCTAAGCCAAGTGAAGCAACTCTGCTTTTGAATTCTTTCCCCCTTAGCACTATGTGAGACACTCCTAGTACCTCACACCAAAGATCCTGCTGGTAACATTTGCTAATGGAGAGCAGGATACCAGGGCTGGTGCTATTATTATTCTGCTACTATTCTACTGCTTCTCTTAAATTGCTTTGTCAGACTTCCGTCACTTGAGACAAGTTCCATTATAGCAGACATTAGGTGTATTTAGGTATTTGCCAGATAATAGAGTAAGGTTCTTAGGCAATCAATCTGCACAGATTAGTCTAATCTGTTGCTGCTGGAAACCTTGTTTCCAGAAGCAAAGTAGACAATAGTTTCAGATTACCTGCAATAAGGTTAAGCTATGGGCAATATATGTTTTGAGGTGTGAAGAAAAACAAAATAGAAGAATGCACTCCCAATATTGTCTTTGCCTTTACCAGATCAGGCAGGTATCTGAACTGAGATTTCAATTTCTCTAAAAACTATTCCTAATGGATCTGGCTCAATTTAAATTGCTTTACTTGTGAATGTTTCCTTAAGTATTTTGGAATGCAGGATACAACAGAAGTTCAGTTAGGAATGTTATTTCCCAAATCCAACAAAGCACAAAAAATTAACATTTCAACATCAGATAAAAGTTTGTTATTTTCATATTAAAATAAGATTTCCAGGAGCAAAGTCAAACAATTCAAGATTTTTAGGATTCTGTATAAAAGTGAAGGCAATGAGACAATGAAGTTAAGAACACAGAAGGGCCAATATCTGTAGCCCAGTTCTAAAGTAATGCAGTCTTTCAGTGATATTTTTCAGAAAATATAGAAATGTTTTTTATTTAAACTCTCAAAACTCAAACTATCATTCAAAATACTAAGTAAGGACTGAAGTCAGATCATCCCTCCTGTTGGGTTTTAGCTTTTTTTTAGTATGAGGCAACATAAAATGATTTCTTTCTATCACCCTGTTTTCTCAACTTACCTTTCATCCTATTGAACAAAAGATATGGATACAAGCATGGAGAGAGGAAGAGCAATACTATGTTTGTTCATGAGATAATGTAGAGTTTATGTCTAGCAAGAAACACAGGCTGGAGTCTCACAGAAGGTCACCAGCACTTGAGGCAAGTGCTTAGAGCTCTGCTGAGCAAAGAGCAGCATGAACCTGTACTTACAATGTTTCCCTACATTGAGTCCATGAAGAGTTGGGTGGGGTTTTTTCATATAAGGCTCTCCTTGACTTCAGGCTGAATATCAGATATGAGGATAATTAACTTTCATGTACTGTTTGATAAAAATGAATTCAACACCCTAAAATTAATGGCAATGATCTGGATATCTGGCCTGGTCCCCACTGATTTGATCCCATGAAATGCTACATTCTGTCATTAAAAGATAATAGGGCAACTTCCATAACTGGAACACTTACAACAGAGGAGATAACCAAGTTAAAGAATTAAATAGGCAAATAACCTAAATTAATTAAAATTATATAAAAATATTATAATTGTCAGCTTCTTTTGACTGAGCAATTGTTCAAACTGAAGAGTCAGTTGACTATTAGTCCTTCCATTTGAGACACCTTTTTCTAAAAATTAAGTTCTTTATGAAAACTATCATATTCTTTGTAAATAAGCTATTTAAACTCCAATGTGACAAACTGTCTCCAGTAGCAAAATCTATTTTGCATCTGGTTTATTTCAGACTTGAAACAGACTTCTAAAACTGTAAAGCTTTGTCAAGTCACCTGCAGTAAATCATAGTAGCTGAAAATCTTGTGCAACCCAGGGTTTGCATTTTTTTAAACTGCAAAAATATCTCAACTTCTTTGAAAATACTTACTCAAGTATATAGGAAAAGTTCAGTTTTCTCACAAAAAGTAGATTATAATAATACTTCAAGTATTTACAGTTTATTTGAATGAAAATTATAATAAACTTTCAAATCTGGGCATAAAATCATAATTACTATATCATTACTTAATACAGGTTATGAATAAGTCTTCATTTTCTGTAGTAGTAGTGTAACAGCAAGCCATCCTTCCTTCTACTCTAGCAGGCTGGAGGTGAAAGTGTTTTTCACCATTAGAAACTGAGATTCTCTGTGTGATCTTTTCAGCTTTGCACGACGGTTCTGGAACCAGATCTAAAATGGAAATAGAAGGGATGCTTTTCAGAAATACAGCAATGGAAAGTATTCACACAGCATTACACATTTGTGTGGTGACAGCAGTTTGCAAGTTCAATATAAATTTAAAATCTGCAGATGATAGCATGTAGCTACCTGCTGTAATTTTAACACCACAGATGAAGAAAATAATATCCCCAGCTTAACTGGAAAGTAAGAATCAGCTTCACTGTAATTAATACAAAAACTGGTATTAAATTCAGTGACAGAATCAGACCCTGGAAGATCCTGAACATCTGGAATTCACACACTCTTAGGGTGCTATTTCTTCAGCTGCTTAACTATTTGCAAAATCAAGTTTCCCATCAAACCCAATATAATACTTGCATCAAAAGCCTGATAAACAACAAAGCAAAGCCCAAATTCTAATGTTTACAGTATGCTTCTTATCACATTGAACTACCTGGAAATCAAGAATTACTATCCCTGAATAGATTTTGCTTTTGGCCAGATAAAGACATAGGTTTAAACACTCATTTAACACATCTATGCTCTGCTGGCAGTCTTGCAAAATGTGCAGGCAGTCACACAAATTATGTCCATACCTGTTTCAAATTTGTTTTTCAAATATGGTGACAAGCAAAATATAAATATGATTTTAAGGAAATAAATGATTTTAAGGAATAAAAATGATTTTAAGGAAATTATCAAGTTCTGCACATAATAACTAGATATTAACAGAGCATATATTGTGGAAATATTATAGTGATGAATACATCATCAATGCTATGGAAGGCTTTAGATTTCAGAAGGAATTCGATGGTTTCCATTTCACAAGTCATTGAAGGCACATATATACATTGATTTAAACTGAGAATATTAACATTCTCATTACTGCTGTCAAACTACTTACTTATATAAGCAGAGAGTACATATAGCTGGAATTACAGAAAAGTTCAAATAAATTTTTAATTACCTGGATCCTGTCTTCATCTAGCTCTAATTTGCGAGCTAATTCTTCTCTAATATCAATGCCAGGGTAGGAGTTCATTTTAAAAACATTTTCCAATACTTCAATCTGAGGAGATTAAACACACTTGTTGAATAGTTATCACTATGTTCATAGCAGTAAAACATAAAATAAATAAAATAACAGTTTGTTCAACAGGAGACTTCTGATCAGTGTTTGCACAATTCTGCTTCCATACATAAACACGAGTCTGCTGAAATTAGCAACATTCCTGTTAATTTACACGAGTTCCTGATTACATTTCTCTCTGCAAAGGTAC
Organism: Ifrita kowaldi; assembly: GCA_013398055.1. Lineage (NCBI taxonomy): Eukaryota > Metazoa > Chordata > Aves > Passeriformes > Cinclosomatidae > Ifrita > Ifrita kowaldi. The sequence continues at coordinate 151,603 of VZRS01007053.1, forward strand.
ATACACACTGAATTTATCAGCTGTTAGAGGTTTCTTCCAACATTTTATTAAACTACATTGTTACTCATTTGTTAAGTATGAGGAAAGCCCTACCTGGTTTCTAGTGAATGCAGTTCGTGGTCTTCTACCCCTGTACCAGCTCAATTCTCGTTTGAAAGACAGCCTTTCAGTGACTGAAAAATATTTTTCACATTTCAAAACTTTTTCCTCTTGCACTGGATCACTTCTAGCATGAAATAATGGATTTTCATAGCAAACAACAGGGATTTGCAGATCGGGATTACTGTCATCACCTAAAACTAGAAAGAGCAAGAAAAGGAGAGCTTCAATTTACTGGTTTGCAGTAGAAACATGCCATTATTTTTATAGGGTGAAAGCTTGAGAGGTTACAAAACAGACTGACTTACCCAAACTGGTGCATGCATCCATCCAGGGTCTGTGAGGTTTCCCAGCTGGAATGCCATCTTTTTTCTGCTCCAGTCCCAATATACTCTCAATTGAGAAGGAGCACTGTGTGGTTTTATTCTCTCCAAAGCCGGGCACCTTGTGCAGATCGGGAGAAGCTGCTGTGTTAGCAGCACACAGCGAGGGACCGGCCATGCCTTCGCCCTCAGCCAGCATAGCAGGGGTACCGTACTTGCATTTCTCCACCAGTCCTCCTTATAGCTATGTTGACAAGGGGGTTGGATTTGCAACGTCATTAATTAAAATCCTTTATTAGAAAGTTTTAGCATGTCAATGAAAACTCTCCCACCAAGAGGCACGAGGAGTTAATTGTTTATTTGTTTGCAAGTAATTAGCAACTAATGGTGACACTAGGGGGGCCACCAAGGGGGACAAAAAGTGTTATCTCTCCTAACCAGAGCATCGACTTAACTTTCTCAAAAGAAGCTGTGCACAAATATAGTACTTCTCTTTTATTTGAAATCGTTAATGTATAAAATCAGTTTTTAAAAAAACTTTATACTCTAATGGACTCCACTTACCTAAACATAGAAGCATGATAGGAAACCAGTCAAGTAATAAGTAATCTCATTTAAGTGAATTTCCTTCCAAGGAAATTTAAAAAATAATCTCTTAATGCTATTAGGGTAATCCCGATGAAAATGCCTCTGTTTTTTCATATGCATATGTAATGGTGAACGTGGTCAATAAAACAACAATAGCTTTTGGCATAAGGCACTGTGCAGTGGGTTGGCAGTGTTGTCAAAGCTCAGTGTAATTGCCTTCCAAGTGCCTGGATTAGTTAATAGGAACAGTTGCACCAACTATTTTAAATAATTCATGCATTCATTTTTCTTACTAAAATAACTTTGTTGCAGCCTTTTTGAAACATACCAGATGTGAAATTTCCTGATAATTCTTCACTACATAAAAGCAAAACTTCAAGTAATAGAAGCAGTACACTCAAATGTACAGGTTTAAAAGCATCCTTTTTCTCGTAGATGTCTCTCCCTGCTTGTAGGTTTATAGCAAATAGAAGTATATTTAAATCCTACAGAGCAAACACTTAAAAAATTATGAGTAGTGGGGAGAAAGGAGATAAAGGTTTTGTAATGGGGCTCAAAGTCTGACAGAATTCGGATTTCATACATTATAAAGAAAATACTGACTATAACATTTTTATATTCAAACTCATCTGTCAGTAACACAGCAGTTTACATCACATGCTCAAAACCAGCTTTTGGTTCAGGATGAGGAAAGGAGGAATTTCTGTAAAGACACTATAAAATCAAGATTTATCCAAAAATAACAGGCAAAAATGAAAACAAGATTTTCATTTCAGGAGGAAAAGTTACCCCTCCTACTGGCCTGACTTTGTGTTGTGCAGTGAGATCGTTGTCAAACCAAACTATTAAAAAGTGGTAATTCCAGAAGTGATCTTACCAAGGACACAACACGTGTCAGCACATATCAATGGATCTTGAAGCAGCATCGGTCCACCTGCAATGATCACTTGCAAGCTGAGCTCCAGCCACCATTTATAGACCTTAAACCTTCACTTGAAAACTGTATTTCATTATTTTGGCCCATTAGTAATGACCAATACTCCCTTGCAGCCCATGTGAAATCACCTATAGACTTTTAGCTAAATACCTTTGTAGGGGCAATTAGAGCAACACAGCAAACATTAAGTTGGGAATCCTAAGTAATCAATAATAGGAAAACTCACTGCTCCTTGGATATGCAAATCCAATCCTCTTACAGCATCACATACTTGATGAGGCAGCAAACTAATCTCCCTTTCAGACTTTGCACCACAGTTTTTTGCCCAGGGACAGTGGAGTTCATCTCTTTAGTAGATGAAGCTCTGGTTCTTTAGGGATGGGAAGCCTCCAAGGGCTGTTTACACCAGCCCAAGAGACCACACCGAGAGCTCTTAGGGGCTCTGGTCTGAAGCCCCAGTCCTTACTCTTGCTGGCTTTTGCTCTTCTCACTCACTGCTGGGTCACCTTTCACTAGAGCCTGGGCAATATTATCAGCTTTTTAAAAAGGCATAAATGGTATATATTATCTTTCTTGATTACTTATCACACTCCAAAAATCTGCCTTTCACCTCACCCTTCCCACAACTTCTTTACCCAGCACTATTTCACCACCTCAGAAGTCATGCTGCACAAAGCTCTCTTTAAAATGTGTTTTGAACATGACTAACAAGTGTTATATTCAAAGCCAACTGCAAAATTCCCAAGTTTTTTAAAAGCAAGAATACCTCAAAATGGTAACACCAATTTTCACAAAACAAAAGCAGTTAGCTATTTCTTGGCTGAAGTAAAAGCTATTTTGACAAAAGGAGATTGAGTGAAGGCACGTAAATTCAAGGTTAATCCGAAGTTGCCAGAAGCAAAAGCACAAGAAACAGTGTGTTAAACAGTGGGAAACATTGCAAATAAAGCCTACCTTATCCACACAGCTACTTTCACCCTCCAGCAAAGGCAAAATGTTCTTTCCATAAGGGCACACATCTGGCATCCTTTAAAGATCTGTTCGCTGCTCTTCTCCCTGTTGACAAAGTGCCAAGTGTCAGTTCCCCACATTTCTAAGGCCTCTTAGTAGATATTTTGCAGAAAGAACAACAAAAAACAAAACCAAACAAAAACTAGCCTCCCTTAAAAAACCCCAAACCAAACAAAAAACCCCAACCCCACAAATCAAAAAGCCCAAACAACAACAAAAAAACCCCTCACACGATACTGAAAACAACATAACACTAAAACCACACTTAGAGGATTCAGGGGGATTCTTCAATTCATTACTATCACATTTGTTGCAGTCAAATTTGTAGCTCAAATAAAACTTTTGGATGCCACTTACAGCTGTAAATACACAAAGCCAACTAAACCAAATCCACTTAAAGTTACTCCCTTCCTGAATTCCACTGGGAAAATGCATCTTACAGTACAAACCAGACCAATTTCTTACAGGAGACTGCTGTAAAACTTGGTCACAAGTTAACTGTCTCAAAACCAGAAAGCACATATGTATTTATAGGTCATGAACCAATGTTAATGCCCTGTCACATGGTTACAGGTACAAGACTTAGTCTTTAAAATACCTTGTAAGATAACCCTAAATTATTACCCTCATTGACAGGTGAAGGGAGAGGTGCTGTGACTTGCTTCAGTCAGGTGAGTCACCAGCTGAGCTGGTAAATGAATTGACTGAACAGAGTATTAACTTGGAAATTTCTTAACCATTCCCTACAGGGAAAAACAAAACAACACAACAACAACAAAAAAAACCCCTAAAAAAACACCACCCACCAAAAAACCCAAACCAACAAACAAAAAAAAGCCACCTCAAAAACCTTTAATTGTTTGTAATTTAACACACCAGCCCTGTCTTTTATCTGCTTTTAAAGGTAAATCATGACCTGATACAACATAAAGAAAGGTCTCCATAGCAAGACTGCACAATCATTAATCATTTGCTCAGCTGAACGACTTCATGTACTTTCTACTCTGCTCTTATACCAAGTTCACCTGGTCCCAAAGAGGCAAAACCAACAAGGGAACTGCCTCATTTTTTTCCCCTTTTTTCTTTTTTCCCAGCTAAGAAGTATAATCAAGTCTACGAAGTCTTGCTCTCTAAAACTACCTGAAAGGACGTTGTAGCCGGGTGGGGCTCAGTCTCTTCTCCCAGGTAACAAGTGACAGAACAAGAAGAAATGGCCTCAAGTTCTGCCAGGAAAGTTTTAGATTGGATATTGGGAAAAGTTTCTTCATGGGCAGGGTGGTCAGGCACTGACAATCACCATCCCTGGAAGTGTTCAGAAGTTGTGAGGATGTGGCACTTGGGCACATGGTTTAGTGGTGAACACAGGCTGCTGGATTAATGGTTGCGATTGATGATTTTAGAGGTCTTTTCTAACCTTAGTGATTCTACAGTTCTAACTAATTTCAGAGCTGAACCAGTTCACAAGTCTAATCAATGATCTGTTTCAATTCCTGTGAGCCCTCAGTAGTTTTAAGTTTTTTTAAGTAGTTTAAGTTTTAAATCAGGCACCAACCTATAGGACCACACTTAGTCTAAGAGAGCAGAAAGCCTATTTTGTAATATCTAATCAGAATCTCCCCTGTCTCAGCTTAAAGCCTCTTCTCCTCTCACTACAAGCACGGTAGAAGTGACTGGCCTCCACCTGGGAGGACCATCCACATGGCAAGGATAGGAGACTTCCCAAAAGGGACGCTCCACATAACATAGAAAGAGAGCCAAAGATGCTCCATAACGGCAGGGACCCAAGCGGGTTCCCCCGCTGTGGGGTGGCCCCCAAGGTAATTGTCTATGAGGAGACGACAGCAACCCCAGGAGCACAGACAGGGCTGGGAGGGCACTTTGCTTGACACCCATGACCCGCACTGCCGGGCAGTCACCTCAGCAGGGACACACCCCCGGCTGCCTCCGCTCCGGCTCCCAGGGCCGCTCCCGAGACGCCGCCGGAGCCTCCGCCCTGAGGGGCCGCGCGCGAGCGACCCCGCCCTC
>VZRS01007053.1:156635-296929 GCA_013398055.1 Ifrita kowaldi
CGACAGTCTCGGCTCGGGCTTTCCGCCGCAGCCGTGCCCCGCGAACGCCTGCCCGGAGCTCCGTGGCTCCGCTGGCCCCGCCGCCGCTCCGGGAGTGCCGCGGGCCGGGAGCGGGGCCGCAGCTCCAGGCCCGGGTGCTGCGGCAGCGCCGTCAGGGCAGTGCCGGCACCTGCTTCTTGATCCCCACCCCCGCCTTCGCACCCAGGCTTGATTTTGGACACCTCGTGACCACAAAATCGGTGTTGCCTTCTCGAACGATTTTTCCTTTTTGTTTTTCACTAAAACTGCATTAAGGTTTAATAGCCCCGTGTGGACGGCAGGTACTGGGTGAGGTTATCGCGGCGATGGTTAATGCGGAGAGTAGGTGGGAAGCACGTGGTGCCCGGAGGCCTCTCATTGCTCCGATTCTTCTCTTCCGTTGCTGGTGCCTGATCTGTGTCAGCGATGCCCTGTAGTGCACTGGTGTTTCTTTCTAAAGTAGGAGATGCTTTATTTAATTGCACTGGTTTCTCTTGCTGGCAGCAGCAACAGCAAGTCCTTTTACTGTGCTTCTTAGGTATAGGAAAAAAGTTTGCAATATATTTTTCTTTATGGCAGCCTTTTGAATTAAGGTCTTCTGATGTGTTGTTTATGTAGTGAGTGGGATGTCCTATATTGCAATAGCACGTGCATTGGTAGTTTTAATTCCTTGGTCATAGGAAGAGAAACTTTCACTTGTTAAATAGGGAATTTTAGCCCCTAAAATGACAGTCATTTTAGCAATTCTATATCAAGTGGAAGGACGACTTAAAAAAGGCAAGAGAAGGCCATGCAGAAAAGGAATTGTTCTTTCCTATGGATAGTGCCCCAAATAGCCCAAATGTTGGATGTGAGATGCGATCTCGCCTCTAATGTGGGCTCTGGTCCAGGGGCAAAACCTGCTGTCATCTCATGAAGAGGAAAAAATTTTGGAAGTCTATAATAATACTGATTTTAAAAAATTATCTCTTGAAGGTATTTTCTTAGTATAAGGAAGTCAGAACTATTCATATTTATAGGAAATGTCAAATGTAGCATGAACTTAAGGATCATCTGAGGACATTTGGGAAACACATGAAAAATGTTACTTACTGGAATGTAATTGTAGATTCTAGAATCTTCCGTGTGAGGTTATTTGTGATGCAGACAAGTAAAGCCTAATTCAGCCCTATGTCTTTGAGGTGCTTAAAACAATTGGGTTTGCCAATATTGTCTTCTGTTTTAAGTAGAAAACTGACGTCTTTCAGTCAATGTAGTATTTCAGGTGAATGCTGGGAGCCAGGTCCTCTAGTAAGGACTCAGTGGTTTTCTCTTAGGGTAGTCCATTTGTTACATTAGTTGATTTCTGTTCCTTTGAAATCAGTGCAATGGGAATGGCAACAAATGTTGGTTGAAGAAAGCAGAACCCTCTCTCTGGAGGAGGTGCTGTGACCTCAATACATTCATGCTGGAATATTGGAACGCTTATCAGCCTGGCTCGTTGTTTAGTGCTGCACTATGGCCTGGAGTTCGTGTTTCAGACCCTGACTGTAGTTATATAAATGTCATGTCAAACTTACTCTGTGTCTGAAGGAAGGAAAGGCTTTTCTAAAATGTCCAAACCCATTCATTTCCTGTTGTCACAGGATAAAAATCTAACCACTGTGCTGTCAGGCCTAAACCAAATGCCAAGTTTACATAGTCTTTTGCTATGCAAAACAGAGCAATTTAAGTATTAACTTAGGGCATATATTACACACACACATACTCAGTGTGTATTTAGAGAGAGTTTCTGCTCACACTGATTTGCATTCCCAAAGCGTTGCACAACAAAAAGGCCAAGAGACTCTGGTAGCACAGGCTCTGTGTCTCCGGTCGCTTGCAGTGCCCTCCATATGGTGGCATAGAAGGCTTAACACTGACTTCTAACGAGGTGGTTTCTTTGTGCAGCTTCTCCCTGGTCCTTTCCCATTTGCCTGCTCATAAACACTGGTTGAAAGAATCTTAAAGAACATGCAAAATGATGCAGAGTTTTACTAGAAACACGAGTAAACAATGCCTCTCATTTTCTGCTAAGCAGAAGTCTGCCATAACTTGTTTACAGTTTCAGGTCAATTTCTTTCCATCAGTATCTTATCATATTATTTTGAAGGCTGAACATCAATAACTGACATTTTAAAAATAAAACATAGAAATGTATTTTTTCAATGTTCAGTTTTAAAGAGTAAGTATAATCCAGAAACCTTACATGATACTCCTTTAAAATTACAAGCTCAGATTTATTTATGTTCAGGTTTAAAGGTCATGAGTATATAATTCAGTGGTTATAGTACCATGTAATTTTTTCTTTTGCATTCTTTCGTGTATGTCTACTTTAATGGGAGAGTCAAGGCTGTTAGGATGACACATGTTGCCACACCTGGCAAAGATTTGAGTTTTCTTCCACCTCTTTCCCCTTGTTTTATAAACTAGAACCAGCATTAAGGCTATTTCTTGCATTGATTATGCTGTTTGATTATATTTTTTAATACTTCAGTATCTTTTAGACATCATATAGTATGACAGTAGCTGTGATACAGTCAGGCATCTAATGCGAGTTAGAGAAAAGAATTTTATGTCAAAAGAATTGTTAAATAATATATACTTTATATGGGTTTAATGTGTACTGTTTGATTATCAGTGAAAGCAAAGAATCACAGAAGTAACTGAAAAAGACCTTCATGCTTCAAGGGGAGATAGACTAAAGACTTCAGTAATTTCAAGACAGTGTAGGGAAGACTAAAAAATAGAATTTCCAATTTCAAGTGTTCAACAATCATAGTTTGGGGAAAAAACAATTATGTGCTTATGATTCTTTCAATTTTCCATCTGGACATTAATTTTAGTGTAAACCTAGAAACAAAACATTGCTAAAGTATTTCTTTTGTGGCTCTTGCAAGTGCTGCTCCTGATCCTACAGCCAAACATCCCAGTTAATGTTTTTAGGAAAAGCCAGTGCGCAGTTACTGGTACATCCTCTGCTTTTCCCCCTTTGGGATTTTTGTCCTGGTGGAGGAAAGCCATTCAATACTCTCATGGTGAGGAATAACCTTGCTTCCAAGTGCAGAAAGGATGAAAGAACATGCAGTCAGCATCTCATTTAAGCTTACAGGCAAATTACACCTGAGCAACCTGATTGCCTTCTCATCGAGTCAGTCATTTGGGCAGAAGGGAGAGCAGGGGATGTCAGTCACCCTGACTTATGCAAAGACTCTGACATGGTCTGGCAACATTCTTCTGGCCAAAAGGGAGAGGTATGGACTGTGACCTGAGTGGAAAAACTGGCTGGATAGTTGGGCTTCCAGATAGAGATCAGTGTTTTAGTTTAATAGGTGACCAGTGAGAAAAGAGCTTGATATTTGAGGTGGATGCTGCTAAGCACCATCAGTGATGCAGGCAATGCAGTAGGACACAAGAGTCATCAGGCTTGTGGGTGACACCAGCTAAGGAACAGACTGACTGACAAGCTGGGGTAAGGACACAAGGACAGATCTTTCCACTCCCTTTCAGCAGTGAGAAACATGTATGTTGAGGACAATCAGATGTAGGTTGTATTGTTTGTTTTGGCTTGGTGTAGTTCCTCAACATTTTGATCACAGAATTGATGGTTATCTCACAGGTGATTGTAGGTCCAAGCACAACCAGCAACTGTCTGTGTTCAGGTTGGACAATATGGGACAGCCACAGCCTTTATTTGGATCTCACTGCAGAGGAAATGTGAATACTTTACCCTTCTCCTTAGGGATGTACTATAGTGAGCCCAATAACTGCCCACAGTTTCAACTTTTAACAGTTGTCCATCTCCCTTGGTCCTTTCCCTTCTGAAAATGTATTAACCTGGAGAGAGGCTGACAGTAGGAGGACAGCTGAGCTTGGATGTCAGTAAGATTCTTTGGCATGCAACAGGTATCATTCCTTTAAACAGGGTTGGAGGGTTTATAAAATTTTCAGTAATGAAACCTGAAATAATGCTATTTAAGTCTGAAATTCCACTATATTGAAATTCTTCTCTTCTAACTTGCCATGTTCATGTTTTGGCTGTTTGATTGTTACAGACTCGCTCTTTGCTGGGAGTATTTGAAGAAGATGCTGCTGCAATATCCAATTACATCAATCAGTTGTTTCAAGCCATGCACAGAATATATGATGCACAGGTAGTGCTAGTGACATTTTTGAATGCATTGTGAAGCTTTGGAACCATATTTCTCTTGCTTTTGCTTTTTTGGACATCATTATGAGCAATATGCTTTTCTTTAAGTTCCATATTCTTTAAACATAGAAGTGCAATGAAGTAAGAATTAATGATTGTTTTTCTGTATGTTAGGGAGTGGTAAAGACCAAATTCTTGTGATTCTTTTTGCAACAGAATTTCTTATGCCAAGTGAAATGATGTTCTCTGTTCTCCTAGGATCTCTAATGTATTTCCCAAGTGTTTCTAAAATGTTATACACACTAAAATGATCTTGGTGTGTATAATAGTATGTACCAAGTGGGAGGTTGTTTTTTTACTCACAATATATTCATGTTTCACTCATCTAGAAATAACTCCACTTTTATGCCAGAAAAAGAATCTATTTTGTATGTTTTTCTAAAAATTTGAGTTTGTGGCTGTATTTTTAATTTGTATATATTTTAACTGTTTGACTTCTTATTGATTTTGATTTTTTTCCCTTTTTTTTGTTTTTAAATCAGAATGAATTAAGTGCAGCAACTCATCTGACTTCAAAGCTTCTGAAGGAATATGAGAAACAGGTACTGCATAAATCGTTGTTGTCTGTGTGTGGTCAGGACTGTGTATTTTTGTAGTCTTTTATCTCCCAGAGCACAGTGTAGGATGTATTTAGGTTTGGTCCAGATAAAATAAACTGCTGTAGTTGGTGGTTCAAATCTTTGCCAAAAGAATCTACTGTCTTTATTTTAGTTCTTCTAACTAAACCAGAAATTCCTCTTACCATGAAGAATATTATAAGTTCTGAAATAGTTTACTTTTGGATTTGTTTTTTCGGAATTGCTTAGGGTGGCTCTGTTTTATTTTTACTTTATAAACCTGTTTACCCTTAAATGCTTTAATTTTAATTTCAGTAGTCACAAAGAGAAGAGATTGCATTGCAATCTCCAATTAACAACCATAATTTACTCTGTGAGAATAATTCCATCTCTGAAAGCACAGACTGTGGAATCCATAACTTTCTTCCTTCATAACTACGAAGGGTTCTCTGCTTGTAGCTTTGCTCCTGGGCCCCCTTTTCTGAGACTAAAAATGTTAAAAACAAATATTTTCTTCCTTTAGGAGGCTGCTGCTCCCTATCCTCCTTTTCCACCTAATGAGGTGAACTGCTTCAGTGTATCTTAACTGTGTAATATTTTGAAATAATGAAATACTTGATATACTCAGAGGTGATTAATCCCGTTTTGTGAATGGCAGAAAACACTGCAAACAACATAACTCTTTTTGCCTTTTCAGCGTTTTCCACTCGGGGGAGATGATGAAGTCATGTCTTCCACTCTGCAGCAGTTTGCAAAAGTTATTGATGAGGTAAGGGCTTGTGTGTGCTTTGCTAATGTTGTCAGGTACAGACTTTAACTGTGCCTAATGATTCCAGCCTTTTTTAAGCCAGGAGGTACAGAAATGGCATTCATTTGTGAACAAGGTGATGCTTAATTGTATATTGCAGCATCTGTTTAAAGTTATGTAACCTGAAGACAGAGAACGAATTCAGCAAAATGAGGATACATTGCTGAGAAAAAATGTAGTTTAACTACTAGAGAGAGAGCCAAAACCATTACACAGTGGCAGTTAGCAACTGTTTACATGAGGGTATCTGTGTTGCCTGATTTCAGGTACCTGACTGGCAGAGGAGCCTCCTGCTGTCTCTGTTAGAGACTGGCTCATAGGACACACAACTGAGCACCATTAAGAGCTGAATCAGGATTTTTGCTGTGATCCCTCTCCTCACTTAAACAGCATTTTAGGAGGAGAATCACATTTTGTTCTGCCTCTGTGAGCTGTGAAAGATGGGCTGTGACATAGGTGGAGGGAAACTGGAGAAATAAACTGACTAGTCATGCTGTATGAGGCTCTTTTTGGACATGATCCAGTAACTTGGAAAAGTTCAGACAAAAACTAAACTAAAGGTTTTCTGTAAAAAGCTAATGATGAGATCTGGAACCTAGAAAAAAGTAACTGCAAAAAAAGGAATGTGAAAGAATGTGTTTGAGTTGTACATATCATCTTTGAGTGACACTGATGTCAAGCTATTGTGATTTGATTTGGTTTCAGCACTGCTTTCCTAAGATTTCCTTCTTTTGTCTTTTTCAGCTCAGCTCTTGCCATGCAGTACTTTCAACTCAGCTTGCAGATGCAATGATGTTTCCTATTACCCAGTTTAAGGAAAGGGATCTAAAAGGTAGAGGACTTGACCACATACTGTTTTTTATCAACAGCAGCAATAATAAAAACATAGCATTTAATCTCCATAGCTCTTGTTTCACCAAATAGAATACACCACTTATTTTTCTGCTTTCAGAAGTATGCATCTCCCCATTTAAAAAGAAAATTAGTTATTTCTATTAATAAAAGTATTGCAGTTGAACTTAATACTGGTATTATTTAAAAAAAAAAATTACTTATATTAGGGAAGCACTTGCTTCCTATTCAAGATGAACATTTAGCAGTTACTCAAAGATGTTAGGAAAGAATAATTTTCAGGTTATTTACATTTTCAGGAAAGATTTGTATGTTGGATTATGACATCAATATAATTTTTGGACTAAATTCAAAAGGCGAAGTACCAAAGTTGTAGTACTTACTATATTAAGATTTAGTAATGTGGTTCTTCAACCCAGCTGGTAATACAGGTGACTTCTGTGCAGACATAAGGTGCTTCCAGCTTCTTATTTTTGTAACAATTGTATCTTATTCTGCCTGGTTTAAAATAACATCTAATGTGTGTGATTATGATAGATTTTACTCAAAATACTGGAGTGAATAGACTGCTGTGGCAAATGGGCTTCCAAGGAGAAATTATAAGAGTTAAACCCCAAATAACTTAAATATCCCTATTGTGAACATTCCCTATTGTTATGGTTTTGGGTTGAGTATACCTGAGATATGAATACCATAAATCTAAATTGAAATAAAAATTACAAGTCTTTCATAAGTCTTCTAACTGTTTATGAATCTTGGAAAATATTTCTTCGGCAATAGTTTGCAGCAAAATTATGGGTTGAAAAGATTATGGTTTTGGGTTTTTTTTTTTAAGCAAGGGATCATGACTATCCCAAGGCTGATATTACTTCTCAGGACCTGAAAAATCTCCCGTTAGTACTCACTGAAGAGCATCCCTGAGCCAATAATAGCAAATTAAATTTTCCCACTGGAAGATTTAGCCAGCAGCTGGTGTGGTTTGTAATGACCCCACACTTCTTTATGGACCTCGTAGGCACTTCCTGGACAGTTTTTTTGTTTGCTTTACCACAAAATTGACCATGGCTCTTTGCTGGTTTATATTGTAATATGGCACAAACCACAACCAAGATGAGAACAGGTGTAAGGTATTGTGCTGGTTCCAGTTCCCTGACACAGTGAGACAATAACCAGCTGGAACTTGGCTGATTTTAGCTAGGATGAGTCCCAGTGTGTTTTGGGCTTTGATACTTCCCATCTCCCGTGCTTCCACTTCCCCAGCTCAAACCAGAACCCAGACTGGAACTACAGGTGACACATTTGTGTTGATGGTGACTTTCAAAGACTTTCGAAAATAAATTCCTCCTTACATTATTACAGTACACTATTTTTTTTGTAGGCACAGAAATGATCCTCAGGCCCCAGGTAGGAGCAGACTTGCCTGGCCATATAGTGCCTGTGCTGGTAGCTCAGTATGGGGTGTGACCTTCAACTGTTCAGGAGTGAAACATTACATGAGAAATTGTAATATATGACTGTTATGTTAATAACAACTTACTTAAATTGTGATATGTTGTTTTTTTAGAGATATTAACTCTAAAAGAAGTTTTCCAAATTGCAAGCAATGGTAAGTGTAAAGCACTTAATCTTATCAATATTACAAGACAACAGTATTGTTGTAGATTATTATTTGTACTTAATTAGTGAAGTTAAGCCTGTGGGCTTAAAGTCACTAATTAAGGTGTAATTTTTCTTAGTGATACTTAGGCACTCAACTTTCCCTGGTTCACTTGTAAATCCTGGCTTTGTTTACTGAAGCGTTAAGGCAAATTGAAAGGGTTTTTTTTACAACAGCTTAAGTGTATGTAAGATTATTAAATAATGTAGGATTATACCACTAGAATTACAAAATGAGTAAGGTGCTAGCTCACTTCTTAAAGTCAGGACCAGATCAATAAAAAAATTGTTACCTCCCTAAAATTAATTTCATAGTTAACTCTTCCCTATTCTCAGAAGTTATTTTTTTAGCTTCCTCTAATATATCCATGAAGAGAATTTATTATTTAAGATTCTGCTTCTCTCAGTGAAAACTGCTTCATTGCTTTAGAAGTAAAAAAGATTAGATACAGATTTTCATAATGTAAAGTTTCTCTACTTAATGGACAGTTCTTTGAAAAATAGTGGATGTTCGGGGACCTTTGTAACAATTTTGCAACATTTGTGTCTGGTTAGAATTTTTCTTCAGCCCAAGTATTTGTAGCAGTGAAGTGATTCTAAGCAGACAAGAACAATTCATCAAGGTGTTAATATGACAGAACTTTGCATTCAGCTGTCTGTGTAACACAGTGATGTAAAAGGTTTTCTGCTCTGTTTCATAAGTCATTAATTTATGAAAATGATCATAAATTCTCTCTTTATTGCTTAGACCATGATGCTGCCATCACCAGATACAGTCGGTTGTCAAAAAGAAGGGAAAATGAAAAGGTTTGTAAAACAAAATCTTAAGATAAAGATTTTTAGAGAAGATAAGAAATAATTTTCATCTTATATATATTTATGGTGGAACACAATATATGGCAGATTCCATGTGCTTTTTGATAGTTTATGTTTTAGCAGTCTAGACAGAAAAGCAGGTTTCTCCAATATATGCCTGTCCTGTAACACTGATAATGCTTTAGGAACAATATTGTGATACCATATTCAGTTTGTTTTTGTGAAGAAATAACCACACTTTCCAGGGAGAAAAGAATGTTGTATTTGTTTTTCACATATCTCATGTTTAAATTAGAGAAGCAGAATTGCAAAGTAAAATATGCAGCTGCTGGTGACAGAGGGTAGAGCATGGCTGTGGGTTTATCCATGCTGGCTATAGAGCTGGCCAGAAGGCATATGATCAATGCCAAGTCTCAAACATTCCTTTTTCTCCCTCCCTCTGTCTGTGTCTCTTCAGATCAAGGCTGAAGTTACAGAAGATGTATATACTTCAAGGAAAAAACAGCATCAGACCATGATGCATTATTTCTGTGCATTAAATACTCTCCAGTACAAAAAGAAAATTTCTCTGCTAGAACCCTTGCTAGGATACATGCAAGCTCAGGTAATTTCAGATTCTGAAAGCTGTAGCTCTGAAAGAAGGTGTAAAAGTACTTCATGAAGGTTGATGTACTGAAATCCATTGCAAGACCTCTTCTGTAATCCAAGGAAGGAAATGGAGAAAAAGACCCACCCATCCCCTTCTTGGAGCTGCCAAAGCTGCTGTCCTGACGGTGCCATTAGCTGGCACTGGTCATTGCCCACTCACTGCAGGAATCCCTTCATGAGATGTCCTCACTGCCATCAGAGAGTCTTTTAGCAAAGTCTGGGTGACAAATATAAAGATTAATTTTTCCCCAAAACCTAGATGGCTGGATTTGATATAATGCCTAAATTTTCATTACTGGGCCCTTGATTCCACTAAAGGGAAGAGTTGATTAGAGCTTTCCTGCAAGTCCACGTGGAAGTTACTTCTCAGCAAGTAACATGGGGGCAGTTAAACTCATTCTTATGGCAGCTATTCTGAAATGAGATACTCATCAAATGCCACATCACTACTTTTTTCAGTCAAGGCTGTGGAAGAGCCAGAATGCTAAAAAACATTCTGGTTTGGTTTTGCTTAATGTAAATAAATTCATGATTGGTTTATTGGAGGATGGATGCAACAGAAAATACAACCATGATAAAGTTATTTGGAGAGACTTAATTTGTATTTTCAGAAGTATGTCATTAAGCATGGGATTTGGGTTTTTTTGCAAGTCAAACTTTCCAGCATCTGGCATTGCCATGGTGACCTGAGTAGAAATTAACTTCTGCACACTGTCTGAAAGCTTTCCAAAGGCAAGAACTCTTGCTTTCTTTTGAAACTTTGCAGCTTGTATTTAAGAACCAAGCTCTGCATGTTGTTTGCAGCAAAGTAGTGCAACCTGTAGCTTAGGTGGAGCTTTTTGCTGAATCTAAAAAACAGAAGGGCAGGGCCATGTCCTGGGGCTTCCTGTCCTGAAATTCCTCATGGCTAACCTCCATTTAGCTGTGGCAGATTTTCTGGCCCATTATGGAATACTCTGTTCTTAAAATACATATTGTTAGTTCCCTGTGGATGGCCCCGGACAAATCTGCACAGGTTTGTTCTCTCCTATGTGCCCCAAATAACCTCCCCATAACAGCAGTTAGCAGAGTGGTGGGCTTGAAAAAGGACAGAGAGACCTTGGGAGTTTTTTCCAGGGCAATTCCTGTGTGTTTCTGTATTTCCTCCAGGCAGCTCTGGGCACATCCTTGTGACACAAATCCCACTGCAGGGCCAGCAGCAGCCTGCACCTGCAGCCACAAACACACATTCTGCTGCTTTTAATAAGAAGCATTGGTGGGAATGAGGGATGTAAACAGATTTCTCTGAGAAACTTTAACCTCCTATGACTTCATCTGTTAATTGTTTGTGTAGTTTTATTAATGACTGAACTCTCTCTTTTCCTCCTTTGTTTTTAAAGATAAGCTTTTTTAAAATGGGTTCAGAAAATCTTACTGAGCAACTGGAAGAATTTTTGACCAATATTGGCACAAGTGTACAGAAGTAAGTTGGCTTTGTTGAATTTTGAACTTTTATCAAGACAAGTTATTTTTTCTGTTTCTACTTATTAATAATTTTCTTTGTTAATAACACATTTTTTATCTTAGTGTTCGCAGGGAAATGGATTGTGAAGTAGAAAACATGCAACAAACTATAGAGGACTTGGAAGTGGCCAGTGATCCACTGTATTTGCCTGATCCTGATCCTACAAAATTTCCTGCTCATAGGAATCTGACACGGAAAGCTGGCTATCTCAATGCAAGAAAGTAAGATTAACTTGTTATTTTAAAATTCCAGAGCATTTAATTTTGGGAAAGGAAAGCTAAAGAAGTTGAAATTTATTTTCTTTTTATGTTAGCTATGCTGATTTTACGTATTTATTTGAGGAAGTCGCATAGGAGCTATTTTGTTTCTTTCTTTTTTGGACTTCTTCACCTAATTAATATTAAATTCATTGTTACATTGACATAATGTCGTTCAGGTGCAAAGCATAATTATCCTGATTTTAGTCTAATTTTGCCTAAATTTTCACAGTTTAAAAAAAAGAAAGCTTTTGAGTGTGTAATTTCTCTGCATCCTAACAGGGAAGTAACAAGAATCCATCTATTAGGATTGGTCTGGAAGTGTCTGAGATAGATTGTCTTTAAATGTCTTAAAGCCTTGGGATCCAAGTTATTAATAAAACATTGTAATTTTGACCTAAACAAGGCAAAACACTCTGTTGACTAAAATACCCTTTGAAGGAGCTTCTGGATTCCATGCAGTAGCAGCTCCTTGTCCACAGGAGGGAGCTTTGCCTCTAATGAAGTCCAACAGCTGTTTTTCAGAGTTATTAAGTATAAGTTGTAACATTCAGATTTTTTCACTGTAATTTATATAATAAGCTCCAAGAGATTAAAAAAAAAAAGTAGATTACTTTTACAACAACAATTAAAGTAAAATACTCATTGAATGAGGCATGAATTTCTGTATTAGAACACAGTTGCAGCAATTAATATTATAGAGTGCCTGAGCAAAAAGTGAGGCTAACTGAGGATCTCTTTTTATCTTTTAGTAAGACAGGGCTGGTATCTTCCAGCTGGGAGAGACAGTTTTACTTCACTCAAGGTGGAAATCTGATGAGCCAGGCAAGAGGGGATGTGGCTGGGGGACTTGTGATGGACATAGACAATTGCTCTGTGATGGCTGTGGACTGTGAGGACAGACGGTACTGCTTTCAGATAACATCTTTTGATGGCAAAAAGTGAGTGGTCTTACCTTGCTGTTCCTTGTAGGAAACACTGGACTCACTAATTAAGAAAAGAAAGATGGTCTGCCTTTGGCCAGATGTTAGCTTGATATATTATGTGGTTATTTAGAAGCAAAATCTGGTATGTCCTTTTAACTGTGTAATGTCTGGATTTTTGTTTATAAGCTCTATGATGCAGCAGAGTAGTATTTAAGAATAAGATTATGATAATCAGTTGACAGTCATGTATTATTGCATGTTGTGAATACTTAAGTATTACATGGGCACAATTAGAATTTTGTTGCTTTTCTGTTTCCAGTTGAAAGGAAAGCGTAGGTTCCTCCCCTCCCTAATTAACTGCTGACTGCACTCAGCACAAACACAATCTTCAGCCTTTCATAACTTGTTGTTCAGTGTGTAAACATGAAAATGTAGTTTCCTGGCTGACTGTATTTGTGAGGCGTTTTAAATACACAAAATTGTCTTTTCCATTCTCTTCTTTCAGATCTTCAATCTTACAGGCAGAAAGTAAAAAAGATTATGAAGAGGTAAGCTTATAGGAGGGGTGCATGGAGCCCAGTGATTTTCTGCTGTACAGAAAGAATACATTCCTAACCATAGCTGCATACTGCATATTTTTTCTGTTTCTACTTATTAATAAATTAACTTTATTAGTAACACCTTGTTTATCTTAGTGTTCCAGTTAGTTTCCTCCTTCAGAGGAAAGTTGAAAAGTCAGGAAGAGGAGCAGATGGTTTTCCAGAGCAGAGAGAGAAAGGAGATTCTAGCTTGCAGATACAAGAAATGAGCAAATTCCACAAAAGCCAAATTGAATTTCTATAATGTCTTGAGGAAACAATGTCATCTGCAGCACAGAATAGTGAAGTACTGAGAATTCTGATGAGGTTTTTTTTAAAATTCCTCGGTGTTGTGAGTTAAGCTTTCTTTAGTTTAGTTTTAGTATGACTAAAATAATTTTCATGAGTAAAATCTAAAAGTGTAAGGTGCAGTATGCAGGTGGCAGCAAATTTAATGACAAGCTGGGTGTGCAGAATATTTGGTTCCCTGAATTTACAATGGAAGTAGAAAAAGTGCTGAAACTAGCAACTCAGGAATTCAATCAGGTTTGTTTAGAAGACATGACAAATGAATTTATTTTCTTTTTTCTTCCTTTTTTTCAGTGGATATGCACCATAAACAACATATCTAAGCAGATATATCTAAGTGAAAACCCTGAGGTAACTACTAAAATTTATAGTTGTCAGTATTATGTTTATATTTCTATAGTAAATTCATCTTGATACAAACTTACATAATTATTTTTACGTGCTAAATTACAGGATTTGGCCCAATAAAAACTGTTTTATAACAGAGCATGTATCTATATATAAAGTGTGTCTTCATGGGTTTTAGTTCACAGTTGAGGGCTGCATTTGTCAAATGAGATTTTTCTTTTTTTTTCCTGGCTACATTTGCTTGTTTTGCCAGACTTATCATTGGAACTTTTCTCTGTTGCTGGCTTTTATTAACATTGGCAGTATTGTAAAGCCAGTGTGTTCACTTAAATTGAGAAAGTTAACATCAGGATTTGTGTTAGAAGAAAGATTAGAAGAAAATGCTGCAGGTGTGTCGGTGAAAATTTAAGAATGCAAGATTCTCATGAAGGGTTGAGTTTATAACTTCTGCCAACTGCATATAAATAAAATGAAAATCTGACTTGGAGAAAAATGTTTTCAGTTATTTTTTCCCATCTCTGCTGCAGGAAATTGCTGCCCGTGTGAACCAGTCAGCTCTGGAGGCTGTCACTCCTTCTCCTTCCTTTCAGCAGAGGCATGAGAGCATGAGGCCAGCTGTGTAAGTGAAGCAACCAGAGGGCATCTGAAGTGCACATATAAAAAGAGAATCCTGGATAAAGTTCCAGGGGGGAAAAAAAAGCCAAACAAACCTACAAAACTTGATATGTTCAGAACTAAATCTTTGATAGGCCAGAGGAAAATTTCCTGAAAACACGTTTCACTGCTGAGCATCCATGGTTACAAGTAATCCCAGTGCCAGCAGGTGGACAGTTTGGTTGGATTCATCATGTCTGTTTTGTTGAGTGATTTCATGATGAGATTTTTCTTCATGTAGCCAACTCCTGGAAGCAGACCTCAGATTGTATTATAGTTAATATGTGGTTATATATTGATGTTAAAACAGTCTGATGCAATTATTAATGGAAGTAGTAGCTTTAACTTAAATTTGACTAGGTACATGTATTTGTTTACTACACCCTGATCTTCAGGTTTTTAGTTTTTGGTTTGTTTTACATCTAAGTTCTGGAATATTGTATTGGTGTCCTCTATGGTTTAATTTATTATCAACCAACCTGAACTCACATACCCTAATTTTGCCTCTTTGGTTTTGTTGCAGACAATCTCGTCCTCCTGCAGCTCGTACCAGCAGCACAGGGTCACTGGGATCTGACTCAGCAGCTCTCTCAGCACTCTCCTTGGATTCCCTTGTTGCCCCTGACACTCCCATCCAATTTGACATCATATCTCCAGTCAGTGAAGATCTGCCTGGCCAAGCAAAATCTTCAGGGCAATCGGGCAGGTAGGAAATGGAGAGAGAAGGAAAAAATCCCTAAGGTTAATGTTACTAATTCAAAACTAAACAAACAAGAAAACCACATTTAAAATGCAGCTCCAGCACGCACATTGCCTTTTCCCTGACTGATGTCACAAATTTTGCAGTGGCCAGTGAAACAAAACAGTTTGTTTAACTGTTAAATGGAATTGTAAAAAAAGGCTTAATTACATCACTAGAGTCAAGGTGTAGTTTTCTATTTTGCAGCAGCTTTTCTTGCTCTAACAGCCAATGCTTTTATTTATTGATTTATTTTAAACTTTTGGTTTCATAAAGTATTTTCCTTTCCTATTGCTTGCTCACCCAGCAGCTTGGGTTATTTCCTCTTGGAAACTCAAGAGAAATTTGGTAGCCCTGCCTCCAGGTGATGATGGCATACGATGACACTCCTCTTAAGCTGAAAGGTGAGTGAAAATGATCTAGGCTTCTAGAGTAATTTCACATACAGACAAGTTGAAATCATCTAAGAGTTCATCCCAAAACATAAAAACATTTTCTCCTGCTTGTTATTATATTTGAGTGGGAGATGTACTAAAAACCAAAGACCTGTAAATCATCACTGCATTTCCAGAGCTGTATCTCTAGAATTCAGATATTAAGAAAATGCATTTGCAGATCCAGCTGCTCTTAACAACAACAAAAACAGCCAAAGAGATCAAAACTATTTTACGTGACTCTTGTCACAAAAATGTGTTATATCCCCCTGCCTTCTAGGAAAATATTTGAATTTTGAATTGCATCTTACAGATGTAAGAGGTAAAATTGTATATACACAATTATTTTTTTCTGGTTTTTGACAGTTTTCTTTTTGTTGTTGTTTGATATAGCAGCATAAACAGGTGGCCAACTAGATCCTTCAGAACATACTGATGTAAAATAGACTTGAACTGTATTGCAGGAAATGGAAAGTTTAAGACTTAGCTGAATTCCTGTGGTAGCCTGGTCTAGCTCAGCTGGTCAGAGCGGGGTGCCAGTAACACCAAGGCTGTGGATTCAATCCCTCTAAGGGCCATTCACTGGAGAGTTGGGCTCGATGATCCTTGGGGGTCCCTTCCAACTCAGAATATTCTGTGATGTCATCAGTTATAATTCTAGTCTAGAAAATAATATTTTTCATAGCAGAAATGATAATTGAGCTCAGTATTTTCAATTAACCATCACCTTCAATAAACCTTCATCAGTGTTTCTGCAGATACGTAACATTTGTTGGTTTCTGACACTGATGACATATATTTAAATTTTATTTTTGCCTTTTGAGAGATCCTGTGAGATTTTGCATTTACTGCTCCAGTTAAATGACAAGAGAAGTCTGAGCAGTAGAAGATGCTAGTAGAAAGAATTTGCTTTTACTGCAATTACACAGGTCAGCAAGTAATGGGATGGATCTTGATTGAGTCCATGGTATCTAAACATTGTAGCAATGCCGTCTTGACTTCAAAGTTCAATCTAGAAAAATTTTAGTGTTTAAACCAGACATCTCTTAGTTAAAAGATTTTTGGTAACTGATAAAATAAAACTGGCAGTCAGTATGATGTGTAACTGAACAATTTTTTTTCTCATAGTTCTGAAATTTGCTTTTAGAGCACTGTTGAGGTGACACTTTCACTAATCCCATAAAAAACCTAATTTGAAGTATATTGAACCCTTGCCAATAGCTTTTCTGCTACCAGTTAGCCAAAGAGAAAGGGTGATTTCCTCTACAAATTTTGAATAAAATTTCCCCATTTCCTGTGCTCGTTCCTTTACTGTTTTTGAAAAATGCAGACTTGGAAGCCTAGAGTATTTTCACTTTTCTTTGTAACTGATAGTAATTCTGTCTTTGAGAGCCAGAAATAGCCACATTTCTCTTGACCCTCTAGGAGTAAAACCCCAGTGATGTTTTGAGAAAGCTGCATTTGAAACAAACCCAGGGGCTTCTCCTGTGTAAGTAATTCAGCATCTTGAGAGTAACAAGAAGTAGGTGCTCCTATGGAGTACTGAATGGGCTTTTGGCTGTGCTTCCTGAAGCTGTTCTGTGAAATCTCATCCCCTAAAACTACGCCTTTTCAAACATGAACAAGGTTTTGGTTTGGGCTTAATTCAAATATAAAAAAACAAAATATGCGAGCAAAACTTTCTATGGCAGCAATAGGACAATAATATCTGGTCTTCTTCCAATAATGTGGGCCCTCAAATACAGCAATTTATGTCTTACTCCTGATGGAATTGCTTCTCCTTATGATTCATGACACATTATTCCTCCAGATTACAAGTTTGTGAACTCATTACATGTTGGTATTTGACACAGCATGAGACTACTGCTCTGTCCATGAATGGTTCCTGTAATCTGACTCCTGCTTTAATGTTTTCATTTTTTAATAGACGCACAAATCCTTTTGGTGAATCTGGAGGCTCAAAACCTGAAACAGAAGGTAAAACAAACATTTTATTTCAATCCAAATTAAAAATAAATTTTGAAAATTGTAGTTCTGTTTTCATCTTTAGCTTCTCTCCTCTAATTTAACACCTGTTTTAAAATGCTTAATTACATTGCAAGGTATTTGATAAGTTAAATCAAACTACTGTCAAAAAATCTGTTGTAAAAATGATTCATTGCATTTTTTGTATTCATTAACCAATGAAAAGATGTGTGACATGCTGTGTAGTAACTGCACCTCTAATTGCCAAGAAGGAGCAATCTCTTTCCAAGTTAGAAGGAGTTTGGAATTTTCCTGACTGCAGTCCACCTTTGGTTTTGAATGAGAAACCCAAAATGGAGTTTGTTTTTGTCAATACTTTTCTTTTTCCTTAGATTCAATTCTTCATCAGTTATTTATTGTAAGATTTCTTGGCTCTATGGAAGTGAAGTCTGATGAAAGCCCAGATGTTGTTTATGAAACAATGCGCCAAATCCTCGCAGCTCGCGCCATCCATAACGTTTTCAGGATGACAGAGTCACACTTGTTAGTCACTTGTGACTGTTTAAAGTAAGTTTGCTTCCTGACTTCTACTGCTGTTTATTTACAGAATGATCTTCTTTCACTTTGGTAAAATTTACTTTCTGGTTTGTCTTTAAAAACAAATTTTTAGGTTAATTGATCCACAGACACAAGTTACAAGACTACGAGTAAGTAACTTTCCATTTTAAGATAAATACCCGGCAATGTAATTCTTTTACTTTAAAAATATTATTATTAGATAATAGCAAAAATCACTGATAACATGAGATTTCCAGCCAAATTTCCAGTGCAATTAGGAGAGCAATGCAGACATTTACAAACACTTGCAAATCAGGTTTAGAGGAGTGATTTCAAGAGGCCAAATTGGGTTTTGAGGCTCCCTTCCCCTCGTGATCTGAGAGGGTAAAATAGTAAAGAGAGACCATTAATGATGGAGTCACATTAGTTCTGAAGTCCAAGAGGGTTTGTTTGCTGTTTGGTTTCTCTGTTTTGTTTTGTTTTTAACACGTAATTGCCTTGAGGGTGTTGAATGGTTTCTGGTTTGATTTCTTGTTTTTCTACTTCTTTACAAAAAATGCACTTGAAAGGAGTAAGTGGAATTCATGTTAGGATATCAAATAAGGCCAGCTTAATTCTTCATTAATAGCAGTCTTTATTCTTCATATTTCAAAACTATTCCCTCTTTCCCTTTTTATGCACAATTTATGGTCTGTCATTTAATTTCTTTGTGTTTTTAAAAACATTCCGTTTTTTGGAGGCTCTGAATTGCTTTCCTTTTCATAAAAGGAAGTCTTGAATATGGAAAAATATCTTGATATTTAAAGTTTGACATTAAGTTCAAAAATGCTCCAAACCTGTAACCTTTTACAGGTGAGATACATCAGCTGAGGGTATGTCCCATATGCAAAATGCAAACATCTAATCTTAGGAAAAACTCATCCTATCAGTTTATAAGCAGCTGTAGTAGGGGCTCTCAGAATTTAAAAATTTATTGTTTGATAGATTTTAAAAAGATAATTTGAAGTACAACCTCTTTTAGGAATAAGAATGCAAAACAGTTTTCTTGTAACAAACTAACGAGGGTATGTGATTTGTATGAGTTGGGGATTTTTTTCTTGCTTATATAATTAGGAGAGCTGAGCTAATTGCAGTAAAGGTTTTTGAGTACTGCCTTTACATGGAACTAAATATTGAAAGCTTAGTCACTAATGTAACTATAATGAATGATTAAAACAAAATTAAAAAGGAGTGTATCCACATTTAGGAAGGTGACTGACTCACACTGCAAATGTGGTCCCTTTGTCTTACATGGAGTGTGTTTTCTGACATCTGCTTGTCTTTGGAATAAGTTAGTCCTTGCTGTCTAATCTGTTTGTGTTTCGTAATTACATTTGTCAGGTAACTTCTTGTGCCGTGGTTGTGCATTAATTAGTGTGCAATATATTGAAACCTCATGTAGAAAGTATTTGGAATCAGTTTTAATCTCTCCATATTTGATCCTTTTGGCAGTTTCCTTTGCCCAATGTAGTTCTGTATGCTACACACCAGGAGAACAAGCGCCTGTTTGGATTTGTGCTTAGAACCTCAGGAGGGAGAGTGGAGAGCCGCCAGACTTCCATCTGCTATATATTTGAATCAAATAATGAAGGGGAAAAGGTATTGGTGATGGTTGACTTGTACCAGTTGTGAATCTGGATTCCAAGATGCTAGATCCATTCAAGCTGTCTGAGGGATTTTTTATGTACTGAAAAAGTTAAACCTGTCAGTTTAAGTACCTGCAAGTGCTTTAATGTGCTGTTATATCTAATTCTGATGCTGGCATAAATTTAAAGGCATTTTTAATTATTCCTGTCTGTTTTGTGTTTAGATTTGTGACTCTGTTGGACTGGCCAAACAGATAGCTTTTCATGCAGAACTGGTAAGAATCTTTTTGGGGCAAGGGATACTTGGGAGTGGAAGGAAGAAGGTAACTTAATATGGGAAATAGCTTGTATTCTGCAAGATGCTTGTAGATGCAGTAATATTGTTGTGTATTTTAAGGGATTTTTTTCCTAGAATTTAAATTCAAATGAAAAGACTGACCAATATCTACTGTAGAACAATATTCAATATAGGATTCATTTTGCTACTTCTAACATACGAGTCCTTTAAAAGCAGAATAATCAAAACAGTGATGTCAGTCTTGAGCAAGCTCATATCAATCAGTAGTATATCAGACATCTCAGGCTCTTGTTACTGACTTTATTTACGTTTTTGCCCTTCAGGATCGAAAAGCCTCAGAAAAGCAGAAAGAAATAGATAGAGTCAAAGAGAAACAGCAGAAAGAACTGAATAAACAAAAGCAAATTGAGAAGGTACCTTTCATCATTATTTCTTAATATTAGGTTTTTTTCTACTTACTTTCTTTTGCAGTTTTGTCCAAAGCTGTCCACTGATATTATTGATAGATCATTTAGAAATCATAATAATGGTATCTTGTGTCTATTGCAGATGGCTTTAAGGGTAATACTCTTGTTCTGATTTCCCAACCCCCCTTCCCACCTTAGGACTTGGAGGAGCAGAGCCGGTTGATCGCAGCTTCCAGCAGATCCAACCAGAGCAGCGCAGAAGGACAGTTTGTAGTCCTTAGCAGCAGCCAGTCAGAAGACAGTGATTTAGGAGAAGATGGAAAGAAGAAGAAAGAATCTGAAGCCTAAGGTTGCCTGCTTCATTAAAATTGGAATCATGGATATATCTGGTGAAATGGCACAAGTTCTACAAGAGGTGAAATGTAGGTGGGAGGGTCTGTCGTATTATAGAAAAGACTTCACAATATGTAGACCCTATTATGCCTTGATTTTTCTTTCTCAGTTAAGTGATTTCCATTTCCTGTCAGTATAATTTCTCTTGTATGCCAGATGAAGCGTGGTGATGCTGCCATGTTTATGACAAACATACGTTTTCTCAAGGCTTCTGTGCAGTATGGGAAGAAATGTGGGATTTTTCCCCACTTACCTCTGTGCAATTGACTGCTTTGGAAGCAAAACTGAAAACTCATTGGGCTTCAGCAGTAACACTGAAATTCGTTCTTTACACTGCACTATGGAGAACACCTTGCTGGAAACAAAAGTGGATGTCCAAATAAGACAGTGCTAAGCTTTATCCAATTTGTTGCAAATACCTGTTCTTAGATTTAGAAAGAAGGATCCTCGTTAACATCAGTGAGATGTGCAATAGTTCTAAACAGAAGGATCTTTTTTGTTTCATTTTGCACTGTATGATACTGTCTTGATTTTTTTGGTGAATACAATGTCAAGAAACTTCTTTCAGCAGGAGAAAAAGATACTGTCAGACCTAGACAAGAGTTGATGAGATGCAGTTGAACTTTGCTGCACGAGGAAAAGCATTCCTCATCAAATTATAAAAGTAATGTGTATAGCCTTGTAGCACAAGTGCCATGTTCTTGGTTTTTCCTCAGTACTTGGAACAAAAAGCTGTAAACCTTCAAGTTCATTTCTATAAAACATGCTTAGAGTTGCAGGAACATCTTGAATTCCATCATATGAAAAATCTTCTGCATATGTAAAAGCCTTGCTGCCAGTACACTGCATCTACTGAAAATGAGTTAAGGCTCTTTAGTCTTTTTATAGAAAATGATTTTGCAAACAGAATTTACTGGTTCTGAAGTAAGAGACGATACTAATCCCTACATCCTAGAGTCAGTCCTGGAAAGCATTTTTCAAAGTGATGTCTGTTTACAGCTTGTAATCTGCACTCCATATTCCATACCCTGTGTAATATTTATTTTGTATAGTATTAGATGTGCATTCACCTTTTGATCCAGAAGAGAAATCTTGTTTGAAGAGAAATATTTATTTTTGCACTAATTACTATAAATATTAAAATCCAGTGGAACAGAAGATAGCTCTCTAATAGTGGCATGAAAATTACAAGATATGTAGAGAGAAAAGAATATACTTATATTCCAAGTTATAATATAACAGTTATGAGTGATTTACAGTTCATTGCAGGGCATTTCTGGTGTTCAGGAATGGAAGCAATTTTCAGAGTATCTCCTCAGTAGCTGGTGATGGCCCACCCCTTCCTAGCTGGAGTTGCTCAGTGCTGATAAAGTGAGGAATCTCAGGTCGTGTCTGCTGGATGTCTGTAGGTGCACAGAGGGCTCGTCTGATTCATGGGAGTGCCCTGCATTGGCCAAAGCTGGCAGCCTCCTCCTGCCCTTGGTGCTGCAGATGTGACTGTGTGCAAAAGTTGGTGGCCTTAGCTCCTGTGACAGGAGGGAAGGGGAGCAGTGCCTGCCCTCCTGCAGGACCAGCAGAGGCAGCTGGAGCTGCAGCAGCTCTGGGCAGAGGTTGCACCATAGCCCAGGCAGGGGCTTCAGCAGCCCAAAGGGCCCTGCCTTGAAAAAGGAGGGAGAGGCTGAGGAGCAGAGAGCCCCCAGGTTCTCTTCCTGACTTAGTTACTAGGTGCTGTTCCAGTGCATTTTTCATCCCCAGAGTAGCCAGTCACTTGTAGAAATATCTGCTTTTGTTGTTGTCCAGTTATGTCAAATAGTACTGCCCTGTGGCCAGATTTGGCTGGCACACTGCCACATGGACCACACCAACCAGGGGCTTCTTTCAAAAGACAGTGGCATTTTTATTTCATATCTAGGCCTTCAATTCTCAGCTCCCATTTTTAAGAGACTATTTTTACTTTTGCCAACAAAAATGTACAGAGAGGTACCAAATCCAGTTTTTTCCCTTTTTGTGCTTAAATCAAGGCTTACAGAGAGCAAGGCAGACAGTTTCTCTCTGCAAATTGTTCCAGTTCATGTTTATTTGTTTGTTTTTGTTTTTATTTACTGATATTTCTGTTTTCTATCAAATAATATCACAGTGTAGCTCAAGGTTACTGTGTCTTACTTGTATCTTTCTCAAGTATTTACTGAGAATGAAGCAGTTTTGAAACAGCACAGGGAGCCTATGAAATCCATGATCTCCAGTGTCTAGAATCCAGTCCTCAGCTTGTCAGAGAAGGACTGGTTGTGTTAAGCACTGGAGCTGCAGTAGCCCAGGCTCCAGGGGGAAGACAGATAATAAGCAAGCACTCTCATGAAAAACCGTTTCTGATCTGTAGCCTGTTTTGCATTAGCCTTATTGAAGGAATGTCAGAAAATGGAATTACTGTATTTTTCTCTAAAACTACCATTACTCTTACAGATATAAATTTGCAAAGATAGGAATAATAAAGTTGGCAGGTGAATTTGCTGTCATATGGGATCTTCTGGATTTAGCAATAAATATTGGAATTATTCCATTTGCTTTTCAGGCTTTTCATATATGCCATTAAATGTAGCTTTCTAAAACAGAGTAGGAGTGAAGTACATTTCGCTTATGTTGGATGATCCTCATCTTAACCACTACAAGAACGATATGCATGAATGAAATGTAGGGGTTGTTTTTTTGCTTATTTAGGGGAATTCCACTGGTGTAAAATGAGCAAGAAGGTATAAAAGCATCTGGGATAATGATGAAAGCTGCAAGAGCAAAGGGTGTGTCAGCAGAGCTGGGGAAGTCGACAGGAATGGTGACTGAGTTAGCAGCGGGGTGAGAATTACTGAGCTTTGCCTAAGGCGGGGAGGATCACACAGGTTGTAATTAGAACTATCTCAAGGCAAAAATAGCTGCTGAGGTTTTATCCATGCTGTTCTTCCCAAAAGGAAAAGCTATTTGGTACCTTTTTTCCTAGAAGGTTTAGAACTGCTTCATCAGAAAACAGCTTCGTTGAAAAAAAATCAGAATGCTTGGTATTGTCCTTGTTAGTGGTAACACCTCATGGTTTGCTGGGAACTGCTGTGGTAGGATTTTACCACCTGAGAATTTTATTATTGTAACTAAATTACTAGTTGACTTCCTCTCCTGAATTACAGGAGATTAAATATACTCTCCTGTTTATTATTTCCTATTGCCTTTTATTCACAAACTGATCTTTCAAGCACTTTCAGCTGAAGCTGTAGTTTGCTTCATGTGCATCTACTATTATTTCAGTCACTCCTGAAAATATTCTTTTAAGTCCATGATTTTGAAATGACTTCATGTAGGTACTGAATTGGCAGTGTTGTTCGGGACTAACTTGTTGTGTTGCTAATTGCAGCCTCATAATTACTGCCACACTTTTATCCCTTAGGTAAGAGGATATGAAGCTTGTTACACTGTAGATTTACACACTGCAGACCAAGCCAGTCTTGCTGTCAGTTGTTTCAAGCTACATACATTATGTATGTAATGGCATGAATATACAAATATAGCAGGTGTGCTCATAGGTATGCATTTTATTGCATTACAGATGATAGCTGGCACTCCTCTCTGGCCACTGCCAGATTTGGCCAAGTCTGAACCAGAGGACAAGGTCAAAGTCACGTACAACTTAAACATAGCTAACTGGGTATGATCAGGTAGTGAAAAGTCATTTGAATGTCATAGTCTTACTTCCTTAATCTGTTTCAGTTTGAAATTGTATCAAGACAATTTACTGTCTAACAGTAAAGTAATATTTCAGAGTTAAGAAACATTCCCCTTCTAGAGGGCTGTCAGATTTCTTCTTTATATGGATGTAAACCCAGAGCTGAAAATTGTGAAACAGCTGAAGTTATTTATGAAGCTGTAATTGATGTACATGGATATAAAGAAATAAATTTGACTGTTTAAGGTAAATTCTGTCTGTGTTTCAGGTAAATTCTGATTCATTAGTTGCACAGCAGTTGGGACAAGCCAATGGTGAAAACTATGCTACAATATCATCTCTTATTATTTAGGAAATAGTTCACCTAGAGAAAGAAAACTGCCACTGCTTAGCGAATTTAGTAGAGATATGTCTAGTGTAACAGCATAAGCTGATACTTTATATTCTTTCTCTTGCTCTATGTTACAAAAGTTCTTGCAAGTTAATTAGTCCCCAAGGCTTTTTGTTTTAATTAAGCGCTAAGTTGACATTTTTTTTCCCTGCCACAATGGTATCTAAGTTGTCATGACAAGAGTAAGTCAGTGTGTCATTGTGAATGCACTTGTATTCCTAATGAAGTTTATATTGCAAGCCGAGGATTTTGTACAATCTTTCTGGTCATTCTTATAATAGAGTGGAGTGGTCAAATTCTTATGATGGTGTTCTGGATTGGTCCTGTTCTGGTGAAGTGTAAGTGATTTTTACAATGTTTGAGACTGACTTGCACATTTTCCCTGAATAGCTGTATTAAAAACCACCAATGGCATATTTATGTCAACTCTGATTGTTGTGTATTAATCTTGGAAACATGGATAGTAATCCTATTGTGCCAGGGTTCCAGTCAGCATTTTGTATATTAAATAAAAGCTTAACTATAGTAACTTTCTGGGTGGGGCTTGTACTGATGCAAAAGCCTCCTGCATTATTCATCATACTGACTTTCAGGAAGTACCATTATTGGTGACAGGATGTGTTCCCTTCCATTAAACAAAGTTCTGACATGCAGTTATAGCCCTCTGTTGTCAAGTGTAGCTCAGTTCTCTTAATTTTTATAGTATTAGCCAGATAACCTCAGAAGAAGTTGTTACACGTGGGAATGCTGATAACTCATTTTTACAACAATCAGAGACTGAAGGTGAGCAGGAGCTGTGGCAGCTGGCTGGGCAGGGCCCGTGGTGGGGCAGTGACACAGGGCAGTGAGGGCTCTGTGGAACAAGCTGAGCGCAGAGGCTCTACCAGCACAACCACCACCATGGGCACTGGACATATCTTCACAGGGTGAGTTAGTTTATTATGTGATAAACACCATGTAAAAAACCATGGGCCATAACCACATTATGAATTTGTATTTTATAAGGTTTCTAGATTTTTCTGGGGAAAAGCAGACTTTTGAATTCTGTAACTTCTGTGATAAAGATGCATGTATAACTACAAAACAAAGATCTATGCTTACTTGATTATGAAGGAATAAATACTACTAATGCCAACTGTGTTGATGAACTTCTTTTCTAAAATAGGGACTGACATTTGCAGTATTTCAGAAGGGACAGGCATGCTGTAGGTCTTTCTAAGACTTCTGTAAGACTTGCTACACTGACAGGGCTCCAAAAGCTTAAGCTCCACCTCCATAGATACTCCAAAAATTGCAAGCATGGCTTTGGGGACAGCACTGTGAAAGGAAAACCCAGTTCTAGAGAGAATAATCGAAGTCCGTGGTGGATGAGACATATCAGTACCTGAGAAGGAGCTGCAGAACTAACACAGCTTTCAGCAGTGCCACCTTGTTGAAACACTGGTATGTCACACCAGCTGCTATGAGAAGCAGAGATTTCCCAAGCTTAATCCCATTTCATTGCTTAGAATGGGACATTGCATTATTGGTTGAAAAAAAATATACTTAAGCTGCTCTTCAGAACTTCACTGTAGGACTTCACAAATAAAAACTACTTCTTGTCAAGAGAAGGGAGGAAAGTACAAGAGAAAAATGAACTATGTCCCTTCCCGGTTTTAGTCAAATGCGTGACCTTTAGCTAAACCCTGAGTTTAACCCTGGACTGAGGGTAGTGCTATCTGATAGGCCAGGCTTTAACTTAGCCATAACACAAGGCTTGCAGCCCTATATTTTACATTTCCTTAACTTGTCACACCAGGCATTTAAAATACTGTTGCCATAACTTCCAGATAGGTCATAGTTCAGGAGATCCATAGACTGGGATCACCAATACTTACATTTTTAGGTTCTCGCCATTTTCTTCAAGGGCTAAAGGGAGAACGTTGGCATTCCTTAATATGCAGAGGAGAGAAAATGCCAAAAGAGAAAAGCACAACAGTCTTATCCACATTTACATTTCCTTCAAAGTACAGGCCTAATACTTAGGCACAGTTGAGGTTGTAGATCCCTGTGAAGTTTTCCTGTCCATAAAGATCATATTCCTTGTACAGTATGTAGTCTTTCAAGCAGTTTGGCAGTGGAAGGAAGGTCATGAAGACAGGACAGCGGAGCCGCAGCCGGCCCATGCACGCCCGGATCTTCAGACGGCAAAGGTGCTTCAGAGAGCGAGGATTTGCTAGAAAGGAGAAACAAAGTTAAAATGCTACCAACCAAAAAGGCCCCAATGCCAAACCACCTTGTTTTTATTAAAAATGTAAGCAGATACATACTTAAAATGAAATGGATGTCTGGCCAGAGTTCCTGTTCTTTGAGAACTGCTTCAAGCTTCCAGCAGATCTTAACATGGTCAACATAATCTAACATGACTCGCACCACTTTCCCAGACACATGCTTCAGCCAGGCCAAGGTTATCACTTCACAGAACTGATAGAAACAAAACTTTTAGTAGGGTAATACTCAACACTGCAGTAAATCACTTCTGTCTCTGAGGACAAGAACAATTAACTAACTTGAGCAGGGTTTTAGAGGTTGCCACAGCTTGCATAAGCCTCACTAGTAGAATCTAAAAATTGGAGAGATGGTTATTTTGTACTAGATCCAAAAATAAACTTAAGCAGCTGTATATTTGGGAACTTGGTGCTTTAAAAGAAGTGCTACCACTCCAAGTGGAATTTAGACTTGTGTCCCAGGTGCTTAATAGGGGGATCCACCAGCCCAGTGCATGCACCATTCCCTTATCTTTAGGTTAAAGAAGGGTTTATTAGGTTCAAATGGACTTCACAAACTGCAAAACAATGAGACTGATGAATGTCTCTAGGATCCTCTTTTGGTTTGGTAATTTCTGCTCAGTGCTTATCCCACCAGCTCCAGGGGTCCTTTCAACAGCTTCCCAGTGTTGGTGTTCTGGTACAGGACAATGCAGAGAGCCAGCCTGCAAATCTTTGCTTTCTCAGCATGGACAAGACTGCCCTGGAGAGCCAATTCCATACTGATCATTATCAGTATATATCATATATCATCAGCTATATTTTCATAATTCAAAATTACTGTTTGCAGTCACTTACTGTCATGAAACAGGCTTCATAGCAACATCTTAAGCTGCACCAGGGGAAGTTTAGGTTAGACACCAGGAAAAATTCTTCACTGAAAGAGTGATTGGGGACTGGAATTGTCTGCCCAGGGAGGTGGTGGAGTCACCAGCCCTGGATGTGTTTAAAAAAAGATTGGACGTGGCACTCAGTGCCATGGTTTAGTTGATGAGGAGGTGTTAGGTCATAGGTTGGACTTTATGATCTCAAAGGTCTTTTCCAACCTAGTTCATTCTGTGATTCTGTGATCTACTCAATTTTAAAGCCTTGTCTATTCCTCTCTTTATGTGTCAACTGCCTTCAAAACTTCCTTTTCTGACAGTGCATTAAGCACCTTTCCATTTAGTTTTAGGAAGGACAGTGGTGGTAGGACAGCACCCGAAGCCCTGTGGCACACGTACCATGGTGTCCTTGATAACAGTGGAGGTCCAGCCGTCGGTCACGTACTGGGAGTGGGCCCCATTGCCCCACGGGCAGTCGAAGCAGCGCTGGACGTCGTAGCCGTAGTTCAGCAGCATCCTCAGCATGACCTCATCTTTGAGGGCGTACTGCAGAGCTGAGGGGAAATGCGTGGTGTTCACGCGGCAGAAGTAGTTGACATTGGCCCCGTGGCGGAGCAGCAGGTTCATTAACTCGTAGTTGCCCATTCTCAAGGCTATTTGGAGGCAGTTGATGGGATCTTGGTTTGCCAGGGCTCCGGCGTTCAGCAGCAGCTGTGTTGAGCAGATATCCCCGTTGGAAACAGCGAAGTACAGGGCTGATCTCCGGTGGTCGTCGTAGCCTTTGCGGACTCTCTGAGCCAGCATAAAATTGGCATCAAAGCCAGACTGCAAGAGAAACTCAAGGCACTGAGGATGTGCTCCTGCTGCTGCTGAGTGAACTGGACTTATCCCACTTTCTTTAATAGCAGCAAAATCAGTCACTGGAACTAAATATTTTAGGGCTCTGAAAAATTAAAACCAGAAGTGTCTTAGAATCTTAAACATTTTGGTTCACCTAACTCATCTCTGAATTTCTGTGTGTTGTTGCGCTTCAGAATTCATCATGGCTGTTAGAATAGTCTTAATATACCAAATCAGTACCATGGCATGCATTGACTTGAATTGCTAACAATGAAATTGTTAGCCAGGAATGGATACCAACTTTACACCTACCACACATGAAATATTATTATATTATACTATTATTCATGAACAACCCATTCCTTGCTACAGGAACTAATGATTCCTTCTCAACAAAAGTTTTTCCTGAATGTTGAAAGCACAGTGTTATTGCTTAACCTATAGGGATCATGGAATTAATACAATATACATTATAAATAAAACAATTAATATAAAGAAAATATTAATACAGAAATTAAGAATCCTCAGATGCTTGTTTCTCATTTGTTAGTTGTGATTTTAGCATAAATATCTTCCAGTAGTCTTACTCTCTTTAAAATAGGGATAACCCTTACTCTCTGTTTGTCTATTTAGTACATTCACCATTCACATTTCTGTGATGGGGTGGAGATGAGACATTGAGAGAGAGTGAGGATGTCCCAAGAACCTCAGCACCAGACTGGACAGTGTTACTATTTGTGACTAATGGGGAAATACTGTAGGGATTAAGATGTACATCTTAAAATCATGAAGATTTTATCTTTACTGGTCTCTTACATTCAGACACAGAACAGTCATATTTACACAGTCAAAAATAATTCCTTGTACAAAACAACAGATTTGCTGCCTGCTTTGAATAAGGTAAAATAAGTAAAATTAATATTTCTGGTGTCACTATTACTTTATTTTTAAGTGTATTAACTCACAGAAAGTGTCCTTTATATGCAGCTCTGTGGATTGGCAAATGACCCGAGTGCTTTGGTACATTGGCATCAGCCCCATATTCTAGTAAAAGACTCACGGAATCTGGATTTCCTCCTCCTGCTGCTTCAAACAATACAGAAGCACAATCCATTGCCTGTGAAAGAACATCTGCAC
Organism: Ifrita kowaldi; assembly: GCA_013398055.1. NCBI lineage: Eukaryota > Metazoa > Chordata > Aves > Passeriformes > Cinclosomatidae > Ifrita > Ifrita kowaldi. Next base: position 186,415 of record VZRS01007053.1, read on the forward strand.
CTGGAAAGAAGCAGCAAGGATTTTCACAGTAGTCACTGTAAATATCCATCTGTAATTAATATCTCCAACCCCACAGTGATATTCTTCCCCAAATAGAACCACTGTGGGCATAAACCTTCATGTTGCATCCTTGGCTTTAGATACGTTTATGTAATCCTGGGAACAAGAAGGTCCAAATTGCTTTGAACACAGTAAGAATTGTTCCTAGAACTGGGCCAGCAAAGGGTTTGGTTCTGATTCATCAAAACAATTGCTTTTAGCTTACATACAATGCATTTCAATTCTTTTACTTTACAAAAACCAGACAGGTGTAACTGTAAACGTGAGAGAACCCAGTATCCAAACAGTTCATGCAATCCAGTTCCAGTGCTGCTGAACAATCATGTAAAATTCCCCACAAAAGAGTCTTCTCAGGCATGCCCTAAGGTGACCTGTCTATGTGAGAAAATGATAATGCATTTAAAAAACATTACTCAAGCACTTGTGAAAAATTACAAGTACTCACTAAAATATTAATATATTATTAATATATTATTTTAATATTATACAAATTGATATTTATCAGGCCTTCACTACATCAGAACAACCCTCAGTGCAGATGGCATTTAATTTTCTCTAGTCAGGTGAGTTACTTCTGCTGCTGTTTTTGAAGGTGTATCTGAAGCCTTCTCTTGCTATGAGCTCCTATATAATAAAGCCTCACCTTTTTGCAGTAAGAGCTCCATAATTTCTGTATGTCCCATCTGTGCAGCCAGTGCTAGGGGTGTGAGCCCATATCCACTGCGGGGGTCAGGATCTGCTCCAGAATCCAGGAGAAGCTGTACCAGATCCTTCCTGCCCAGTCTGGCTGCCTCATGCAGAGCAGTTCTCTCATGGACACAGCGCAAATTCACTCTGGCACCAGATCGTAGCAACAAGGAGGCAATGTCATAGGAATCCAGTTTAATTGCTGTAGGACAACAAGCAAGGAATCAGACAGGATGTTATTCACTGCTGTTCTGTGCACGATGGCTGCTGTTACGTGGCAGCCCAGGAAAGCTGTTCCTGGCAGTGCTATTTATACAATGAGAAATGCCACCCTACATTGAAGGGTTTAATTCATCAACAAGTCTCTTCTTTGCTTCCAGGACAGCACTAAGTATACAAGTGAATAATTTCATGGTAATCTCTTTTTCTCTCTGTAGATTTTTTCTCTGTTGCATTTGGTAATGGAACAAAACACAGCTCTCCTTGCCACTAGATGGAGACCACATCCAGAGCCTCGGTGCTCAGGAGCTGCCACCAGGGCTCTGTTTAATCTCTATAAGCAATTACCGTAATGTGAAACAAAGCTCATACTGACTGTTTCATATGCCTTCTTAGCTTAAAAAGCCTGAACTCTTAAGTCAGTGAGAATCTTAAAAGAGAAATTTGCATTAGCTCCAGTGGATGGAATGATTAGGCAATACCCTTCCCTCCTTCTCTCTTTGATCTTCCAGGCTGTGCAGGATAGAGTGTCCTTCAGCAGGACAGATTAGGCTGAGCAGCTTCACGTGCCACAGCTGCTTGAAGACCAGTGACAGCATTCTGTGATAGACACTGTGATGTTCCATTATCTGTAACCTACACAGCTGCTTTAGATAAATCCCATGCATCCCCTTCTTGGGGGATGGTGCATTTTAATGTTGTGCACTTCAAAAGTATCTAGGAGTTCCCTACATTTTTTTTAAGCAGATCGCCCTGACTTGAAGCTGCAGCCATTTCACAAGGATGGACTGAGGGTCCTACAGCTGACTGGTAGGCTTTTTTCTCCTCCTTTAACAATAATTTTGAAAAAGAAACCACCCTTCCAATACAGAAAAATGTGTGGGATCATCCAAGAAACTTAGAGTGTTCCTTTAGAATTAAGGTAATATGAACATGCTTTACTTTTTTTGGTTAGATTCAGTAAGAATGAAGGCATCATATCCCAGACTGAGGGAAGCAGAAGAAATGAACACAGAACACTTCTGAAAAACATTTTGGCAAAATATGGTTCTTCACAAATCAAGAATTACATTTCTTGTGCATGATCAAATTAAAGTGGCATTCACACAAAGAATGTGGGTATGAGACTATACTAGGTATGGGGTCTTATTCCTAAACTACAAAATAGTCAAGAGAAGTGAACAGAGAATGTCAGCCTGTCTTCTTCACTTGTCATCCTTGCACTAATACCAGCAATGTCTAAACACAGACAAACACTGCTTCACACTCGACATACTGCAGATACATGAGGCTGGTTGGCTAGCATTTTTGAAAATTAAAGCCAATCACCATGGGTTTTGGAGAAAGGGAGGCTGATGCAATGAAGGAGATACCATGTGCACAGAGAATATGAACGTGTTATGCCTGCAGATGTGAAGGGCAGTGATAGCATGAAGAAGCAGAAGGACTTGTTACTTGGCACCACTGCAGAAATGATGCCAAGTAAAGCAGAGGAAGACACTCTGCACTTCATGGAGAAAGCTAATTATCATGTGAGAAAAACAGACAGGGACAGACACATTCAATGCTGAGATTAACAATCTTTTCCTCCTTATAGCAAAATATTTTAGGCATTGAAGTCAAACATGTCGCATTGAAACCTAAAATGTATAACTATATTCTCACCTCATTCCCTCACCTCTCCACCCCTAAAAACAGTATTCACCTATAACTAAAGGAGAATCTCCCTCTTCATTTTTAACATTGGGATTGCAGCCATTGAGCAGGAGAAACTGGACATTGTCCACAAAACAGTTTCTTACTGCCACCAAGAGAGGTGTTTCCCCTTTTAGAGTGGTCTGTTCCCACGTAATGTCACGGGAGGCTGAAATACAGAAAAGCAGAACACAGTTGAAGTTGGATGATTCATCAAACTTTACTTTGTAAAACTTTTTGGTAGAAAACTAGAAGGACTTTGTACCTTTTAAAGTTATTTCAAGGATGTTCTTATTTAGCTGTGCTGCAGCTTCATGCAGAGGAAGCCAGCCTTGCTGATCTGCTTCTTCAAAAGCAGAACTGTGCCTCACCAACTTCTTCAAGGCCTCCTCTTGGCCTGTTATATTTTAACACAGGCACATATCCCATTAGTCATCACAAGACAAAATTCAGGCTACTAATACATTGAGTGCCATTTATCCCACCAGTGTATCTTGCTCATTTTAAAAGAAAGGCCTGGAGTTTTCCCCTAATTTCAGGAGACGAAGCACTGGAATTTCAGAAGGGGATGACACTTGAACCCATCCCACTTCTATGATCCCATCTAATAAGTTAGCTTTTGGACATCTTGTTTTTAGTTTCCATACTCCTCCCTAGACTATATAAAGAAAAACTGCCCATAAATCAGGTGATCAAATAAAATGTAGGCATTGCTCAGCCATTCCCAGGGGTGTAGGCTTAGTGTGGTGTATTTGTACTTAACTGTCCGAATTGCTGCAATGATCTGCCCATGTTCTTTGCTTGCAGTATACTGGAAACTGCATAAACAGAACAAGAATAAAATGAGAAGTAAAAATTCATGTGAAGTTCAGGATATAATTATACCTTAATTTAAATACTCTGATTTACAAGACATGTTAGATTTCTCTAGTTACCTTGGTTTTATGAGGGTTTAACACATTGAAACACTTTTTTTGTTGGTCTTTCCCTGACACAATAAATACTGAATTTTTCACACAAAGGCCAACAATTAAATGCTAAAATGAGGAGAAGCTCCCATACCAATCTAATTTTACATCACCTACTTATCTTCTTCATAAAGCCTTATACTCATTTACATACTGATGTAAAACATCATCTGAAAGCTTCATACATCCCATATTTTCAAGGAAACAGGTACACTTTTCAGGGAGAACTCAGAACAAGTGAGCTACCAGTGCTTTCCAGTATCCATGAGACAAGGTCAGCACAATACAACACATGTAGTTACAAAGGATAATAAGGTCTACTAAATGCTTACAATAATGCCAAGAAAACACCCAAAATAGAAATAATAACTTATTACCTTTCAATCTCTGTTGCACTGCCACTTGTTTCAATTTTATACCTGTCTTGTAAGCTTTCCTGAATAGCTCGTTGTGTAGGGATTTCCTCATCAGAATCACCATCAATCACATACACAGAATTATTCATGGCAAATCAGCACAACATGGATCACTTTTCTAGGGAAACACTGCTGTTTAATTAGAAGCAGATGTTAAATCTTCAGGTTAGATCTGGAGTAACAGAAATAGCAATCACTGTGTCAGTATAAAGAGAAATGAAACGTAGTTAAATAAATGACTATGCTATTATACGCTTAAGCAGTCATGCTGTTCTTGGCATACTCAAGATCTCAGATGTTCAGTTAGGCTCAAACCTCTCATCTGTTTTACCTTATCAAAGCTTCCACTTCTGTCTTTCAAGAGAGTTGGCCTGAAAAAACAAAACAAAACAAAACTACAGGGCAAGGTAAAATAAAATTAATAAGTAAAACTGAAAGCAAATAAATACCTTGGCAAAACGAATGAGCACAGGAAATTTAAGGAAGTTGTTAACATGCCAACTACAAAGCTTGGAATAATTCTAGAAACATCTTAAAGTTGGGCAGCAGTAATTCAGAACAAATCTGCATCATTTAATTTGTTACCTGATCCACCTAACGTGTGTTTGCAAGGCCTTGCTCTGTAATTGCATATGTAGCAAAAAAGAGAAATATATTAGCAATATGTACAGCAAGAAACTGTTAGTAATCCATTATACTATGGCTCAGTGAGTACATAAGCAGTTTAAATCTAGACAGCATTTTTTTCCTAAAAATACTACTAATTTTCCCATGAATTGAGAAAATACACTGGGTTTCCTCACCTTCTGAAAGAGGGAAGACCTCAGCCTTTGAAGAAGTGATTATTAAGTTGAAAGTGACATTTTCAGGATTGTAAACAATCTCTGCAGAGCCCATGTCCATTAATAGCTCACTATAAATACCCGATCATAAGATACTCTGGGACTTTCTCCATGTCAGTTATGTTTAATAATCTGACCTGACAAGTGGGGCCAACAAAAGAAGGAATTAAAAGACCAGTTTTCTTGCGACAATACTTTTGATTTTTGAAGTAAGAATTTCAGAACTACAGCAGTAAGTATTACACTGTGAAAAGAAAATTCTTTAGTGCTGTCCTAGGAGAGCAAACTGAAGGTGGTGTTAAGAGCTTGCTTAAGAGTGAGACAGCAGAAAAACTAAAACAATAAAAAGTAAACACAGACAAGCAAACAAAAATCAAACAAAAACTCTATTAATATTATTACAGGTTTCTGATGCCTTAATCACAATTTGCATTAATATAAATATAAAAGTAAATGAAAAATAAACAGAGTTTTTAAAGGGAAAAACAGTTTTGGAAAGCCAGACTTACACTGGTTTAACACCCAAAAAGCAGGGAAATGGGGGACACAGATGCCCAGTTGTAATAGTGATGGTAGGATGGAGTGGGAACTTTATGTGCTTCACTTATTCCTACTGTATTTTATGGAGGGTCCCATACACAGAGCTGATAATGGCTGTATCTGAATGCAAGATGGAAACAGTTCTTTGCTAGAGGAGATCAGGAAAGAATCCTTGAGTAATTTTTAAAAATTATTTTTAAAGAAAACAAAAGTGCAGAATCAAGTTTATTACCTGTAATGTTTCTCTCAGCGCAGACTACTTTCATTTTCCATGAACATATGTTTTGTGATATTCAACTAATGCACAAAATGGGTGCTCACACTTTAATAATATTACCAAGGACTAAAATCCCAGCTGTATTGCTTACAGATTGTAAAGATGGTCATAATAATAACACATACTTAATTAAGACAAAAGCTTGAGGGTCAGAAAGTATTTGTATGCCCTCTTACAATACAAAAACCTCCAGATGTTTCTTTTACACACTAAGTTCCACTTCCTCTGTAAGCCAACAAAGAGAGCAAGATGCTGTGAAGTCTGCATGTGAACTGTCCACAGTCAGTCATCCAGCTGGCACAGCAAGGCTACACCTCTCTTGATCCAGTGCTGGACTGGCTGGTCTGTGTTGAGCTTCAAAGCAATGACGAAGTTCGTGGAATGCCCAGTAGTGGATAAGACCCCTTTGCGCTCACTTGTCTTGTAGAGTGGGCAAACATAGGCATTAGACTCCTTAATGTCCGATTTTACAGCTTCAAAAAAACCCAAAATAATGCATTACATTCAGCAGATCTTTTGGCAGAAACATAATCTACATGCAAATGTTAAGTACTTACAGTAACACCTTTAAAGGTAAATAAGAATGCAAAATGGTTTTGCGAGCAATAGAACAAAATTATCTGGTTTTCTTTTTGTGTTTTCTTGTGTGGTTTGTTTGGTTCTTAAACCCAACTAATTTAGCTACAATTTGTTTTCAGGACTCAGTGCCTTCCTGTGGTTCTACCAGCTTTGTAATACTCAAAGACACATTAAAATCTGAATGGTTACCTAGTTAATACACAGCTTATACACAAGTTTCTCACAGCTCTACAAGAATTTTGGTCCAGTTGCCAGAGAACCTCACTGCAATTCAAGTCATCTGAGATCCAAGGACAGAACTCTACAGGAACTCCCTGTATGCCCAGACTGCTTACATGGAACTTGTGCAAAGCCTAAAACCATGCAGGTCTGAACAAATTCGTCCAACCTCAAGAGAAGGCACAGGCAGAAAAAGTAGCAAATTTTAATAGGGCCTGTTTGCTAACACCTAAGCCACAACAGTTGCAGTAGTAAGTCCTGATTTTGTGCATAAATAAAAACAGGGATTTAGTCCTCAATCTAAGAAAACAAGAGTTGTGAAAATGATCTTACTAGTAGGGAAGACAGCTACCACAGAGCTAAAAATAACCTGAGCAAACCCTGCTACATCACATGAGGTAAAACACTCAGTCTCTGTAAGTCAGTCAAAAGTTCTCCTCAGAGTTCTACCACTCTTTCTTTTCAGCAAGAACAGGAAACCACTGTTGCAATTTCTTGTTGAATAGCTCAGACATCAGAGAAATCATACTCACTTGGCTTTATCCAAATGATCGGCATGGCATCAAAGAGCACCTTGGGATACTGCTCAGTTAACATTCCCCTGGAGAGAGAAAGCAACAAAGTAATTGTTTGTGGCTTGAGGGGTTTGGTGGGTCTTTTTTGGTTGCTACTTGCTTGCTTGTTTTTTTTCTTGCCCATTTTCCATGCATGAAAGAGTACTTAATTTGGTGTGTTATTTCAATAATATGAAAAGTAGCAGTTAAAATATTTAAACCAGTCTTGTTTGAGCACCGAAAAAAGCTTTCCAGAACCACAGTAAAACACTTGGCTACTGACTTGGTCCTGTCCCAGCGAGCTCCGTCTAAAAATAATCCGTGGATGTAAACACCATCCTCTGGTGCAGTATCAGCAGTATCCTGAGGAATAACCTGCAAGAAATAAGTGTTCCACATCATTAAACTTCCACAGCTCTTTTGCTTTTTGAGCTATTATGCCAATTACCAAGTTTCAGATCAACCCAATCTGAGAATAATATAGTAACCCTTCCTTTCAATGCTACTTTTAAACATACCTATGGAGACAGCAGACTTCTCTGGGTTTGTTAATTACCTTTCTTGTAGGTTATAAAAAGAGGCTTTAATCACACGGAAAAATATACACTGGATAGGCTGTTTTCTTGAGTGGAATTCTGGGTCCAGTGATAGAATTACTTTAAATCACTTCAAGAATACCTCTTCTACAGATGTTTTTTTAGCCTGCCAGCCTTACCAAATAATTAATTGCATGTCTTCAGACTGCAGTCAGTTGCAAAATGAACCTTCCAGTTAGGATTTACTTACTACACTCACCACATCAGGAGTCATATTAATAAAATATTAATTTATAACTTATCCATACCTCAAATTCATATCCTAGAAGGTCAATAGGGATCCTGTGCTTCCTAGCATAGTTTTGCATGGCTCCAGTTAGGAAAGCTTGAGTAAAATAGAATCCTGACAGCCAAAAAACTGCAGGCTTCCCTAATTCATACCAATCCTGGAGAGAGGAAAGCAAAACATTCAATAATCAGAAAGAGAGGAATCCCATACTCTTTGACTATTTTCTACATTATTGTTCTCAGAAAATCTAAACAAAGCCTATAACTTCTTTCCCAATAAAGACAAATTATATGGAGAAGTAGATTAAATAATTGGCAGTACTGCCACCTGTACGTTACCTGTAAAAACTTCAGCCTTGCTAGCAAATCTACAACATAGCTCCCTAAAGGTTTTAGACTTGGGTATGAATGCTGTGCCCACTTCTCAGGAACTTTTCCAACAAGCAGACTTCCAGACAGAGCCTCCAGGTCAGCATCCATAACAACCAGTCCTTTAATGGCTTTCTTCAGGTTAATTAGTGTAATGCGAATAGTTCGGATTAAACTGGAATTAAAAAATAAAACAATTTTCACACATTTTGTATCATTCGTTAAACATTACAATGTCACTGGAAAGAAATAAAAGAAGTGGATTATGGAGGCATCTATAGTACTTTTACAGCTTTTATATCTATATACCTCTAGAGATATATGCACAATAAGACATATCTGTAAAGTCATGGATTTGTGCATTTGTGCAGATTTATTTAAGACTAGGAACAGCAACAAATTCTTTTGTCATCTCTGATATTCTCTGAATTGTTTGGCAAGAGTATAAATTTGGAACTCCAAATGTATCCACCATATACTAGATGAAGGAAAAAGGTTTAGATTAAAAAAAAAGAAAAGGTGGGTAGGGTCTGCAATAAGGATAACTTGGAGACTTAAGGCCAGAGAGCATGTGGGAGAAAATTAAGTAGCAGATGTGAAGAGACAAGTGGAAAAGAAGGAGGACACAGAAAAACCAGAAAGAAGGAATGGAGAGGCAGGCAAAGATAAGAAAGAAAATTAGGAAACAAAGTCAAAAAAGAGACTGAGGACCCAAGGAGAAAAATAAATGCAATTCTAGGTTTATAGCCTTAAGAGAATAATTATGAAAATTAGGCATAAGGAAAAAAGGCATCAGAAAAAGGGGGAAAAAAGTAAAAACTTCGAACAGAGCACATATGAGATAATAAAGAAATACACAGAAATATCTCTATCATGGAAAAGCTTTCATAAACTATAACTGTGCATGTATTACAGTTTCTAACCCCATTACTCTATAGACCAGAAATACGAGGAAAATAAAACAAAATTGAAGATAAAGATTGTGAAAGGGAAAGTGAAGTTAAAAGAAAAACAATATAAAATATTGTTTGCAGTCTCTTTTCCCAGTACTTCCTTCTCTACTCCCTTCTTTTTTCTTTCAGTTAATTTTGCCACTTCATTTTCCCTGACATCTATCCTACACTCTGACTGTCTACAAGGAGCAGTGGTGCTTGGACTGCAGATATCACTGCAGGCAATTAGAAGGGAACAAAAAAAATATTTCACACAACACAGGGCTTAGAGAATATGATTTGTAGGAAATTTTTCTTTGTAAATGGAATGATTTCTGGTAAATTTAACACAATAGAACATTCTTACTTGTTAAATCTTTCCATTTCTTGCACCAGCACAGTGTTCATACTTTCTTCATATCTCACAGGATATTTAATTAGGCAACTTTCAATGTCAAAATCCTTTGGAAGCTGTAAATGACAACACATTCAGAAATCATTCCATGTATCATTATGATTTTACATTAAAGGCATGCAAATGTGAAAATTTGCAGAGCAATAGGTACCACTAAACTTTCTGATTAGTATCTTATCAATACAGTGTTCAGTAGTTCAATCCAAATAAAACTTCGGAGGGTTTTAATGTTCATCTTTTAAAAAACACCGAGAATTTTTAATATAATGAAAAGTTATAAATATGTTTCAATTTATTAATTTTAAATTTGTTCACGTGAACAAATGAACTGTTCTTTCAAGTTCTCTTTGCTCTGTTTTCTCTCCTTCTCCTGTCTTCTGCCTATTTAATAAAACTTCTTTCAACTGAAATACAGCTATGGTCTGTTACAGCCACACCAGTTCTTACTTTCACATTGCACCAAATTCCTTCCAGAATGCTTTCCTTTAAACATGAAATCTACTTTACACTGACTCAAGTTAAGGAATTTACAAGATTTAAGTTAAGGAATTTCTACTTTGTAAAAAGATAAATTGAAGTCGTTTGTATAATACAATACCTTGCTGAGAATATCATCTGCAATGGCATAAAGAGTGCTGTCACCACCCCCAGAAGTTCCCTGAGTGCCTCCTCCTTGTGTTAAAAGCAGAGATTCAAAGAGGGTTTTAGTTTGCTGAAGATCTTTTGCAATATCCACATTTTCATGCAAGCCAAATACCTCTGGGTGCTGAGTAAAGGGAAGATTCTAGGACAAAATAAAAAAAGTCTGTGTGACATAACGCAGCAGGAACCTGATCCAAGGTTTCTTTAAGAAGTCGAGTGAAAAACTACCACTGACCTCAACTGCAGGTGAGTGAGGACTTTAGTGGCAGATACCTGCAGCCAGAATTACTGGTGATAGAGCCACCACCTCTCATACAGAGGGCCATTTCCAAGGAATTCTCAATTGTCTACGCTACATATCCTCCTATCTACTTATTGATTCCCTCTCAGAAACACATTGATCATAGCAAGGATCATACAAAGATGTCAGGCAAGAACCTGAGCACACAATTTAATCTGCTGCAAAACCAGCTTTTTAAGGCAGAGAAGCCTTTAAGGATTGCTTTCTTAGCACATCGTTGGAACAGTGCAAAATCTCGTTGCTACTTTTTACCTTAATAAACTCAATGTACTCCTCATATGTGCCTTTGGGTGGAGCATAGTAGTTGCCACTGGGAGAAAAAGTATAACGAGGATTTTCAATTATATCTGGGTTATAGAAGTCATCCAGCATGGTCAGCAGCAAACGTCTGTCCCAGTCATCTGTCACTCGACCTCCATAGTTACACTCCCCAGTTAGGTAAGAGACAGCTTCAAAAGGAACATGGCTGTACTCATTGATGAATAACTGAAACAGAAATATGAGCAATTCTAGAGACTTGCAACGTCTGCAGAACAGCAGTGTGACCTAACAGACTAAAATGCTGGAAGCTACAGAGTGTGTAAGCTGCAGTTTATGGAGTTTTCTCCCTAGCTGTTGGAAATCCAAATTCTGAAATCTTATTTTCAGGTTAAATTATTGTTTAAAATCAAGAGGGGTTAATAGTAAAAGCCTCCTATGAGTATCAAAATTACTCAGTCATCCAAGTCATTCTTGAATTATTTACAAGTTTATCCAGTTTAAACTTTGTAGATGGACACTTTTCTGCACCAGAAATAAACGTGCATTTCACTTAATATATCTTTTAATCTTCAGTACCCTCCAATTTCTTTCATTAATTTCTTGGTAACTTTCCAATCTTCAGCCTCAACTTCTGTCATTCAGTTTTAACTCTCCTGACTTTTCTACACAGTGCCTATAATGGGTTCAAGGTCAAGTAGTGTTCACCATTTCATCCTGGGGAAGGAGAATAGTCTGAGGTTCTGTTAACTACCAGTATACATGTAAAAAAATTTCCCCCTACTAACCACCCTAATAGGTGACTGTCACTGACATGGTGCTACTTAAAGAACAGTGAGCTCTTGTACACAATTAATTTAACTTTTATAATACTCACATATATTCATTATATTCCATATGTCTGTAGAAATCTGAATTTTTTATGTAATTTGTAATTTTGAAAATATTTATAATATGATTGACATTCCTTGCCTTTACAGCTGAAGTCCTGAATATCTATGAACGCCTAAAGTAACTTCAGTGTACTGCTCCTTGTGACTCCCAGCTGTGCTTTGCAAGATCAGAGTTCAGGAGGTAATGAGTGATTTTACCTGCAGCTGTCTGATACTGATTCGCAAGTCGGATTCATTAAATCCATAGGGTATATTCCAACCAAGGGGCCCAAACTTCCTTCTCTCCTGAACAAGAGCATGGAAGAAACAAACTCCAAAGAGCAATTTCTCCCATATCTTTGAGAAAAGCAAAAGAGAAAAGTATTATTAACTAGTCTATAAGCTCATGGTAGTGTGTGAGCTGTGTAGAGAGCACCTTTCGACTACCACTCTCCATCCAGGTATAAATCCAGGCCACCAAGTACCCTGTGCTTTTTGCCTTGGGAACAAGTGCACACACAGTGCCACATATGCAAGTACATTTAGCCAGTTCCTCAAGTACCATGATATTCTTTCATGTATAGGGCAACTGACTTCATAAGGATTCCAATAGCACCAGGTATTTATTTTTAAGGTTCATTAGATAAACACAAAATACAAATGTATTTTTGATGCAAGTACTTAGGTGCAGTCACACCTATGTATATTGATAACTCATATCTCTGATCCCGCCATTTTTCACTTCCTTCACAGGTAATGATTAGCTAAGTGGTTCACCAGGGATCAATAAGATATATGGGCAGTGCAGTATTTGGTCCCTGGTAGCAAGAAAAGGTCTCCTCAGTGCTTATCACCTCAATAATGACAGACATGCCCTTCTAATCAATGTTCAGAGTCCATGTACGTTGTGTACTCTGTGTGTGTAACATGTACATGATTTAATAAAGCCTAAGAAACCATTTTAAATATTGCTAAATTAAATTACTTGGCAGAGGTAATTCTTAACTAACTATCTTTATCACTGCAAAACCTAATTTCCAAAACCATAGTAAAAATTGTAGTTTGTAATTATTCACTGGACAGAAATCAATATATCAGTGGATAAAAACCCCAAACCCCAAAAACTTCTCAAGAGATAAGGACATTACCAGTTCCTTTCCAGGGCACCCAGCAAAGAATTCAGGATCAGAAATAGGATCAGAGAGAAATGACTGAAGTAGGTTTAACCGGAGACCAGTAGGAGGTTCATTTGTCATCTTCACCCCATTTTGCAGAATGGTTACTGGAAACTAGAAATAAAAAAACAGCAAAACTGCATTCAGAAAGCATGGAACAGATTCTGTATTAACAATATATTATTATTCTGAGTTTTTTACATAAACAATTATCTGCAAGAAATTACATTTTAAAGATCAACAGCTTATAAAAAATTCTCCAAGGCATCAAGAAAGTAAGACTGCTGTAAATAACAAACCTGTATTTTAAAATGTTTTCTTGGTGTTCAACACTTCACAAATAAAATGCAAGATTAAATTTTTGAATTTATGTGAGAGGAAAAAAACCTTCTTAATCACATATGATGACAGATTGCAGTTCCACTGAGTAGTACACAAAACATTGCACATCACAGTATCAAAATATTACAAAAGAAGCTTGATACTACTATGTTTGTAATTATTTTTTAAATGTCCTTTCTTGGTTAAATTATCTCTTCAAAGCCTCATTACATTTCAGAGAAGTTTTGTATTATCAGCTCATTCAGGTATATAAAAATTCCCTAAAAATGCCATCAACTTTCCCTTTCTCTAAATAGAGATTATTGGGCAATGCATATACCTTTGGTGAAGGGTAACTTGTAAGCCAAAGTCTGAATTCTGGGTGACATTTTTCACTGTTAAGCTCCTCACATATTTTCTCCAGCATTGGCATCCAGGAGACAGCTAAATGACAATTTTGTAAACAAACCCAGGTTCCTTCTTCCATTCCTGTTTGAATCATTTTTGTAGCTATTGGTCCTTGTCCTTGTCCTAATGAGATGGACTGAAACTTATCTCCTACCATATCTCTGTCATTTGCCAATTTCAGGAGGCCTTGAACAGAAAGCACAAGATTTTAGCACTTCTTCATTAAAAAGAAGTTATGTTAGAAAAAAAATACTGAAAATCTTCTGTAACTATTTTTTTTACATGTACATACCAATTCCCATTTTTAAGGGGCACAGAATTCTACCAGTCTGACATAATGCACACGAATCTACTTGCAGAAGTGCAAAATAATCCTCATTGTGTATTGAAGGGAAATTTCAGGCCCCTAAATTGAAAAGCTGTGCTACATTTCTGTTCTCTCTTCCTGTGTATACTTACTAGACATGGGATCTGCTCCTGGACACAGCACAAATATTAAGGGGACTGTAGCAGTTGAATCTAAGTAACTTTTTGCTAGATCAAAAGGAGGTGACTCTACAAATTTCTTCCCCAGTTTCTCAGTAACAAACGCTGTTATAGCTGGACCAATCTGGTAAAAAAAAGGCAAATACAAACCATTAACACAGACATAACTGCAGATCTGACACCACCTTTTATGCCAAATTCTTAATCCTGCAGACACTTCTCTGATTTCCAGAGACTGAGACTAGTCTTGCAGAATGATCCAGCAGCAAGGGTTTCACCTCTTGTTGACACCTCCCCTCTTAATATTTCCTTACAAGAGGAATAATAATGTTTTCAGAAAATAAAGAATAACATACATCATAAAGACAACATAAAATAACATTAAGACTTTGATTCAGGCTTTTCCTGATATGGAGGACAAGCACATTCTCCCTTAGGAAATATTAATGTAATTATTTTTAATTAATTCTAGAAAGCAATTACAATATGCCTAAAATTCTAACACTGATAGTTCATAAAGAATATGCAATACAATTTGTTAAGTGCACCTAAGCCAGAATTTGTTAAAAGTTCATCTTGGCTGTTTGAATCAACACACTTTATCTCTTTTTGCCTTAAAAATCCTTTGTATGAAAGCACATGGTAATAGATACCCTGTGTATTTTTTTTCAGGCTAATATGTCCTGTTCTCAAGTATATTGGGCGCACCAGGGAACAGCCTAGCCACGAACAAATACTCCAAGAAAACTAGAACAATTAGAATCCTCCAAAAGGTTCATTAAATCACATCAGAAAAAAAGATTTCAGCTGACGCTTGTGGTGTTTGTATTGGTCACTTGAAAATTAAGAATACCATTTACTTTCTTAATAAATGTGATGAAGAACAGATTAGTTACTGGAACAGGCAGTGCAAACTATGCTACAAGGCATGGCACAGTCTACAAACACTCCCTAACAGATCATTTTACCTTGTCTGGTCTTAAGCACCGAAGAACTATAATCTTCTGTAATTCAGTTAATGTATCATTCAACTCTTCTGGTAGTGGAAAGTTGTGAGGCTCTTTGCTATCATACATTTTTTGCCATTCACCTATATTTTCAGAGACATGACTCCTAGAGAAAAAAGCCACAAGTACTATAAATACCTGGAGTCTTTTTTTTATGTTTATCAAAGGCAAACTACATTGTATTGTCATTTAAGCCACCTCCTATCTACATCAGAAAATAATCCCACAGCTGAGCTTCTCCATGCTACACGGTGAAAAATCTCCTTCCACCATGCTGCTGAGGAGAGACTCCATCTGAGAGGTTCCAAGCTGACAATAAGTTCTCTCTGTTCCTCCAGTCAGCACTGCTCGGACCTTCATAGGTCTGGGTGAATTTTATGCCTCCACTATTTCAGGAAAACACCATACTTTAACTGAAGAAAATTACCAGGAAATTCAACCAGGCAAAAAAATTATTTTCCGTCATGCAACATGCAGAGTATGTCCTCTGCAATGGGACAACTCTCAGATTATTTAAAGTCTGGATCATCATCCACATTGCTACTAAAACTCCAAAGGGGCTGAAACACAAAACAGCCTCAAAGAACTTCTTCTAACAGGGCAGTGTTACTGCACTCAGATCCAAATGCTCCAAATACTTCCACTCAGTCAGCTGTTTTATGGAAGGCTTGTACAGCCATGCTGGCTCCAGCATTTAGTGTTAAATCCTATTTAAACCCAGGGTGAAATTGTACTGAGTTCAGGAGAACAGAGTTTACTAGGAAAACTCCTTCTCCAGAACTGCAGTGGAATTCTGCTACATGTACCACCTCTGGCTTTCACTGAATCTCTAAAACACTGTTTCTCTACCACGTAGACATTTCAAAGGAAAAGTTTAGTTAGGCAATGCCTCAAACAATTTAGAAAAGATAGTTTTATTAAATAATATTATAATTATTGATCTGACTGATTGGAGTAAGTGAAGCAGACATGATAATGAAAAAAGGGGGCTGATTTTATCCCATTGGCATTCTGGCATTGATTTGGAAATCATATAGCAAACATTTCTTTCAGCATGTTACATATGTATTGGTCAAAACCAATTCACATCAGTATTTTACTATACCTCAGTCTTTCCATAGCTGGGAATTCACTTGCACGACATAATTCATCCCAGCTCTTATCTGATAGCCAAGATGGATCTGGATTCTTGTGAATATTCTTGAGACCCACACCTCCAGTTAGTAAGAACATAAATTCTTGATGTTCTATTTCATTATTAGCCCTGCATTTAAAAAAAATCAGTAATTGAGATACAATTTTACATAATATGAACAGTTGTTAATTAAATTAATTACACTTCACTGGTCTTTAGGAATGTTTCTACTTCAGTTCTTTAGGAATGTTTCTACTTCAGTAAGAGCTGAGATCACATCTTAATATTCTATATTATTAAAAAACTGTATGGTAAAAATGTCTGATTAAGACTAAAGTAAGGGTTTCAAGAGGTAAATAATAGAATCAATGAATCTTTTAGGTTGGAAAAGACCTTTAAGATCATCAAGTCCAACTGTTGCCCCAGCACTGCCAAGCCACCACTAATCCATGTCCCTCAGTGCCACATCTACACAGCTTTTAAATCCTTCCAGGGATGGTGATTCCACCACTGCCCTGGGCAGCCTATTCCAGTGCCTGAAAACCCTTTTGGTGAAGAACTTACTCCTAATAATTGCCTTTTTTTTTAAGTGCAGTTATTCCTGATTTTTAAAGGCTTTGCGGAAAATAATGCATTCTGCAATTACAGTAACCTCACAAAGTGGCCCAGGAAGAACATCCATGTATACAGATGAGTACACATTGCAATTAATTAAGTATGCACATTATGGTTTTGCAATTTTGAACATATCATTCCTTTCATAATGTATTCACACAAAATTAGGAAGAGAAAACTAAAAAGATGGTGGAAAGGAGAAGATTGCATCTGAGATCTCATGATGTTATACAAAACAGAGAGAGAGGAGAAAAAATGAAAAACAAAGACAAAAACTTAGAAGTTGTTGGCATGGCACATTGCTGCCTAACATTTTCATTCTAAAATGTTTTCTTAAATAATAGCAATTGTTTTTGACATAAGGATGCTAAGTAACACTACCCAGATTCTTTAAAGACAGATTTATCATTGACAAAACCATTGACATACATTTTTTTCATAATGTGTCCTGGAGTAGTGATACATGCACATACCCTTCCATTTGTTAATATTACACATCTTAGAAAACCCGAAGTATTCATGACCCTACTTCAAAGGCATTATTATCAATGTACACAAGAACATTCCATCTCATCAGCACCTGCTTCCATGATAAGAAAATCATGAGTTTCTGTTAGAGACTTCACAAAAATGAGCTTACATGAGCAGATTACAGCACAGCAAAAATGAGAAGAGCAGCTTGTCTGTTTCGAACAGGGAACGACACACTTGGCAGTACAGATTGTAGGTGAAGTGGTCATTTAGATGCTGAAGTCGCTTCTTCAAAATTTTGGATTTATTACTAAAAAGAAAAGAAATGAGAAACTGAGACTTCAAAATGAGTAACATATGCATCAGTTGAGAAATTTCATCTATTTAGGGTTGCAGAGGATTTATATTGGATCCACATGCTCCACAAGGGACTTAGGTGGCAGTTTCTCCAAAATTTCAACTATACTCCCTGTCTTTTTAAAAGACTTTAGCACTTTTAAAAGTCTCAAGCAAAATAATGAGCTGAAATCAATTTGCCACAGTTAAGTGGTGGCACTTAGTGTTCATAATGGAGCCTATTTCAGAAACCGACTTCACACTTCAAGTCACATTCTTAAAAATATTTCAATATGGCACATGCTTACAGTTCATGATTTGCTTTAACAGTAACTAAAAAGAGCAATTAATTCATTAATAAATCATATTTTTCTTCAAAAGCCAGCATTTAAGGAGGTAAATTGTTTCCAAATGGAGAGAACTATTCATAAGAAGAGAACAAAACCCCCTTATTTTACAGCAGACAGACTCTACCTGTCATGAATGGAGCTGACATAGAGGTTGACAAACCAGCTGAGGGAGTACTGGTACATGGGGTCGATGTTGGCCAGGTCAGCGATGCTGAAGAACAGCACGGCCGAGTGCTGTGCCACGGGCCGGTACGCCTCCCGCGACTCCGCGATCTTCAGCTCCGTCTTCTCTGCAATCTACACAGGGGAGAAACAGCTTGTAATAGTCTTTATAGTCCTTAATATTCTACAAAAACATTACTATTTAATAATAGTACTGAAATAGTTCTACACAGCACGGTAACACCAGAGTAACACAACTTTTCTGCTCCAGAAGGCACCACCCCAGGAGGTAAAATGAGCACTTGGCCCTACCCCAGTACTGCCTGATCTATTTACCTGCACTACAGATACACATGCTTTAAAACATTTTAAAGGCCGAATAAACTACCAGTGAAGATTCTAGAACAGATCCAAGTTTATTTCTCTTTCCATTTCACAAGTACAGAATTTGCTCCTTGTGCTATGCATCTAATTCAGAGACCTTCTGCTGGCTGCAAATTTTAACATTTAATTTTTCAGTATTATTGAGGGAAGCACATATACACACTCCTTACCCGCTGTTTTTTTGTGATCTCATTAGCCATGACTTTGGCAGAATCCAAGACCTGGATGGCAGTCTCATCTTCCAGAATATCACCTTCAGATGACTCTAAAGTTTCTAAAATTTTTTTCTCAATTTCTTGTAGATTCTTTTTATTGGCTGCAGACTGAACAATGAGAGCATTTCTTTCCTCTTCTAAATCTGGCCTAATGAAGAAAAACACAAAAACCAAATCTGTCAATGCTCATCTTGCACTGGCTGCAAAAGAAGCCCATGAAAATGATTCCTTCTTCCTACAGGAAGTTATTTGTGAATATTCTTTTCAGTTTAAGCAGTTTTTTGCTGTTTAACATCTATTTATACTGGTGAGTACAGATTTCTTTGCATGACTTCTACTCAGTATTTGGAAATGATGGTCTAATCTTCAGCATCTTAGCACTTTGCAAATGACAGTGCATCCTACTTCCCCTTTATTGTATCCCTGCTGCCTGAGAAAAAACCACCATGGGATATGCAGAGCCAGTTTACTGCTGGAAACACTTTTGTTAGCAAACAGAGTTTAGCCCAATGTCTGTCCAACCCGGATACTACTTCTCTGTGCCTCTGTGAGGGTTCAGATATGATCCATAATCAGTTTCAGAGGTACTTTGCATTTATTTCATACAAAATTAAAATGAAATCCTCATAATTCTGCACCCTTGTCTGGCAGTTCAGTCACATTGAAAAAATAACAGTAATGATTTAAACTCCAAATAATATTTACATAGTTTTCTAACATTCAAAGAATATTTCAGGAGAAAATTGCCATGAAAAAACAACTATTTCATATCTGCTATTTTAATTAACTTGTGGACACTTACCCCTAACACTTCCCTAATAAACTTTTAAATTTTTATTTAAAGCTGTTACTGAGCAACATTTACACCATGTAACATCCATTTTTCTATACAATAAATTAATTTCTCATTTCCTTGGAATTATGCCATAAAAACCTTTAATGTCTGTTTACCATAAAGACTTACCTCTCTTCTGCTACGACAATACCTAGCAGCTGGTCTTCAAGTCCCTCTGGTGTTATCATAAAATTGAGTAATAAAACTTTTGTAGCAAGTTCAGGCATATAGTGTGGATTTCTTAGTTTTGTGGTAATAAAAAACTTGAAATCATGGGAATACTCAATAACACTCTCACCAAGCCTGATACACTCCACACCTCCTACAGTTAAGAAGAGAAACATCAAGAAAACTTATCTACTCCAATTATTAATAAAAAAAAATTATTTTGTCATTAAATAAAAGCAAACTTCTCATCAATGACAAATTTCCTGAAAAGTAAAAACGAGTAAATATATCTGATAGGCTGAAAAATTCTCACAGACTTCAGTGGGGCCACTTATCACTCTTAGCAGATGAAATCAAGTCAATCCAATTACTACTGTACTTCCAATTTGCATATACAAAAACTAGAGATGGCAACAGAGAGCTGTGGAGTTATTCCCAAATATTATATTATTACAGACTACTCTTTCCTTGAATTACTTGTCTGAAAGAGGAAACCACAATGAAAAAAGAAGTGTTTGAGTTTTACTTTCCTTTTGTTATTAATTCTGAACAAGAAAACCAATAAAGAGAAACTAGGTAAGAAGGAAGGAATACTTTTCTTTATGTGCACTTTTCTGTCATCTAACAGGAGGAAAAGTTGAAAATCAAATTCATAGCTACTTGCTAAGTACAGTGAAAACGATGCCTTAAGCAAAATGCCTTGACAGATTTTCTTGATTTGTGCAAAATTTAGCAAATATTAATGCTAATAATTAAAAAACAATTAAATATTATGAAAATGAACAAGCAAAACGATGTCACTGACAACGTTCCCTTCGCAGAACTTCTTTGGTCTCCTATAGTGATATGGTGAAGGTTTTCAGATAAAACCATTACCATGATAGACAGGAATGACATTTACTACAAAGTAAAACTTCAGGCTGTTGTGCAATTACCCTGCTCTTACCAGAGGCCGAAGTAAGGCAAGAGGAGAGCAATATGAAAAACATCAGGCAGTGCCAGCGACTATAAACTGAACATCAATGTCCTCTCCTTCAGGGTTCTAAGTCAACTCTGCTGTACCTTGTTTAAACGTCTGTTTAAGCAGCAGAGGTTCAAGAGATGGGTCTAGTTCTTCTCCAACATTTTCTAGCAGCAGTGGAGTCCCAAACTGAATGCAGTTCTCCACGGTTCTCATATAATCTGTGTCACTGATCTTGATAACATTCAGACTGTTGTCCTTCTCAAAATTCTTGATCCATTTATTTGCTTGACCTTGAGGATCAATCATTAATGGCCTAGAAAATGCAGGACAGTTTTCTCAGTGCTTGCAGACATTTTTCAAAATTTTAAACTATTTAACATGTTTCTGTATCAGACTGTCAAGAAGCAGTGATACAATTTAATTACGTTATTTTAAGACGTCAGTGAATAATGGATGCCTAAGTGTTTTATGATAATTTGAAAAGTAATAGCAGAAATAGCTTTAAAAGCTGCAAAAAACATTTAACATTTTTCATAAAATAACCAGAATGCAGAATTCTCGTAAAATATTGCTCTACCTCCCCACTGAAAGATTCCACTCCTTTTTCAATTATATTGCTCTACAGAAGCTACATTGTTTCAAGATTTTTTTTTTTTTAAAGTGGGAACTTGTTTGGATTTGAAAATTAAACCTTTTTTTCACCTACCAACGTCTTGAATTGTCAACAATGACCCCATTGTCTATAGAAAATACGTCAGTTGGCAAACCAGCAATATTCCAGGCTCTTATTTTTATTGGGTCACCAAGATTCTTGCTCAAAGAGAAATTCTCAGAACAAGGGATATCATTCTCCTGAAAAAGAGGGGAAAAAACCCCACAAAATAAACATTTGTCTTTATTCTGTGTGTCTTCACATCTTTATTAAATGCCTCTTCAATCCAAAAATGACAATGTGCATTTTCTTTTAAGAGATTGAAATAGGTCATGTATAAGTAAAAATCTTGGGGAAAATAAAACCACACTTCCAATAATTAAGTACATTTCCCCACTAAATATTTACTCTCTCCTCAAATTTTGCACGATTTGTCCAGTTTTTGGTACATTCATAATGTGGGAGGTTTGTTACATAAAGTTATGACCTAAGAAATTCATACACAGCTGGAAATATCTAATTGTATCCTCCATTAACTCAGTACAGCAATCCAACGCTGATTTGTTACCGTTTAATGCATTTTTAAGTAATTCCAAATCACTTGATTGATGAACTATGGCATTAATATAAGTATGTTGGAAGTGTCCCTTTGCAAACAGCACAATCAACCATCTAATTAACATACAAATATTTGATGGTGTAACTTACAGAATGTTTTACATTACACATAACTGCATTTTAAATTTAACTCTTTCATTTAAAAGCAAAATACAGAAAATGATGAGATTTGACTTCAGTAACAATCACGCCTTACAAAATCAATGATGGTCTCTAGTTTCTGATACCCTACTGTTAGGTGTGGAGTAAATTCACTGATTTAATTAAATTCAAATCTACAAAATATTGGATCAGCAGAATTGATCCCATTTACCCATGAGGTTTACTAGGCTAATATAAAATAAATTACAAGGGATTTTTGAAGCCTTTTTCAGCAGTCTCAAAAACCCCAAACATTTATTTAACTCTAAGATAACCTTCTAACCTTGCACAGTTGGCTCCAATCTTTGGTACATTCTTGTCGAAATCCAGCAGTAAAAGCTCCCAGATATGCTATTACACCAGCTGATATCAGAATATCTCCTGTCAGATTATCATATTCCTCTTGAAGATCATGTGCAGCTTGATTCCATCTACGACAAGCAGATTATACAGAAAACAGTCGTGCTGAAACCTCCACATTAATGATATTGATGTTAAAAAACAACTTGTTATTGTTCACCTTAGGTGAGAATAGGTGAAGAATATGAAAACTTCATTCATGTATTCTATTCTCATTTTGAAGAGATTTTCTCTACAATTCTCCCAATGTTGCTGCCCTTATTTTTATGTTACAAACAATTAGGAATATTTCAAGGGACATTCTTTAGTGTTACAGTCCTCAGACAGAAATACAGCATTAAAGGCTTAGAGAACTGAAATTCAAATTGTATTTCTACAGTGGTTGTTTTATCTGACATTTGAACTTTAACCTGACCTTGTTTTCTCTCCACCAAGGCCTCCAATCAACTTCTCTGCTCGTTCCAGTTTTTTAGCACACAAATCAACCTGGAATTCTAAACGAGCCTTTTCTTCCGTCTTTTCAGCGAAGGTTTGTTGCAAAGCAGCCAAACGACCTTCAACTGCTGCAAGTTCTTCTCTCTTCTGATTCAATAGTTCCATTGTCTTTGCCAAGGACTCCTCTGCCACTTTTAAACGTTCTTTTTTGGGTTCAATCTCCTATTCAATTACAACCAATAAACAAATGCTTTTAGTACGTTTTTGTAACTTCATTATTAACTACAATGCTTAGGGTGAATACATGGAGCAAAGGAAGATTCCATAGCATGAGGGGCAAGGATCAGAACCACACCTTTGACACCCTGTGAAACACTTCCATGCCCTTAATCCATTTGCATAAACCCTCTGCTGCCGAGGAAGCTTTAGCCACCACTTGTGGATCAAACTCTGGATTAGTCAGGTACTCAGTCCGAATCTTCTGCATGACAGCTTCCTGGATAACAAAAGCATTATAGCCCATCAGACCTCGTGGTTGACACCTCAAAATTGAACTGATTGATTGCCATTTCTCTATACAATGAAATAAGAAAGAACTATTCAGTATTAACTGTTGTAGAAATCACCACTCATTTGATTTTTTTGATCTTCCTTTCACGTTTCATGGTCTCTTCCTGTTTTCATTTTCTAATCCAGTCCTTATCCTTTCTAATCATGCATTTGCTGTATCTTCCATGTGGCAGCTCCCTAAGTGCTAAGAGCATTACAGTCACATAGAAGCCTTAATTTACACAGCCCTTTGTGTAAAACATATCAATTCTATTATTTACTATCTTCTTCTCAATACACAACTTTGGGGATCACTATAAAAATGCATTTCTCCTAATGTAATACAAAATTTAACTGCTTGTGCCTACTTTTGGGCATCAGTTTTATAAAGGGCAAAGCATATTCTATAAAGGACAAAGCATATTCAATTTCCAGTGAATTCAGCAAAGAGCAGGAATCACATTCTTGGATAGCAAGACCTTTGGGAGAAACGATCATATTCGAAAGACTATATAACTAGTATATTTCTGCATTTATTGTATATCTGCCAGTATAATTCATAAAATATTAACCATTTTGTCATCATTCATTCATTCACTCAAAATAATACAGTTAGAAAAAGATGTTTAGAAAAAGATGTTAAGAAAGGCAGCAATGGGCAGTCAATTATAAAAAGAAGTTTATAATGCTGAATGACTGATCTAGAAAAACTACCAAAAGAAAAAGGCATAGGAAGGGTGGACATGGATCAAATGTCCACTGGTTCCACCAAAAAACCCCAATCAACTCCCAAAATAGAATATGTGAAATGAGGCTAAGAGGACACGGGTTCAGAAGAAACTGATTGATTTGGACAAATAATGTCTCCAATATAGTATTTTCTCATTTTATTTTTTTTCCCTGCAAGAAAGTGTCTGCATGGTAAAAATTACTGAAAAAGCCTTACTGGAATGGGTTTCTCGGAACAGGCTTTCAACTCCTTTAAGAAATTGATGTTGCCCAGCATTTTCTGGCTCGCAGACCAATAATCCAAAATCTACAAAACATAGTAGGAAATACCTTTTCAGGCTATAAACCAAATACACATACAAAAAATTACAAACCTCTTTTAATTAAAACTCATGAATATTTAATAACGATAGCTTGGGATCTCCTTGAGATGCCAATAAAGCAGAAAGTCTGTCAGATCAAACATTTCCTTCCAATCATACTTAAAGCCAAAAAGTAAACTGTGTCTCAGGGAAGTTATGTATTATCTGTTCTCAAGAAATGAGTAAAGCAAATTAAATTTGGCACAATACAAAATTTGGAAAATAAGGAATTGTGAAAGTTTTCAGTAAAATCCTGGGTAGAGGCTGTAAGTACTTGCCCACTTTAATGGACCTTGGGTTATCTTGTTTATTGGATAAGTGTTGAGAAGAACATGAATTAAATTTTTATTTCAGACTATTGTCTGCCATTTTACCTTGCCTCCTGATCCTGAAGGATCTAAAATTTTTTCAGGCTTTTTTTCTCTTATGACACAGACAGCAGCCATGACAAGTTTGACACCAGATGGAGGATTTTTCATTGTTTTGACAACTGCTATATCAGAAGGCTAAAATAAAAAATACATGTAAAAAATTATGACAAGTATTACGTCTCAGCACTCACTAAATGAACAGATAGAAAAAAAGAGGAATTATAACACCATTACCAGTGAACATGAGTGGTATTAGAGGACTTTTAGAAGGGATGATACAGTGTTATCATCACGATTAACAATATCCATCAATATCCCCTATGCAGGGGAAATAAAAATTAAATAAATGCTAATTAACTGTAAACTAATGATTAAATAAAATTTTGCGTTAAAAATTCCAAGTCAGAATATTTTTGATACACTTTTGTGTCATCTAAGTTATCTCATATTCTTCTAAATTCCTACTTCCTTTTAGAGAGTTAAACAACACTTTCAAATGCTGAAATTTAGATCAGCTTGCCTTCAAAGTGTCAAGAGCACCAATTGCAGCCTCCATGACAGGTATTGCCTCTGCCAGGTCACTTTCACATTCATTTTTCAGTGCCTGAGCTTCTTCAGCTTTTGCTGTAGCAAATTCTTCATCCACTTTTACAATTTTTCTTTTTTCTTCTACTTCTGCAGATTCTACTTCTATAGTCTAGAGAAAAACCATGAGTGAGCTTTATATTGTACCATGAATGATCAAATAAACTGAAATTACCTACTACAGGACTTAGGGAATACTGTAAAATACAAAGAGAATATTGAAGTTTTAAAATATTTTAACATCATTTCAATTTATGTTAAGGGAACAATTTCGTAGCATATTGCAACACCATGGAGTTTTAACAGTAGATAAACTGCATGATATCAGATTACTCTCAATAAAAGCTACTTAAAATATGTTTGAAGTTCAGGAGACAAGAAACTCTTCATGTTTGTGCATCAGGCTGTAACTAAAAAGGACTAGCTTTTATAGGGAGTTTTCACAGCTTCACAGTCTTTAACATTGACTATTGAAATTTATTTTCTTGTCAGAGATAAGTCAAGCCTTTATCCAACTCCCTTTGCAGATCTAGGGAAGTGACATTTAGTTTTCTTAGAGGTAGAAGATATATCACTATATCTGTAAAAACACTTAGGAATCAGAAACAAGTGCATAACATGTCAATTAAATAATGATTTTTTGGTGATGCAACAGTCACATATTATAAGATGTGTATATTTTCATATACTGGAATTTTCAAAACACCCAAGATTTTTGAACCTAAATCCCACTAAATTCCCATGCAATTAACTGGGTTTAGGATCCTTTTATAAATCAAACATATAATCCCTGTGCATGCAAAGACAGACTGTGCAAAACTGTTCTTGTTTATTTTGTCATATATGGTCATATGGAAAAACTGTTTGAGGTTTTCACAATGTTTGTGAATCAACTTGGGAAACCTGATTTAACCACTACTAGCATGAAAGTTCCTCTAACATCCTTCAGCATGGAGCTTAGGCAAGGACTGTATATCCAGAGAATGTATTTTACATAAAGAATGAAATTTTCTTTCTGTTCTAAGGATATAAATATAAATAGCAAGTTTGACAGTATTGCAAACCTCTGTAAACAAGAAGAGAGCTCAAAAACCTCAACTCAACTCTTTCTGAAAGTCACACATCAGTGAAATAAGACACATGCTTACATTAAAAGCCACAAAGCTGTATTTGTACAACCCTACCTTCATCATGCTTGCATTTTCCACTTTAGCCTCTTCCAGTTTGGGCTGCAGCTCAATTAATTCTTCTTTCATCCTGCCAACCTATGCATATGCAAAAGAATCAGGTGGGATCCAGAAGGGTCAAGCACAATTTCCAACAATGTCTTTAAGACCTAGATTCTCCCTAATGACCAATTTATTGGTAGAAGGATGTAACATTCAGTTTCAAATCAAAACATTTCCAAGACTTATTTTTATCTCCTACATACAATGTCTAATTTTAAGAACTATGTTCACAGTCACCTGTTAACCACCAAGGAAAGGGAAGCTCTGTTCATATTTACCTAACAATATACGCTTAGAGATGGGCTGGAGCACAAGTTCTGTGATTGTAGGAAAGAACAGGCAAAATACATTTCTTAGTTTACTGTTGCAGATTGAGCTAAACAAAACCTGAAGTAACACTTTTGACTGACTTCTGCAGAAAAAGACCTGCATTTGACAAACATTTTCCATTTTCAGTTCCATATTTGTCCAAACTCACCTGTGACTCAGCAAAAGCTAGTTTATCTAGTCCATTCACATATTTCTTCTTGGCTTTCATTACACTGTCTCGTTTCTCAGTAAGAAGTCTCTGAAATGCAGCAATAAGCTCAAGATAAGAAGTAGGAGTAACATAATTATGGCGTCCCAGACTTTGTAAGAACCTATGAAAAAAGGAATAAAAGAAAGAGTAACTTTAAATTTTGATTTATTTTTTGACTTATTTTTTTAGTTTATCGTTAGCAAAGTTACGTAATTGTTTGATAGGAGTAAACAATTTCAACCATTTTATATAATATTTTTATGGAGGTAAATAGTTGTGTTAACTTTTAATACATAAATGAGTAATAATGAAACTCAATCACTTACTATTTTATGATTGTTTGAAAAAGCAACAGACTGACCTTTCAGAGAGTGACAAAACTGAAGTATGAAAGTATTTACAGATGGGCACAACTCCCTGACGCTCGGTGTCTGTGAGCTGAAGTGTTTCTAAGAACTTACTAGCCACACGTTCAAGGGCATCTTCAGGCCATGGCTGAGGGAGAAATGAGGAGGAAGGAGTTTGTAAAATTCAACTGTTAGCAGTCTTCAAACATCAAAATCAGTTTTTACCATTCAAACCACCAGAATGAGACACACTAGTCCCAGGTGTGTCTCAAGAACAAAAAACTGATATAAGGGTTGGTTAGCTCAGGCAGCAAGGTCACCACCCATGCAATATTTTCTGGGAACTCCTGGCTAATCTAGTTCAAAGCTACACATTAACATTCCATCTAAACAGTTCTGTGTCTATGTCATCCTTTGGCAGAAGAAATCATTGACATCAGCACCAGGCCAAGTTACAGAGCTAACTGTGCTTTACTGAGAGCAATACTGCTTACATCAATACTGCTTCTCCATGTTTTATTCTGCTATCACAGATCTACTTTGCAGAATATCAAAGATCTGATAAACAACGGGATTTGTACTGCTTGTCATTCCTACAATGGATGGAAGGAATAATATATAATTACCTGCTTAATAGGCAGCCACAATTAAGATCATTTTACAGTCACAATGAAATGGTTTCTCTAGTCCTTTAAAACATACATATTATGTAATAAAATTACAAATTGCCATCATCAGACTAAGACTATTCATACCTCAGAAACTTATAGCAAGAAAATCTAACATTATTTCATTGTAGAAATGTTGAGATCACACATGAAAGAGCTCCCAAAACATTACAGAAAAGGCTTATGAAATTTTAAAATTTTGTAAAACAAGGAGTACTTCTACAAGGAAGACAAAAGAAAATCTGATGGCACTTAGAAATACAGAGTGTCACAAAACTGAAGCAGATTTTTGAGGAAATAATATAAATATTTTCCCATACCTGGAACCAATCAATAGTACAGCAGTTGATGAGTGATGGAAACTGTCTCAGACGATTGCGGAAAGCATCTCCAATTGGGCTGAATGCCACCACAATATGGAGATTTTCTTTGCAGAGGTTCACAAAAAGTGCAAACAAGGCCAAGGGACTGAGTTCTTCACCTTTATTACCAGCCTGAGCTGCTGCACGAACACCCTTAGGAATAATACATAGCATAAAAAATGTTATATAAATTCACATTAAGTGCAGCTGAAGTCCTGGAGCAATCCTGCTAACGGTAGCATCACCAGGAAATAAAAATTTTTAGTGGAAATGAAACAAGCAAAATAAAGTAGAAAACCAGAACAAGTAGCAAATACTGTTAGAGAACAGGATTGTACTATTTATCTGTGGCCCTGACAACTCAGTCTAGAAATGATCATCTGCTGCTCTGAGCAACTGAGAGTAGATCATAACAATAGAGTAAAAGCAGAATTCTTCTGAGGGAGACGATTTAAATGAGCAAAAACCAACTTTGCTCCAGCTGCCACATTGTGTGAATAGCTACCAAGTTCCAGCATACACCCACTGAGTATGTTCACACAAACTGTAAAATTGGAAAAGAGCCATATTATTTTAATGTTGTCACTATGTACCTGGCAAGAATGAAATAGTAATAGACAAAGATCACAAGAATTATAATCTAACTTCTTTGAAAGATACATGAATCCAGGTATCAACGTGCTCTATAACTTAAGTGCAAGAAAACCCTGTAGTAACATCTATCAAGTGATACAGATATTGCAAAAAAGAACATCTGTGTGTGTACTAAGAACCACTTTGAAAGTCAGCTAGAAGCATATTCAGGTAATTTATTAAAAACACCACAGAGATAGGAAGACAGCACAGCATACAGTTTCAAATATTGTTTGCTAACATTGTTTCCAGCTTGATATATACAAAGATTGATGCCCTTCCCTCCCAAATTGTGACTGCTATTGTGAAAATTCCAGTCTGATTTTAGTTTTGGGGGTTTTTTTAAATTTGCCTGAGTACATTGCAACTTTACTTCTAATCCTAAATTCATGGAGCACCTTTGCCCACCTTGTCTCCGAGCAGAAGTGTCAGAACTATGAAATTCTGTCTAACAATGCCCTCGTGCCTCAGAGAGCAGGAGTCTATTGAGAAAGGCAGGCCATGCTTTCTAATAAAAACATCCAGTCTTTGCACTTCACTGATTAATGAAAACATTATGATGCACATTCTTCTCCTATACAATACCCTACAAAAATAACTACAGCCATAGGGTATTTGTGAACAACTCAAGATCTCTACATGCACAAATTAATGTGCTTGTGAACAGAGTGCTAGGTCAGAATTAAAGCTTGTAGTTGACGTAAGTTACTCCATAAGTTTACTAATAACTGGTTTATTTTTCTAAGGTCTCAAAAAGAAGTCACAGAATTAAGTGAAAATATCCAAAAGCCACATTTCACATCGAACTGACCAAGAAGATCAAAAGGGAGGTGAAATTAAAGAGAGTTTCTAAAGATACCTCTACAATTTCTTGTTTTTCATCTGCTGCAAAAAGATTGGGTACCTCCCCTGTATTGAGGAGGCTGTCAACATCTTCTAAAAAGCTTTCTTCTTTAATTTGTGCATCTGTGATTAGAAATACAGTTTTCAAGCCTTTCACACCTGCATTCTTCAGAAGTCTCTGAAAATGCAAGACAGTTAAAATTGTATATTCCAAAATATCCTTCCTCAAAATTAAGTCAAAATGTAGACAGGTTACTAATACTCACTTTCAGATCTTCTCTCCACTCGTTTGTACCATAGGTCTTAGAAATCTCTGGTTGAAAAACACACATTCTTGCCATGAATGCTGCCAGGCGAGTCAGAGACTGCCGTCCACTTCCTCCCATTCCAACCAGCAGAGCATTCCCCCCCAACTGCTTCAGAACGCGGCTTAATCGAGACAAGTGTTCCAACATGTACCTGCATTGGGAACGTGCTGATTACCACAGGAGCAGGAATACATGTACATCTACTCACCTACAAATCTGGGAAACAAATCAAGGAATAGCATCACCAAAACAAATCTCTGAATGCAAGGTGGGGCGGGGTAGAGAGGAAGAGGAAGAAAGAAAGTGGGCATGAACCACAAAATAAAGTAAAACTTACCGTTCTTCTATTATACAAATACAAATTAGTATTTAGCTAAATTACTACAAATTACTAAAAGGAACATGCAGAGGTAAGAACTGGAGCACTATAAGGATAAATGTGTTAAAGGCAAAGAAAAACATTAATTCTCTACTTCGAAATCACAGCAGTATTAACAGTTTTAACCTCCTTGAAGTATAGCAACTTAAATAGTTTTTTAAAGTAACCACTGCGAGGACATGGTTTTTATCTCAAACATCTCCCTTCCCTCTACCTCTGACAGTGATTTATAACTTATATGTGGGATTGACACTGGAACATCCTCAGGAAGCAGTATCTGCACATTACTGACAGTCCTTGTCAAAACTCAAGCATGATTTATCTCAGAATATGCTGCGAGGCCTATAGGAGATCACCTGCTCAGGCACAGGACATGGGGTAATTAAAGCAAGCTGAGCAGCTATCAAAAGTGATCTCCAAGTAGTCTCCAAGTGGTTTCCAAAAAAACTTCCAAGCATTTCAAGAAAGATAAATTCTGTTTATTGTTACTGGTTAGAAAAATAAAGGAAACAAATTCAGATGTTATCTATGAGACTGAACTTTAAGACTACAGTCAAACATGCTCTCCTGGCTCCTGTTCAGTGAGGTCACTGCAATATTGCTTCTACACCCAGGAAGTGGCCTCTGATCAGAGGCTGCCAGCTCTTCAAAGTCCCAGCCTAGCTGTAGATACAGGCACTCACAAATCCAGCTTGGCAAAACGACCTGGACTAACATAAACTGATATTAGAAGTGCTTTAAGTAACCCTAATCACCTTCACGAAGTACTTACGCGTCAAGTTACCCTAGCAAATATGAAGAAGCAGTAATCTCTAGCAACAGGGAGGAGGAAGGAGTTTGACCTCCTAACCTCTCTCGGTTGTAGCTCTGCATGATCACAAGGTAACAATAATGGCCTGCAGAGCCTAAAACTTCATGGGATTAGCTGCAGCACCAGCTGTGCTGAGTATCAACAGAGCAGACAGACAGCTATGATTGTGAACTTCTCACTCTTGGGATGCTTGTCCCTGGGAAATGGAAGTCCGGTGACATCCATCTTCACTGGTGACAGAGGCCTAGGAGAAGTACAGCACCTACCTGATGCAGTGCACAATGTTTCCATAACAACTAAGACAGATATTCAAAGCCCCTTAAGAGAAAAGCTTCTTATCATTTACTTTCAGATAGGGAGAGGCATAAGAGAAAAATCAGTTTACTTCCATCCAAAAAGGTGTAACACCGCAAACACTTTTAAGGATGCATGAAGGGGAGGAGACATACCAAAAACCACAATCCACAAAACTGAATATACTGAATTATCAACTACTGCTTAAAGCTGTGAATAATACAGATCATAAACACCTGAAAACGACTAGGTTCATTCTTGTTTTCTGGGTTTGATTATATTCATCCAGACACTGCTCCACAACATCATTGAACTCCTCAATGCTTGGAACCTCAACATAAAGTCTTTCATCTCCCTCAAGTTCTGGAACCATGTAGTCACCAAAGCACAAACTTCTCATGTTTTCTTCTGTTACCTATGGTAAATATTCAACAAATTATGAAGTCAAGTTTAATATTTAATGAATGTATTCCTCATTGGAACTTTAGAAAACAAAGGAGAATTTAGACAAATACCCCAGACAAAAGAACAAGCACTCCAAAATACTTTGACTCACAAACAACACCCTCCTCAAAATTATGTTTCCTGCATTGAACTATACACTTATTCTTAATTTGTTCTGGGAAAACAACTGGCTCAAATAGCCACTAGCAGTCTCATAATCATGATCTTCAGATTACACCAAATTTGTACAGATATTATGACATATTATTAAATATTATTAAATGGACAACTAAGACGACAAAGTTACTTCTTCTATACATCAATGAAATTACAAGGGACATAAAAAAACAACAGAAAAAAGGAAGACAAAGCATAAAATATAACGCAACTATACAGGATTTTGGATAGTAAAATTTAATAACAATAACAGGATGCAGATGCACAAATTTCTTTTAAGGAAAAGTAGTACGTTTCCCCACATTTTAAATGTAATATCTTTTGAAAAGAATGCTTATGTACAACAGTTAAACCCTCCCAAACAATTCCCATTTCTACATTTTTTTCCTCATGAAGTCATTTTGCCAAATTCAACTCAAACTTTCATGCACATTTGAATCGAAATTTCACCTATGATTAACTTTCTAGTCCTAAATTTGCAATAAAAGCAATTCTTTTGCAACAGGTTAAACATGATACTCACAGGTGATGATCCTTCCTTCAGGTGTGCAAAAACTTTATCGAATGCTTCTTTGAAATGTTCTTTCACAATATCTTTTACTAGATTGAACAACCAGGCTCTGTCATCATCTTCCACCAGACGGTCATAGAAGACACGAAACACCTCGTGCACAAACAGCCGAATCATCACATGTTTGTTTACAACCGCACTTTTCTTAATGAGCAAACAGCCATGGATAACCCGTGAAAAGTCCCGCAGGTTGAAAGTATAATGAGATTTGGCTGGTGTGGGCAAAAGATTTTTGATGGCTTTCTTATACACCTTCAGACAAGAACAATGGAGAACAACAAAATCAAAAAAAAAGTAACGCTGACTGCATTATTACCATAATTCCTAAATGTCTTCTAAAATGTTATTTCTCAAAAAAATCCTTTCACACGACATTATTGTAGAGCCAAAGGAACTTTAATGAACAAATTGAAGGAAATTTCCATTAAGGTATTTGCCTCTTACCTCTAAAGTGGCAGTGACAATTTGATTTCCAATTGTTAAGAAGTCAAAAGGAAAGTCATTAATCCTTAGGTAAAGAGTCACTACAGTAGAGAAGATGCGGATCATTGTTTCATCACTGAAAGAGTTGATGGTGCAAACGTTGAAGTGCCGCAGGAACCGAGGGGTGACAGGATTCCTCCCACCGCCTGGAGGCCCCATAGCTGCCAGTAACTGTATGTCAACAAGGGTGATTTTAGAGGTGTCCTTAAAATCATACCTGCAAAACAAAATGCCATGTGCCATTTAGATATGGATATAACACACTTGTTACACCTTAGATGCAGCTGTATGACAGACTACTCTCTGCATGCATAAAAAAGTATTCAAAAATACTAAAAAAACATAGTAGGCATTACATAATACAACATATATTTCTATATATTTTATATTTTTAAAAACAAAAAATCCCTCCTCTCCAAAAAACCAAAGAACAAGCAGTCCTTTAACTGTGTACCAGTTAATCTTAACATACCATTTGCTGCCCCAAAAAAGAGATTACTTGCTTAAATTTCATTCCATAGAACCTGATATAAAATTTTGACATGAGTATTAAAAGTGTAACGTGTCAAGATATCTCTATTCAAGAGCAACAGATACTTGAGCAGTGCCTGGAATCACAAAAGTAGCTGTATTTGAGAAGTGCCTGGAACTGTAGAATGATCCAGACTCAGGAAAACACCCGTTCCAATCTTCCAAACTAAGCAAAGCCAAAAACCTCAAAAGCAGGGAAGACCTCCAACTTATTTTACTTCATGCCTATTATCAGATCTGATTTCATTGTGAATTTTAAAAAAATATTTTGAGATCTTGTTAAAAAAAAATTTAGTGACTAACAGAATAATGGATAATAGGGAAAACCAACATAAGAAATAAAATCGGAAGTTTTATATAACTGGATATATATAGATATGTACAGAAAGCTGCCAACTCACTCTAAGGAGGAAGAGAAAGAAAAAGAACAAGAAACTGCACTAGAAAAAAAAAATCAAGGCATAAATGAAAAATTTTATTTAATGTATACTAACTCTGCTGAAGTTCAGCAATAGAACATTCTAAAAAACTCAAAACTAATTTGATCATCAATTTCCTAAACTGAGAAGTCCTTAGAGAGTAATATACAAGTTGCTTCAAGTTTTAAAAATGTATTTTTATATAAACTAAATCTACCTTAACATTTACAAACCACTACAAAAAAGTTTTGAAAATAAAATTCTAGGGAATAAATAAGTATAACAGCAAATACAGTAACAAAAAAATTTCGGTTGTGTTTCAAATAATTACCAAAATCCATGGTCAAAGAACTGTCTTAAAAGTTCTATAGGAGGCTGTGCCCCATACTTCTCCAAAGCAGGCATATTCATATCATCTACAAAAATAATGCACTTTTTTCCCATTGGAGGGCCAAAGACTCCTTTGCGCCTCTTGTCCAGCCTGGCCATAATAATGTTCTGCAATGCAAACAGGATCATTCAGAACACAGATTAAATATTCATATCCACCATCTCCCTGAGACATAAATTATCTGTTCTGCTAACCTGGGTCTGATTGGCACTGGTTCGAGCTGAAAAATTAATGAAGAAGGGGAAGTAGCGCTCCTTTTCCAAGTTGTTCATTAACTTGTCCTTGACATACACAGACTTCCCAGTTCCTGTTGGTCCCACTAGAAGCAGTGGTCTTCACAAAGAGAGAAATAAAGCACACAAACTGCAGAAACCTAACACTGTAAACTAAACGCAGCTGGAAGTCCAATGTTTACTACTTGCCCTTCTTTTTCTACCTCTAAAAACATTAGTTGCCTTAAGAAGAAACCAAAGTGTTCTAACGCATTCATTAAACCCTCTCATAATTTTAGTTTGCTTCCACCATCAAGAAAATAGGAGGAGAAATAAACATTTCTCATTCCCTCATTCTACTGGTCTTGGAGCATATACACACATGGGAGTTAAGACCATCTCATGATAGGTCTTGCATTGATTCAAACTTCGTAAAACTTTCAGCCTTGGAACCTGAGGCTGGTTTATATTTCATTCTCTTACATGATGTGATCATGGCTAATATAACTGATTTTGATATGATTAATCAAAGAAAATAAATTAAAATATGTATTTAATTGACAAAGTAGAAAGAGGATGCAAAAACTTTTTGGGCTGCCCTAACATCATCATCAGAATGAGAATAGTAAAGTTAGACTATAATAAGGTATCACAAAAAAAATAAAACCAGACTTCTGGGTAAATTTTTTTGTTTGTAGTAAACATCTGTGTTAAAACAGCCAAATAAACTGAGGGTTTGATACAAACAATGAACTCAAAGGAAAGAATAAGAGATATTTCTGCCTATGATTAAATTTCACTTTAGAAACTTGTGAAGTAACTTACTTTCCATGGGTAATGAACAGGTCTAGCAAATAGGTATAGCGAACTGTGTCCATGGTAGGGACTATAATATCTTGAATCTTCACATTTTTATCACTGTAACTAATTTGTTCAATAAAGTCATTCCAGTGAGCCCAACCTACTTTGACTTTGAGCTAGGAAGAAACACAGATGTAGAACAGATTGGTGTTATACATATGAAGGGTTTTCTCTTACCTCACTTTTGAAAAATTAAAATAATGGATTTTTATAAATGAATGAATATTTGATGTTTCAAATGTTCATACACTTAGTTTGCTTTACCTCACTAATAAAGTATTAAAGTACATACCTAAAGTTAGACTCCTGTCTTTTCTTTAAAGTTTTGTTCAGTGAAAACAAACAAAAAAACCCACACACACATAAAACCACAACAAAAAACCAAGAACATTTCTAATAGACACTGTAAACAAAAATTGTAACATAAGCAAACTGCCTATGGGCTTAATATTCTGCTTTCCTTCTGAACAGTCCACATTATTCCCTCTATACAAAAGCAGTTTTGAATCTGCCAACTGAGCTCGAGTTACAGAAGAAGTATAATGTGGCAGTATTACAAATATAACTGAAATGTACATCTTGGTATTTCATTAAAAAATTGGTCAGTACACTGGTATTTGAAAAAGAAACTAAAATTGCATTGTGGGATTTAATCCAACCAACGCTCTACAACATCCAACAGGCTTCGTAAAGCTAAAATACCCACCTGGCTGTATTTTCCTTCTATTATGACTGTAAGAATCTATTTAGTGGATGCAGAAGCCAATCCTACCTCATACACGTAGTCATAAACCAAGCCTTTCTCTTCCAAAGGACACTCCCACTTTCCCAAACTCTCTGGTACAGGATTTGTTTTAGATTTTCCAGACAAAGTTTCCCTCAAGAAATTATCAAAAATTGCCCTGCTGTCACCATCACAAGTCCCACCAATGGACCAGATTGTGGCAAACGCAAAACAACCCTGCAAGGGCAAAAAAATTAGTAACTGTCTCATAAATTGACATATTAAATAAACCTTGTATAGTCTGATTAACAAACATAATTCTAAAAAATATTGTTAAGCAGAGAGATGTTAGAAACTGCCCTTGAATAGCCCTGGCCTAAAGAGATTTAGAAATCTGACTATAGACAGAGCACACAAAAAAGTCTTACTCAAGGACATAGAGAGAGAAAGAGAGAGACAACAAAAAATAAAGGCCACTGACTACAGCAGTATGTCACATGACAAAACCTAAGAAGAGTTCTAATGACAAACCAGGATCTAGGAATTTTCTAATTCAATTTTAAATAACCACTTTCATATTCTATTTTCTTCAGTTTTTCATAAGAACAATCATATAAGGTCAGACAGAGGATCCAACTAATATAACTGTCAGAAAACCTTCTCCCGAGGAAATGTTGCTCTAACAAACAAGCCAATCAGTGTTGCACAAATATTTATTTCCTTTAAGAGAAAGAAGACATTTTGCTGCAGCTAACTCCTTGGTTACTTAAAAAGCACATTTAATAAAAACATTATCCCAATTAATTGGAAAAATAGCAAAATTTTTAATCATATTTGTCACTTGTAAGACTTCCATCTCATCTGGGCACCTCCAGAGTGTGGGGAGAGAGAGCAAGGAGGTAGTAAAACTGTTTGACATGTCTCTTATTCACAAACTGAAGTTATTTTGGTTAGTACAATTGTTTTGAAAACCAGCATACACAGAAACAAATATACATTTCACTAGATGTTAAAAAACCAACCATAACCCAGGCACGGATGCTTTTGTTGGTGGGATCTTCTTGCACAGCTGGACAAATCAACATTTCAAAAATCCGTGTGAGAGCTACTACAACATTGGTATCACTTGTAGGTACCAGTTCCTAGGAGATTCAAAAGGTTGGATGTCATACTTTACATCTTCAGCCAATTTATCTTTTGGAGATACATGAAGTAGATCACTAGCTAATTCTGAACACATATTAGAAGGCAAAGTATACACTGACTTTTACCCAAAAGATCATTTGCCTTCCTCAATCATTGAAATGTCAAGACCTTTAGCTTGTTACCCATGCTCATGGCCACCATGTGACCACTACAATTATACATCTTAAACCAAACCAAAACCCACAGAAGTAACTACAGCAAAACATGAGCAACATTCTAAGCTCTGTCACACTGAGCTTGCAAGGAACTACAACTTTCCCCTAAAACTCAAAGAAATACTTCCTTATACAACATGACATCTTTAAAGAAAAAAATTGTACAAAATTCTCTTGGGAAGACTTTTTGATCAGTGTTTTAAATACAAACTGTACTTTCCAAAATAAGAAAATGAAAACTATGATCAAGTTTCAAGTCTTAGCTGACATGCTCATTTTAACTTTCCAAACTGGTCCCAAGAGCAGCATATTCTTTCCAACTGTGCCTGTCATGAGAGAACAGTCACCTCCTACCAAGGGTAACAGAATGGCAATGGCCACTAACTACTGCAGGAAAAAAGGTCAAATAATACCTTGCACTGTTTCTGACGGACTCTTAATGCTGGTGGTACCAACCAATCAAAAAGTCCCTGCAGAAGAGCTTGATGTTCCTCTGAGTTCAGAGGTTCAGGCAGTTTATTCAGCCAAGAGGTAACAAGTGGCCTCCAGCCCAGCTGAGAAGGTTCCAAATAAATCATGCCACAACGACTGACTGTGGCAGGCTAAGGAAAAATGGTAAACTCATTTTATTGTGCATTTAATATACTGAATTTTGTTTCATATTTGCATTAAATACAAAACTTACTGATGCCTGGGAAAGATCCATCGTTTCAAAAATAAGAGTCATCTGAGGGGACATTTGGATGACTTCCCCACTCATCAAACAAAGCTTGAAAGATAAAAAATAACATACAAGATTATAAAAAAAAATTTGTTGTAAATTACACTTCCTATCTCAGGAGAGTTCTGTACGAAAATTGGCAAAACCAAGTAAAATCAAAGGTAAGGTCAACTAGATAAAATGTTGAACCACTTGTAGCAATAGATTTTTATCAAGTTTTAGTTAAATTCTTCACCTAAACCATAGTACTCCACAGTAACCTACCAGTAGGTTCATTACAATCAATCTTGCATATAACAGGACAAAGGAAAGAAGAAAGGACAAAAGATATCTGCAGCTATTGTTGTTAATACTGAAGCATTCCAGCTGGAGAAACACTAACCTCTCGTACTAAAGTAAGAGTCCAGCTTGAGGATTTTGACACATTACCATCCAGAACTTAAAAGTTCAAATGTTGTCTCTCATTTTTATATTTGTTTTGAGATTCCTAGGGCCCATTTACAAAAGTGCTGTTACAATTTTGACTGCAGAAGCCATTATTTTGAAAATGCAAACCTTTGTGTCTTGGGATTATCTTGAAATACAAGTGTCTAAGTTTGTGCAGGCTTAGAAATGATAGGGTTTATAATATATAATTAATTGTAATTTCTGATGTTTAAATTTCAATTATTTACATTAGAAAATTACATTATGACATCAGGAAATACTATAGAATTCATGTCTTTCAGCAATGAGTTGATTTTGTGATTATGACTCCAATAAAGTAAAACAAAACAAACAAAAAGACCCCAATCAAAAACCACAAAAAAAAAAAGCTTACGACCCCTCATCAATGCCATCTTGCACTTGCTCTTTTCAAAGGTCAGGCACTGCAGTTTGTATTTGTGGTTTTACACGTAGAAGAATATTTGCAAAATGTCACGTAACTTTATTTTTAGGCATTTATTTCACTGACTGATACCTTTTTGTTGTCATCCAGAACCGTGTTCATGCTTTCTATCCACAGTGTATCGATGGGGCCATCGAAGATGACCCATTTGCGCTCCGGGGTCTCGGACAACGCGAATTCCCTGAAGGTTGTAGCGACGACCCCGTCTGTCCACTGAGAGGAGTGAATGTGGGAATGGGGAATGAGACAAAGAACACAGAGTTCAACCTGAGCTGCCAGTCACAGAAACCCTTCCCTTTGCTTCCCATTACCCCTCACTTTTAATAATCCTCCTCTTACGCTGCAGAGAGCAGCACACAACTTTGGAGTTTCACCGAGGGTCTTAAAACATCAGCAAATTTTAAAATATTTTTTTTTTCACTTGTAAAAAACATTGTAACAAAAAAGACCAGTGATTCATTTTACTGAAACTTAGAAGCACTTCTGCTCTGTCTTGTATCTGTTTCTCTCCAGAGTCACCCTAAGTTTCACTATTTCACATTTACTATGTCATATTGTTCCTTCTCCAAACCTAAGTTTCCCACTTGGGAACTCATGAGTTTATAGATTTTTCTAGATAGTTTTTGCATTACTTTGATTATATTGGTTAAGAACAGACAGAGAAATGAATACAGTTATGTTTGATATGATTTCCTAGCAGGGATGCAACTGTAAGAGGATAATGACCTTCAAAATGGTATTGCTTTTTTTTTTTTTGCATATTTAAACCCATGTAACTGCATACACACACGGTACTGCATTTTTTTATATCCTAATTAAAAACAGGCCATAAAAGCATTAGTTAAAGTAAAATTTACAATTGTGTTCTCATCCGTGTTTTAAATCATAAAATTATGAATTCAACAGTTTACTATCCATAATAACAGAAACATAATATACAGGAAACATTATTTTTTAAACATACACTACCTCATGGGATATCAGATCAAACTGCCCAAAAAGCTGGCCCATAGTGACTGATTTTGGATTCACAGTTCTATAAATGACTTTTTCTTCTTCACCATAACCACGCTCTTTCATAAGAGACAGCGTATCTGCCAACATGTGTAGAACTTTGGTTTTCCCAGAAAATGACTCCCCCACCAGCATGAAGCTGTTAGATGGAAAAAAAATACTGCTATTAATACATTCGTCTTGCAATTTAGACTTTCACAGATCACACGAAGGCCAACAGTATCAAACATATGTTTAAAGCTAATTTTCACCTAATTTTCAAAAAATGAAGCAAGTAAATTTTCTTTGTATATACAAAACATCTTTTCCACAAACCCAGTTTATTTGCACATGCAAATCTGATTGCATGATGTCTTACGGAGGAGATAAATTAATGAGCAGAATATTAACCATCATATGGCTAATGTCATATAGTACATATTTTCTCCACACAGTTGCTATTCTGTAATAAAAGCTAGGACTAAAATGGCACAGATTTGACAACCAATATTTTAATACAAATAAGCTCTTACAGTCCTAAGTTTTCTCCATACTGGTATCAGCACCTAAAATCATTATACATGTGAGAGTACTTCTGATATCAGGAAGAGTACAATTCCCCAGACATACATCCACAAGAATTTTGGGACATGCAAAAGCAGTATCAGTAATCAATTGTTCCAATACAAAGAGGAGTATTGTGCCACCGTCAAAACCTTCTATAACTTCATGTAAATAACTGCTACAGTATAAGTCAGAATTACAACAGATAGTGCAGTGATGAGAATCTTACCCATGTCTAACAATCATCATTTCATATGTCTGTATCATTTTCTGCATAAAAGTTTCGACAGGTTGGACATTATGTCGAGTGCAACATTCATTGGCACATTCCAGAAAATCCTAAAATCAAAACCAATCATAATTTTATTCTTGCTACAATTTAAATTACTGTCCTGCACTACAGTAGAAGAGTTTATGCTCATCAGTAAGGGTTTCAAACAAATTAGTAAATGAAATAGTATTAGTCAGAATATAGCAAACTTCCTGGGGGAAAAAAACCCACTTCTGTACCTCATGTGCTAGAACAGGAATTAACTACAATTTTTTATCTTGAGTAGAAGGTGTATCACCCTCAGGAAACCAGCAATGTGCTTTGGAACCATACACTTTCATCAAGATTGTAGTATTTACTGAAAACTTAAAAGTTAATCCAATTTGTTTTTCCAACATACCCATCCTTCTTTCCAGCCATCCCTCTACAAAGGATGCTTTAAGTGTTGCTATAAATAAAATACAAGCACAAAGCTTAATCTCACTTAATTATGTGAAAAAATTAAGAAAGAAATCAGAAAGCCTAAAATTTGGCAAATGTGCGAGTCAATTCCCAATCTGTAAGGCACAACCCTTCTGAATGTAAGGGAACTCAGATGTGGATTATATTCAGCATAGATAAAATAATTCCCTTTGCTACAAAGTTTCATTGCAAGCATTCAGCAATTTTCCTCACCTTGAAATACCTCACTGCATTAATTGCACTTGATTAAAAAGCAAATCACCACAAAACAATCAACAATGATCATGACCAAGGAAAAATTACAAGACTACTTACATTGTAGTCTGCCTCAGGAATCTTGATTCCAGGAAATAAATCACTAGTTATACCCATGAACAGAGGTATATCATGTGACAAAAATTTGGGCTCATTCACATCTTTAATTGACCTAAGAAGCTAAAAGAAACAAATATGCATTTTACTGTTCTTATTAAGAGATAAAGCATAAGGTGTTCAGCAACTAAAATAACCTAGAATGTAACAAAGATGAATTCATTAAATGGGGACTTTGATAA
The DNA here is from genome assembly GCA_013398055.1 of Ifrita kowaldi. Lineage (NCBI taxonomy): Eukaryota > Metazoa > Chordata > Aves > Passeriformes > Cinclosomatidae > Ifrita > Ifrita kowaldi. The sequence continues at coordinate 228,940 of VZRS01007053.1, forward strand.
GAAGTTAAGCTCAACCATGTGATCACCAGCACAGCCCTGGAAAACGCAGCATGTATTTTATTATTTTCATTTCACAAACTACAAAACACAGATCAGTGATGTGACAAGATGTGCTGGAACTGCCTTCAGAATTCAGAACTGCATGCATCTACGAAATTCCTTAAACAAATATTCCCTTGGGAACTCACCAATATATCTTCATCTTCTGTGGGAAATTTTAACTTCAGGTTCCCCGCAGCCACCAGCACAGCTTTGACTGCCCGCATGCCATAGTCATAGTGATATTGAGAGGAAAGCTGTTCTGAACACAGCCTGTAGGTCATGACTATCTTCACTGACAGTGACTTAGCATTCAAAAATCCATATGAATAGAGAGAAATTTCTGCTATCAGAGCATAGTTGGGAACCATCATGGCCACTGTTCGGAAAAGAACCTGAAATACATACCCAAAGAAACAGCTTTAAATGATTGATTTAGGAAAGGAAAGCAATTCAGAACTTTTACAGGTGATGGATCACTATTCATCCCACCATGAAATAGAATTATCAATACTTGTAGCCTATGGCTCCCTAGGAAGTTAACCTAAGTGAGCTACCATCAATATCCATCTCAATGTACAATGCAGTGCAGTGCAGCTGTCCCTCCCAGCCCTTTTTCCTCAGCAGTGTCTCAAGAATGCAAGAATGCAATTTGCCCTTTGCACAGAAACATCCAGCAGTAAGGAAGGAAAATGTGGTCCATGGCATGTGAGAGAATGCACTTCCTTTCTTCAAGCAATCTGCAGTTGGTGTGCTCCTCATGCTGCATTGTCTCCGCTTTCAGTTAGCAAAGCCTCCTCATGGAAACAGCTCCCCTGGTTAAAACAATAATCTCAAAGGTCACAGATGCATCTATTTAATTATTTTACCTTCAGATTATCTGGAAGTTCAGAACGTCCTGCATAACCTGGATTCATAGTAATTGCTATGAAACAGTTGGGGTTAAGCTTCAGCTCAGTTCCTTCAAAATTAAATGTTTCTAGCTTTATCTGTATGGCTCTCTGGATGCAAAGGATCTGCTGAGCCACTACAGACAGCACTTCCAGTTCAATGCGATTGAATTCATCAAAACATGCCCAGGCACCTGATGAAGCCAAACCTTTGAAAAACTGCAAATGAAGAAAGAAACCAATCATATTGCTAACAGAACCTTAGAGAATATTCAAAAGAAATGAAGACTACCATGTTGGAAGTTTAATTAGATTTAAAAAACACAATTATGATGTAATGATAATGCTTTAACCTGCTTAGATCATAGATCAGTGATGTACTGAAGAACAAAGTTTTTTCTTGGTTCTAAAGCAAACTAAATCAGAAGCTCTCAATCCCATGAACTCTTGTTTCTTTCATGTTTTAATTAGCAACTTAATAGGCTTTCATAAAGCACAGAAAATGAAACATGTTGAGAACAGCAGATAGCATCCAAGGGTAGCAGACCACAGGTGCCATATTTATTTGTGTCTGCAAAGTAGGCACCCTAAAATTTTCATGGCAAAAAATAAAATACAACATATATTTATTTTCTATTTACCTTTCCCATTGCCAGGTAATCAAGGCCATCAGAGCAGTTAAAGACAACACACTGAACAGCAAGAGCTTTAGCCAAATCTTTGGTGGTCTCCGTTTTACCTGTTCCTGCTGGACCCTCTGGGGCACCACCGAGGTTTAAATAAAAGGCTCCAATCTAAAGCACAGAAATAGTTTATGGAAATTATTTGTACTTCATTCATATGAAATTATTCTGAATGAAAATGGTAAAATTAAATTGCACTTGATAGTTTCATACACTCATTTTATCTAACATAAAAGGTATGGTTTTACTAATTAAAAAGAATCTGAAATATACTTACAACTGGGAAAAATATTCGAGAGAATTTTAATTTGACCCTAACAGAGAGTTTAGTTTTATTATCATCGCGACCATGATTGGTTACTCAAATTTTATTGTACCCAATCTTTCAGTTCTTGTTTAGATACACCTTTCAAGTTAAATTTGTTGCAGTTGTTGCTACTCTTTTCTCTCTCTGTTTGCCCTTTAATATACTTTTTTCCTCTTTTATTTTTCTTTCCCACACCATCCCCCTTTGTTGTATGTGCATTTCATTGATCATTCCATATTCTCTCCTATATTCCATTGAAGTAGGAGGAAATCTGACCGAAAACAAAAAAGTTGCAGACTTTAAACAAACAGTCCAGTTTGCAGACTTTAAACAGTTACAGGGCCACATCTACATTGACTGACAACTTCTGGGAATACTTTACTAAGACCTTGGTGGGCAAAGAACAAGACTTCCATTTGCCAGAATGCCAGGCTTCCACCTGCTGTGCTCTGATTCAAGGTCTGTGAGCCTAAAACCAAAACAGACTAGCAGCTGCATCACCCTCTCACACCAATCAATGTACCTTGATGTTTCGACAAACAGATACCAAGCATCAGCTACAGCCACACCATGGGTGCCTAGCAAAACTTGAAACCATACTCCAGCAAAGAGAGTGCAGTAAATGATAATGAGAAAAGGTCTATCTGAGATTACTTTGGTAACTTTCAGTTATCAGGTTAGCTGAGGATAAACCAGTACAACAACAAAAACCTCTGCCAAGAGCAGGGAAACTAAAAAGTTGCCGAATTTGTACTAATCTTAGGAACAGTGGGATCACAAGTGAATCCTTCTCCACTTAATTTAGCAGCCACAGAACATCAGAAAAGCAATTTGAGTTCTCATAATCCATATTGTCAATCAAATATTGTCTGTTTTTCCCGTGTGTTTTAAAAAAGCACAGCCACAACAGAACAACTCTTTAATGTTTCAGTCAGGTTGGTGGGCTGTCCAGATCTGTTGTTATGAGTGATTTTCATGTTTAGCATTCTGTAAAAATTACAAACCTCATTCTAGCAGAAATAGCAGAGTCTGACAATAACCATAAGCCCTAAAAGGACAGCTGCACTGAACAGTGTAAGCAATGCTACAGCACAGTAAATACAATCTGCAGTAGCCCTGGGGGAAGCTCGTACCAGGGTGCGGTAACACCTGTCTGTGAGAGGAGTGATCACCAGGCGTGGGGAGTTCCCGAGGTACTCGTAGGCGTATTTCACATTGCAGTTAATGATGCACACACGAACGTTCTCATTCTGCCAATAATAGCGCAGCTGTGCGAGCCACTGAAAGTCTGTTTCACTCTGCACACCTGACAAACACGGAGTTGACAGCAATCATAAAAGATGTTGCAGATAACCAGATTTTCTATTATGGTTACATTTAAAACAGCTTTGAAATTATTAATGTTGATGCTCGTAGCCAAATACTCACAAACCCATCTTAGTACTGTACTGTTTTAGGCAGTAAAATCTGATTAGTTAATGATTTTTCATTAACTACATGTTAAGAAAAATGTTTTAAAATATAATTACCGCTTTCAATCATTTCCTTGATGACATCTCTAGCATGAACGTCAATAGTAACTAAGGCACCCAGTGTAGTCCTTGTTTGCTTTGACAGTTTTCCTCTTACCAGCTCTACAATATCATTAAGTTGAAGCTGAAGTGTATCATAATAACCCTTTAAGCCCTAGGAGAGAAAAGGTTATATCACAGTTTCAAGTGTTCCAGGCTTCTTCATGTTGACTAAATATCTTAACAGAGGTTGCTTATTAAGCTACTCTTTTATATTGTCATGGTTTTGCATCAACTTCTCACTTATCCACAGTTACGTATTTATGCTGCAAAGCTACATTTTAAACCATGATACCTCTAAATAAAAATATTCAAGCACTTGAATGAAAGGTATAAATCACTGTACATAAATTTATGTATGTCAAACACACAAGCTCGTAATTTTTCAAATTTTATTTTGACTGTAAAAAACAGTTTGATTAAGCATAATACATCAGGTGAAATGAAACACCAAGAAAGATTTTTAAAAAATTATGCATTACACAGTACCTTGGGTCCATCACGAAGAACTTCATGTACCTCACTTGTCCAGTACATTTGAGACACACACAACACTACTTGGCCAGGCCACTCCAGAACCCAGAGCTTTCTCTCAGTCTCTAGATATGCCTGAAAGAGTTAAATATATTATAGAAACACAGTGTCTGGGAATATATATCACAATGTAATATGGAAGCTTATAATGTAATCCTATTAATATTATTTGCTAAAAGAATACTATTTTCCTATTTGCAATGTACAAATGGAGCTTAAATGCTCTTTTCCCCTTTGGTTTGCCATTTTTTACCCAATAATTTTAAACATTCTTAGAATTATCTTTCCACATTACAGAAATATTCCCAATTTGTTAATGTCATATAAAGAAACATTTTCTGTCTGATGATTTTCTTCTAGGAGGAAGTAAGCATATTACATAAGCATAAGTGTCATATTTCTAATTCATAAGAAACCTTAGCTATTACATCAGGTGATATATCCTGTAAAATAGTATTGCTGTGAAACTTTTAGAAGAATTTATATCCAGCGTTAGAGGAAAACTACTTGCTTCTTATTCAAACTAAACTCCAATGTATATCACTGGCCTATAAATACAAGTCATGTTAACTTGGTCCTGGCCCCATAACTTCATCAACTCCTGTGTTGAGGAAGAATCTTAGAAATCCAAGAGACAGCCATAAAACAAAGATAGGTGCTACAGTTCTTAAATTATCACAAACTCCATACCATTCTTGATCTGGCAATTACATCACGTACAGTCTTCAGCATAATATCTTCTACTTGGATTAACCACTTCTCCACTGCACCTCGAGCTTCAGAAGTAGAAATGTTTGAAATCAGTTGTACACGCTCGCCTTCAGAACTAAACATTCCTTTAATATCCAAATTGCGAAGGAAATCCAGCTTAGCAATGCCTTCAAAACACTTCTTCAAGTGAGGCTGAACTCTAAGAGGATCCTTAGTCTCTGACAGGATCTCCAACATTTCATCATTAGACAAGAAAAAGAAGCTAAAAAATCAGAAAAAAAAAAGAAATACAACTGCGTTACCAAGCTATTTTTAAGACTGATCTTACTCACAACAAAAAACCCCATTCAGAATGTGTGGGTTTTAAATAACCAAAGCTCATCATACCGGGGAAAGAAGAGACGTTTTTTCTCAAGGTAAGCATTGAGCCCTTTCATGATTTTGTCAAGAAGCTCATTACAGGTCTGAAGCTTCTCTGTTAATCCTGGTAAGGAAGTAGCAGCAAGCACCTGTAACAACAAACATGAGCAGTCAGCTATAAAAGAGATATTTCAAACACTAGAAGTTAATCAAATATGGAACAACATAACTTTGTTTCTAGAAAGCCTAGGGAACTGAAATTGTAGTTCACTGTATATATTCTGAAAACTAAGAATCCCCCCCCTCAAAAAACCAGCAAGGGAAGCTACTGTTTCCTGTTAGTAACGGCTATTTCCCTCACCTTTGGGTCTTCAGCACAAAACTGCATAATCTCTCTCCACAGCCTGTCCACAGTCTGAAACTGCCGCCCCTCTTCTGGCATCTGCTGCATAATATCCTCAGAAGAAAAGATGGGTTCCAAATACAGCCACTGAGCCTGCACTTTCAGCCAGTCATCAATGTTCTCCTGAAGTTGAATTAAGCGTCTTTCCCATTCCTTAATAAATGTTTAAAGAATGTTAACTTGACATTTCCAAGCAAATAATGTTAGAGACAACAAATTCAGAAAAGGTAGACATTGTGTTATTCTAGCTCCCAAAGAGGAAAAAAAAAGTCTACCAATAAACAAAATGAAAGAAAAATATTTAGGAGTATTTAAGTTCTTCCACCTATACAGATGGCCAAAGGAGCTCAGGAATTTTTACTTACTTGGAAATTAATTTTCCAAAATGCATTTATCACTTTACTGCTATGAACTTCCAACAACTTAATTGTTAAGCAATAGCCAGGAGGCTACCAGTGATAAATTCTGTTTCATCTCCCCACAGCAAGGGCTCTTGTAGTTGAATGGCAGCAGGGACACAATACCAGGAAAGCCACCTCAGCTCATAGGAGAGATCCAGCAAGTCCAGCATCCTGTTCCTTAAATGGACAATAGCAGATACCACTGGAGCAGGCTGGAGAGGCTGCCTGTAAAGTGTAAATACTATGTATGTCCACTGAGCCTGCTTGAGCCTGAGCATTTCCCACATAAACCAACAAAGAACTACGGAGGGTAACTGCAAAGCAATTCCACCAGGTTCTCTCCTGTCAATAGCCATGGTGTGAGCATCACAAAGACTACTCTAGCCCCGAAATTCAAAATCAGGTGTAAAGTGCTGCCATCATTGCTCTGAGGCCTGATTAAAAAACATTCTCCCAGCCATCAAGAAGTTTCTTTGCCCAGAGGAAAACACTGTAGTTCAAAACTTGAGTCCAAAACTCAAGAACTACTAAGTGTTCTTATTAGCAATAATGGAAATATAATTTCCAGTTATTAAGAAGCAAGGTTAATGGAAATAGCAATTTTGCAAAATATGAAAAAAATAATGTTCTCTCGGTTGCACTTGCATCTGAATGGAAGAGGGAATTTCCAAAACAGAAATAAGGTAAGTATGACTCATATAAACTCAAAAGATTGTTGCTGAAAAATTAATGAAAGCATTTCATTAACAACTCAAACTACAAAGTTGTAATACAATCGGTGTACGATTGCACTACTGTTATCCTACGAATAAAAATGGTTGAAAAAAGTAGTCATTGTACCCTGATTTCCTCGTCAAATGGTTTAATGAAAGATGATCCTCTCATTGTCTGAGTTTTCATAATCTGATCATCGAGAAGAGCCTGAATATCATCCACTGAAGACAGAATATGAATACCAGTCTCACGATACACATTTGTGTTGAAGAAAATGGAATCCCAGGTTTCCATCATGGTATGCATTGCTTTCTCCAAGGAAAATTCCTATTTAAAAAGAAAATAGCTTGGTCTAGTGACTGAGTTGTTTTTTTCCAACTCACTAATTCAACATATAAGCTTATCTAGCTGAATAAGCTATTTTGCTCTAGCAGCACAAATTAACTACTTGTTATTACTTTTCCTCAGTATATCCTTTTCTTGCACACAGAAAGCAGCACGCTTTGGAAATACTGATGATGTCACATGAGATACAAATTCTTACACTCATCATTGACATATAATGGGCCAAAGCCTCACCAAATCTCTTCTGTTGCATAATGGCAAAGACAAAAAATGCTAGTAAGTCATGAAAGTATTCACTAAAAGACCTGATGTCATATTTGTCACTATCAAATCTCTGTGCTTACCTTGCTTGCAGCTACACTTATTGTTGCAAACTGTTCCAAGTAAGAGGATAGATTCTGCTTTAAAACTTTTCTCAGGGTAGTTCCAGCATCTGGTGTTATATCATATCCTACTATATCTGACATCTGCTGCCAATGACGTTCTCTCATGCCAGGGTTACAAAAGACAGCCACAGTGGGAATATTCTCCTAATTCAGAAAAGACATTTATAAGGTAAATATTGTCATATACATTATTTCTTAATTTTTAATAACCTTTCACCTGCATTTAAAATTCTGCTACTGTAGCCAAGGACATGAAAATCTTTTCCAAAAAGTGCAGATGGCTCCATTCAGTTATCCATTCAATTTCTAAATAATTATATTAACTACTGAAGAAGAAATATAATAAACTATTAAGCATAAGAATAATTTTTCAGTGATGCTAAATTTTGTTTCTATTAACAGAGTCCCATTTCAAAATTCCCAACTACATCCTTAAATGCTTTCCTGCATCCAAAAATTACTTTTCTCCTGTATGTGTGCAGTCATTAACAATTCCAAAAACTATTAAAAAAACACTAAGAAATCCAATTTTATTAAAATGAATGGGACAGTAAAATCTGGAAATGGGGATTCAGAACTCTCTCTCTCTCTCTCTCTCTCTGACACTGCATCATTTACATGTACTGAGCCCAGAATTTAGCATTTGTCCCTCAGCATCAGGTATTAATATCCCTCACATTTTCTTACCTTAAAATCTTTAATCTGATCCAGAACTGTAGAACACATTGTAAGAGTTGGATTACCCTTTACAGGTTTGCGTCGCAGTGGCTTTTTCTTATCCGATGCCGCTTTCTTCTGCTTTTGTTGGAAGAGTCTTAACAGTTTATACATCTCTCTATAAAACTCATCAATCTCAGCCTCCATGCTTTCCCCATCTAGTTCCAAAAAGGTCCCATCCATCCATCTGAGAAAAAACATAAGGTCACAAAACAGAATTATGAATGTAGCCCACAAATAATTATCACTTTGTTTTGCAACACATTAATAGCCACTTAAATTAAAGCAAATCTCTCCTTCCATATTATTGTTATTTTTTGCAAAATTCTAATGCCCAACCAAAAGTGGCTCAACCACATTCTTCTGTGTATTTGTGTAATTCTCTTAAGTCAGTCACATAATGAAACTGAGTAACTGCATGAATGGAGAAATATTTAAGTTAACCTCTGGATAGAGATCGACATATGACATTTAACAATACACTAGGTCTTGTATTTTCAAACCCCCCACACTTTCAGCCATAGCACATTATAACTTCTGAAGAATGCATGAAATGATAAACAATCTCCCTTAATTTATACAGAGTACAGTTTTGTGGTAGGATCTAGCCACCAGACAGCTAAACAATAATTTGAATCCACCATTTTGGACAGCTGCTAGGCTAAAACCAGTTTTGGTTACATACAGATGATGAGCTTTCTAGTTGAATTTCTTCCTTTTCTGGAACACAAAATGGCTCATAAAACAATTTTTCTTCTAATACATTTCTTTCACAGAGCTTGTCTTATTACAGGCTACACTGGCATGACCAATACAGTTAGAACCTAGTCTGAGATATGCTCCTCTGCTCTCAGGCACATGGTGTGTAATTCTGAGAGCTGTCCTGTGCAGGGCCAAGACTTGGACTCAATGATCCTTGTGGGTCCCTTCCAGCTTAGGAAATCCTATGATTCTATGATTCCATGATTACATTTTAAAAATAAAAACAAATCAACATTTTTTCTAGCTGGATTTAAAATGGCAAGTGTGATATGTATATTATCCTTTTATTTTACTTGGTAATAACACAGGTTAACAAGAAAACAAATCCATATTCTACACCTGACATGAACGAGACCAGCATAAGCATTTTTCTCACTCTCCCTCTTACAGAATTAAGAGCAGAATTACCGTTTTTCTGTTCGCTGCCATTTCAGGATAAGATTAAAGAGTTTCTGGTATGGCTCTATCTCAGCTTTTAAGTTGTTGAGGAGTGGGAATTCACTTGGTTTCCATCCGAGCAAAGTCTCTTCTTTATTAAGAGCAGCTACTGTTTCATCAGTGTCCTGTATTGTTTTCTGCAATGTCTTCAGGTCAGTCACATACTGAAATCAAATAACAGTATATTTGAGAAATAACCAAATTATGCTCTAAACAGCTATCAAAATAAGATCAAAATATTATAAATTATCATATTAAAATTTTAGAAAACAAGATTAAAAACTTGTCCACTTATTGATGAGTACATAAACTGTGAAGAACCCAGATGAACATTATGAAAAATAAAATTGGTTCTTACTACTGAATTCTAGACTGTTTCCAAAATGTTTGTGCTTTAAAACTCACTGTTCCAGGAGGCAGGCACATACTCTTTTATGTACCTGGCATAACATATTGGCAACTGGGCTTTATTAGCTTAGGATTTCTGTTTTGTGCTTTGAAGTGTTTTGTCTTTAAAAAAACCAAAATTTCTTACTATGCAATAACCTCCAATTAAAGCACAAGACATTCTCTGGAAATTAAAAAATACTGCTAGAAATTCACAAAGTTTTGGAGCCAGTGGTCTGCTCTTCACTAGCATAACAATGAAGTTTTGAGTTTTGTAGGAAAAAAATATCAAACTGCTACCAAACACTCTTTCTGAACTGCTATTATGATTACCTATCAGCTAATTCAAGCACAACTTTACAGCAAACTTTCCTCTAAATAAAATGTTAATTGCTAATGAAAAACAAAAATAGGAGGGGGACAAGTGTAATTTTATGCGCTTGTTCACTGTGGCAAGAGGACAATAAATGCTTCAGTTCACATTTGTTAAACTGATTACTTTTAATTATAATTTTTTCCATGGTCCCTGTGTATTAAACACATAAAACATTTCTACCAATTTCATACTATTAATCAAACCTGTTGCATGCGATCCAGTTCTGAGTATTCTTCTAATTCTAGTACAGAATTATAAAGCTTGTCTAAGTCAGCATGCAGGTTATCACATTTCTGTACTGTTTCTTGTTCTCTTTTAGTTTTAGACTCTTCAATCAGCTAGAAAAGAATTGATTTTTTTCATTACAATAAAGCAATGCAAAAGTGGTTGTAAGTCCTTTCAATGATTAACATACACACTACCATCTAAACATTTAGTGCAAACAGACAGAAAACAAATAATACAGATAAATTATTATCCTTACAACAATTGAAATTTCTTTTCGTATGTCCCACTTAAGTGTGTGCAACGTCTATATGCTAGCATGGAACCTTCATCTCAATAATCAGAGCAGTTAGGATTGCCTTAAAGGCCTCCTTCAGGAGTCAGACAACAGAGAGGAAAGCATTACAGAAAAAAAATAGATAACTCTCATCTTTGGGACTCAGTATTTTACTGCCAAAAAGGACACCTGCAGCTGTCGAAAGCCAGTGCTATCCCACATGTACCTGTGGCTGTAAAAGGCAGAAATTCTACAACAAAAGACCACCTTAAAGCACTGGGTCTGTACACTCAATGGTTTGTTTCAAGGTACCAAAGAAAAAATCAGTCAAGAGAGAGGAGACCTCCTAAGACAAGTACACCTACCTACTTGCCAAGCAAAATTTGTGAAGCAGACAAATAGAACTTCTTCAAAGGAGCAACCAATCTTTTCCTTTTGCATTAGAATAAGAACAGACTCATATCTGAGAGTATAGAATGCAAATATACAGACTCATGAAAACTCGATGTGAAACTTTTCTTGTCCTCAACCTCTAGCACAATGCAAGTCACTTGACAGCCAGCTACAGGGTCCCACTGCTGAGGGACTCTCACTAAGTAGTGAGATTCACTCTGTACTACCATTTTCATTAAAAGGAGTTAAAACAAGCATCACGGACTCTCTGAGCAGAAGTAGAAAATTAATTTTACTGACTTATTTTTGGGGGATTAAAAGAATACTTTGTTTGCATGGGGATAACATACAAACAAAGTATTTTACAGACATAGCAGTCTCCCAAGCTGGGTATCTTTTCAGTCAGATGCATATTTACTACCCTTGGACATATGCCTTGGTATCTAAACAAAATTTAGTAAAGGAGAAATCCTTAATTGTAATATTTAAAAGATACTGATTTTTAAAAATGTTAATTATTAATTCTTTAAAAATTTAAGAAGAAATTATTAGATCTATGCTAAATTACTACAGAGAGGCAAGAGAACCCTAAAAGGCTTGACTGCATCATAGACAGAGACAAAGCATGCTAAGCAAGAGGAACACAGACCGTGGAAGAAAACTGATCTACAGTCACACAGAGAAAATGAGATGCAGCGTATTTTCTGTTAATGATTGCTAGAAAACATTGTTCCCACTGCTCTTTTTTTGACAGGATAAAATACCTTTTAAACTAAATGACTTCCTGTCCACTCAGTCTCATTAAGGGCCTGACAATTACATTTTCAGTACTAGACATGTGCAGTGTAGTGAATTTTCATCTACCTACATATTACCTAGTACTGACCACAAGCATATTAAGATAATAAGACTTGCTGAAGCTTTTAAGTTACAGTGACAGTTTTAAAATTTATTCACAAAAAGCCCACTTTTGTTACAGAAATCTGAAAATATGTTATTCATGCATGTCTAAATTCGTATGGTTCATGTTATATGTGTATATGCATTTAGCCTGCTGAGGAAATAAATAGTTCAAGTAAAGTGAGAAGTCTAGCAAGCCAAAATACACCATAAACTAAGAAAATGCTCTTACAATATCATGCTCCTTAAAAATGAGGTTAATCTTCTTTGGCCATAATATAGCTGTTGAATTTAGTTCAATGTCTTCAGGAGCAAATGGAAAAACATCTATCAAGTAACTCATTTGCCGACAGCACTCCTACAAAAAGAGATTTCACAAAACTTTAGGTATCATGGGTCTGTTTAAAATATGGGGTAGAACAATATTATCCACAAAGATAAAATAGAAATCTACATTCCATGAACTTTTCAGAATTCAGAGCTACTTCAGCCAATAGAATATTAACATTCAAAATAGATGTGTAATATTTTTCAAATCCTTGCCCTGATCATGAGTTTGTTTCTCTAAATATGACTCCTGTGGTCTGCAAATCTATATGCAGAAATACTAATGTTATTAAAAAGATATAAAATATAATCTCTGCAGATATAAACATAATGTGTTATATTTATAGAGCTATTACCATAACAGAAAATCTGATACATATTCACACACACAAACTACTCCTAATGTAACATCACCTGTATTCTGCTCAAAGAATGAATTGTTTCTCACGTGTTCAAAGTCTGTTGACTGTTTTTACACAAAAAGTGTTCTTTATACTTGTCTGTTACATTTCCACAATTAGATTTTTAAGCAGTACTGAAGTAAGATACAAAAAATAAACTGAGCGATTTATTAAAAGCTGCATTTCCTCACAGACATGCAGAACACATGGGAATGGGAACAAGAAGCAAAGGCACATGGCAAAGAATAAGCTGGACTTCCCACTTCTGTCTGAAGTTACATTGAGTTTATTCACATAGGCAGACAAAAGTCTGCACTCCAGAATGAATTCTCTATTTGTACAGGCCAGTATACCTAATAAAAGATCAAGAATTAAAGGATAGTTGTTTACCTTGCTCCTTTGCGCGAGGTCCTGAATATCTTTGGTTTTGACCCTCTTTATGTAATCCATTATTTCTACCATTTCTTCTGTTGACCCAGGAACTTTTAATGCCCATTCCTTAATGGTTTCAAATTCACTGCATATCCTACAGTTTTATTTTACATAAAATACCAACATTTTAAGATTTTAGTTTGACAGGCTTCAAGCTCAGCTTTAATGTAATTAAAAATTCAACTTACTTCTTTAAGTATTATCCCCAATAATAACAAATTCCATTATTTATGAAACTAGAAAGGGAATATGACCAAGTCAGTCTAGACAAATACTGGTTTCTGACTTGCAATTATTACTTTGTTTGGATTTTGGGGTATTCTTCTGAAATAAATGCTTTGGTTACCTGTTGTTAGTAAAAGAACTTCAGAAAAGTATCATTAGTGTACACACAAATATGTTCTAGTAAATATTTTCTCACTTTGATAATGTGGAATCACTATATAACGTGGCCAAAATTGTTCATTTTAACTAAAAAATGCAGTAAAAGTTTCCTCATGACTTCATCCATACCTGCAAATTTCCCTGTTTAACTAAATTTATATCCTATGATAAGTTCACCCATGTAGAGCATGAAGGGAAGGTGGGGGATATAATTTTCCTCAGTTTTCATTAGACTGTTGATACCGTCCTTCACAGAATCCTTCTAGACAAGTTGTCTAGGTGTGGGATGAGTGGGTTCATGGTGTGCTGGGTGAAGAACTGGTGAAGTGCAGAGCTCAAAGGGTTGTAGCAAATGGCTGGTGACTGTTACCAGCAGAGTTCCTCAGGATTCACTTCTGGGCCAGTTCTGTTCAATGTGTTTATCAATGATTTGGATGCAGGAGTTGAATGCATCATCAGCAAGTGTGCTCATCATACAACTGTGAGGTGCTGCTGACTCTCTTGAAGGATGGCACACCTTGCAGAATGAAACATTTCACTATGATTAAGGGGATGGAATGTAATGAGTTGAAACGCCAGATTCTGCACCCAGGATGGAGTAACACCCAGTACAAACACAAATGGGGAGGAATGGCTTGAGAGCAGCCCTGCTGAGGTATCTATTAGCTAATAAGAGAGTCTAACCAGCCTTTCCTTTGACAGTGCAGTAATACTGTAATTCACACTTAAAAATCCAGAACAGTAACAATGATCTTTGATCTTAGTTCTTCGATCTTTTAGCTCCTCCATTATCCAAGTCTATACTAATATGTTCTCCTACCTTTTTTTGAGACTAAAACAGCAGAAAAAATACAACAGCAGTGCAAACTGCATTAGATCATTAGTTAGCCAAGAACCTTCAGTAAACAACAGTATGGTATATTTGCATTTCTTCTACATGTTTCTACTATGCATTTAACACATAGAGCATTCACAAGCAGAAAAATTCTACTTACCTTTCATTTTCCTCTCTGTAATCTGTAAATATTTTGTCCATTAGCATTTTTGCAAAGTTGTTTGCACAATTAGCCAAACCTTGCTTTAAATCCTCACAATTCAAACAGATCATAGGGAAATAAATCATCTCTGGCAAACTCATGATTTCCTTCTTGAGGGTGAAGAATTCATCTACGAACTTCAGAAAAACATTAGACTTTACACTTCAGAGCTGTTGTTTAAATACTTGGCCACATGAGTAAGTATTAGACATTAAAGAAAATAAGTAATATTTCTTCTATTTACCACATATTGTAGGTAGTCCATATAATTTTTAGCTAAAAGCTAAGCACCTGTTATCCTCTGCTACCTTTTTATTATTGCTGTATGTATAGTAAAAATTATTTATAAAGTGTAGAATTAAAACTTACAGTAGCGTATTCATCAAAGGTGGGTTGTTCTGCTATAAAACTGTTTACACGTTCCTCTGCAGTTCCATCTACAAGCCAGCCATAACTTTCAACTGCAATTCAATTACAACATATTTATATTACTAAAATGCATAAGCCATACAGCAAGTTACTCATTACAAAGAAGTCACACAGCTATTTGCACACTCTTCCATCACTTACCATAGCCTTTAAAATGTTCCTTCGGGCCTTCTAAGTTGTCTCTGATAGATTTTTTCAGAGTGGATTTGGCCCATTGTACGATGTGAGCAGGGAGCTCAGCATCTACTGTTGCAGTGCCTCCTGTTAGCCAAGCACGCATCGTTTGGACATTCTATGAGAAGTGCAAGTGTTGATAATTTAAATTTTAANTTGTTCATTTTAACTAAAAAATGCAGTAAAAGTTTCCTCATGACTTCATCCATACCTGCAAATTTCCCTGTTTAACTAAATTTATATCCTATGATAAGTTCAGCCATGTAGAGCATGAAGGGAAGGTGGGGGATATAATTTTCCTCAGTTTTCATTAGACTGTTGATACCGTCCTTCACAGAATCCTTCTAGACAAGTTGTCTAGGTGTGGGATGAGTGGGTTCATGGTGTGCTGGGTGAAGAACTGGTGAAGTGCAGAGCTCAAAGGGTTGTAGCAAATGGCTGGTGACTGTTACCAGCAGAGTTCCTCAGGATTCACTTCTGGGCCAGTTCTGTTCAATGTGTTTATCAATGATTTGGATGCAGGAGTTGAATGCATCATCAGCAAGTGTGCTCATCATACAACTGTGAGGTGCTGCTGACTCTCTTGAAGGATGGCACACCTTGCAGAATGAAACATTTCACTATGATTAAGGGGATGGAATGTAATGAGTTGAAACGCCAGATTCTGCACCCAGGATGGAGTAACACCCAGTACAAACACAAATGGGGAGGAATGGCTTGAGAGCAGCCCTGCTGAGGTATCTATTAGCTAATAAGAGAGTCTAACCAGCCTTTCCTTTGACAGTGCAGTAATACTGTAATTCACACTTAAAAATCCAGAACAGTAACAATGATCTTTGATCTTAGTTCTTCGATCTTTTAGCTCCTCCATTATCCAAGTCTATACTAATATGTTCTCCTACCTTTTTTTGAGACTAAAACAGCAGAAAAAATACAACAGCAGTGCAAACTGCATTAGATCATTAGTTAGCCAAGAACCTTCAGTAAACAACAGTATGGTATATTTGCATTTCTTCTACATGTTTCTACTATGCATTTAACACATAGAGCATTCACAAGCAGAAAAATTCTACTTACCTTTCATTTTCCTCTCTGTAATCTGTAAATATTTTGTCCATTAGCATTTTTGCAAAGTTGTTTGCACAATTAGCCAAACCTTGCTTTAAATCCTCACAATTCAAACAGATCATAGGGAAATAAATCATCTCTGGCAAACTCATGATTTCCTTCTTGAGGGTGAAGAATTCATCTACGAACTTCAGAAAAACATTAGACTTTACACTTCAGAGCTGTTGTTTAAATACTTGGCCACATGAGTAAGTATTAGACATTAAAGAAAATAAGTAATATTTCTTCTATTTACCACATATTGTAGGTAGTCCATATAATTTTTAGCTAAAAGCTAAGCACCTGTTATCCTCTGCTACCTTTTTATTATTGCTGTATGTATAGTAAAAATTATTTATAAAGTGTAGAATTAAAACTTACAGTAGTGTATTCATCAAAGGTGGGTTGTTCTGCTATAAAACTGTTTACACGTTCCTCTGCAGTTCCATCTACAAGCCAGCCATAACTTTCAACTACAATTCAATTACAACATATTTATATTACTAAAATGCATAAGCCATACAGCAAGTTACTCATTACAAAGAAGTCACACAGCTATTTGCACACTCTTCCATCACTTACCATAGCCTTTAAAATGTTCCTTCGGGCCTTCTAAGTTGTCTCTGATAGATTTTTTCAGAGTGGATTTGGCCCATTGTACGATGTGAGCAGGGAGCTCAGCATCTACTGTTGCAGTGCCTCCTGTTAGCCAAGCACGCATCGTTTGGACATTCTATGAGAAGTGCAAGTGTTGATAATTTAAATTTTAAAAAGCAGTGCAAGGATACATATACTTTAAAAGTAAGCTGCAATCTGCAGAAGACATGATCACAAAAGTATGAGACCCTAACCCTGACCAAGTTCAGGTGCTTCATACACACATACAGTGACTTTTCCTGAAGCAAAAAGTTGAACAGAAAATATGTAAAAGGAAAAAAAAAACTATCCAAACTTGCAGAAGATTAAATTATATCATATGTGCAAATACAGAAAACCAACCCCAAAACACTTCTCTGAAAGTACCATCACATGTGACTAGTGACCAATACTCAGTTCACATCTAAGGCCCCCAGAAAGGCTCTCTTCCCTGGAACCACAGATGGGTTCAAGACATCAATCTTTTGACATAGTATATATTAGTTTTTAGAGATTTGAATATTTTCTTTTTCTTAGAAAGAAAAAGAGTATCAACTCTAATTTTCTTTGCCTTTCTCTGGAGATCTTAACTTTAATGCAAATTTATTGTAAATCATCATGCACATATAATTAAAGATGTTATTACTATAATCGCAGACCCAAAGAGCAGACTAAAACAATCACTAGCAGGTGCACCAATTTTTTATAAACAAGGAATTACAAAATTACTTTCAGAGCCTGGAGTGCTGCTGAGCATCAAGATTCATTATGTGACCTGTAGAATGATTGTGGAAAATAAATACAAGTTGCATTCTGATCCCACTGCCAGGGTAGTCAGACTCCTAAATCACAAATATTTTCACATACTGAGCATCTTAACAATAACATACTTAAATAAAGACAAAAGCACACCTGGAGAGTCTGTCCTATACAATCTACTACAAACAGAATTGCTTCTTCCAAGTCTTGTAAGCTTGGATAAAACTCCATTCTATTTTCATCGTAAGTCAAGTCCATCTTAAATAACGGCAGACAACTTCTGTCTTCAGGATCAAAAAGTTTCACAAAAACTTCAGTTGCTGTTTGCAGTAATCCTTTCAGCTAGGTAATAACACAGATCACCTATTAGTTGACATAACAAAGGCCCAACCCATTTTCCATTTGTCCAATAGGCCAGGATTTCCATTCATTTTAGTACTTCTGGCCTGTTTCATGGGTAACTGAAGCAGTGAATTTTTGTAATAACTCCCATGGGTATTAGTCCAAACCCTTAAATGATGAAAACTAATGAACAAGTAAACATTTCAGTAAAGTCCATGCATTTATTTTTGCTACAAAAGTAAGTCTATTACTAATACATGTATGTAGAAATGAAATATCTTGCATACATTTTCCTCTATTTTTTTTAAAATTACAATGATTTGGTCAGACTATTGTCCCATTATTTTTCTACAAAGTAAGCAGTGGTTTAATCCCATTAAGTTTATTGTGGGGAGGAAAGATATTTACCTGATTAGACATAAGCACAGCCACACAATTATAAAAAGACTCAAGCTGATCCAACTTGACACCAACCAAGGCCTCTGACTGACTAAAGAGGCCAACAACTCTTTGGTACCATGTACTCATTATCTCCTCTTCTGCTTTAGAACAGCTTAGAGAGGCATCAGTTTTAAGAGATCTACAGTCAACTGGTCCTTTCAGTCTAGAAAAGAAAGTTACATGCAACTTTATAGACAAAATTTAAACAAACCAAACATGGAGTAAGGTAACAATACAAACTTCTGTATTACAAACCCAGTCTTTACCAGAAAGCAGAGTGGGAACTTAAGCATTGCTTCAGTAGACTAAAAGGAAAGAAAAAGCCTACCTCAAACTCCAGGAAATACAGAACAATTACCAGAAAAAATAATGAGGAAAAATATTTTGAAAATGATCTTTTTGAAAACTATGAAAATGTAAAGCTCCAAGATTAAACAGAAAATTCAACTGATAAAAACCAGAAAGAAGTCTGATCTTCAGGGTTAGCACAGAATTCCCTACAATATCCCCTATGATAAACAATAGAACTGAAAGAACTCATCTTTGCCAGCTTCAAAAACCCATATGGGTCAATAATTCAGCAGAACAGACTTTACCTGGAACTAGAGAAATCCACTAGAAGAAAGTTAAAGAATGCTGTATAACCGAAATCCAGTAGAGTTTTCATTGTGGGGTGAAGAATATGTAAGGTGGAAATGATTTGTTGTTTTGCTTTGATATAACTGCTACGCCACGTACTAGAAAAATCCAGGCCTCTAAAAAGAAAAACCATCAAAAACCCAACCGAAACAAACAAACAAAAATTAAGAGCTCAAGCACTACTTGAATAAAGTACTATATATAAAAAATAGTATTCAAAAGCTTATTCTCTAGCATTAATTGTTACTTAAATGCCACACACATGTCCTAACTATCATGCAGTGGAAGTCATAAAGATACTCTGTCTAATAAAACATGCTTTATCCTCCATGGTATTTTCAGATCAGCTGCTCTTCCAGAAGGTCTTTCAATGTAAACTCCTAACTTCACCAACTGCTATCAGGAAGCATTTATCATCAGATTTTGATAGCACACACTCCGATGCATCAGCAAATTGTGCAATTCCAGTATTTACATTCTATCTACCTGAACTCCTTTTCCACGATGGGAGGGAATAATGGATTTGCCTATAGTCTCAAGGTTTCACCTCATAAAACCAAAATAACATGAAACCTTGGCATTATACACAATTTTAGGATGTCAAAGTGCTGTACAATGCTGCTATTAGCCAGAAAACTTCCCCATACACACACACTCCATTCCAGAGGCAGCTGCACTATGACTTTAGTGTCTGGGCACTCAGAGCCAGGGTTCATTTGCAGTCATGAGAGCTGCTCTATGTAACTGTAACAGCAGTAATGAAACACTGGCAGTGCTAAAACTTTGTAGAGCATTCAAGTAAGAGGTGTTTAAATGCAAGATCCTCTACACAGATTTTAAAATGTCCCATTAAGGGGCTCCAGAATTAATACTGTGCCATAACTCTGTTCACACAGCTCAACAAGAATTTCCCTCGTGTAACTCAGTGTGTTTTGCCAGTGGGTTATTTGCTAACTTAATCCACTCACAGAGGCAACAAAGGCAAAGGTGCCTCCTCTTCCAACTTATCAAGTTCTTCTATGTCTGGTTTAACAAGAACTCTTCTCACTAAAAAAAATAAAAAATACATTAACATTAGAAGAAAATTAGGCCATATTCAATAGTCACTGTACTTCCTTGGTCTTTCTCCAGGTACTTGAACCAAGCACATAGTAAGATGAAAAAGCAATTGTGTCACCCTAGCCTCCAAAACACATTCTCCCAAAGGTCACTCAAAATCAACAGCTTCTGTTAAATATTTATACAGATTCAGGTGTCTTAATTCCAGTTTTGGCCCCTGTTCCTGAAGGTTTTCAGACATGTTTGTGTTTAAATAATTAAATACTTATGCAGTTTCTTTGCTGAGGGGATGGTCAGTCACAGGAACAGGCTCCCCAAGGAAGTGGTCACAGCACCAAGCCTGCCACAGTGCAAGGACCATCTGGACACTGGTCTCAGTTGCATGGTTGAGTTTTAGACAGCCCTGCAAGGAGCAAGGAGTGGGACTCTGATCCTTACAGGCCCCTTCCAACTTGATGTATTCTATGATTGCAAGAATTTACGGCAACTTTGGTTAACATAATTACAGTGAGAAACTAGAATTATCCCACTGATGACATTGCAAAGAAGTTAGTCCCATGTTAAGTTGAGTATTTTTTAATCTAAATTTTAAAAAGATCAGTCATCCACTAAAATATTAACAAAATTGGGCTCAATTTCAGATTCCAGATATTACAAATGTAAATAAAAGGAAATCAGTACATGATTTCAAGGGAAAACACATTCAAAATTCCAGTTCATGACTCTTTTTAACAGGTTTTAAAATTGAAGTGAGTTGTATGAGTGATATCTGAAAACAGTAACTATCTTCACAGGCTTTTATTGCAAGCTTCCTCATGCAACAGAAACACCATCAGAAAACTCATGGATGTGCTTGTACATGAACATCTTAAAAAAGCTGCTGCTCCTGAAGAGCGAGAAAGAATAACAGTACATAAAAAGTTTCTCCTTTCTTTAGCAGTAAACAGTAATACATTCTTGCTTCAAATTAACTAAATAGGGTAAAGACAATGAAATAGCAGCAGCAGCAATCAACATTTTTTGACCTGAGGTCTATAGCTGTCTTTGCTTAAACTGTACTTTTGGCTGGTTAATTTTCTACTGGTTCAAATAAAATAAGCAAGTTTTGCCTTAAACATTTTGGCCAACACACATCTGATGAGGCAAAAAAAGCTAAATCAGCAGTTAATTACAAAGATCACGCCTGGCTGAAAGAACAAACTAGAAAAATTATTTTCAGCAGGAGAATACGGAGCTTATAATATATATACTGACATTAATGTAAGTGCTGAGGAGTTTGTAGTACTTACACACACATCTTTGCATGCTCTTTTCATAATCCCTTACTATCTCCTTTAAAAGCTCTTCAGTGAGCAGCTCTCTATGCCTGCCCTTCATAAGCGACTGTGGCACCAGGGCGAGCATGGACCTCAGCCACTGCTGCGGGATGGGAATCATCGGATTCCTCTGCACACGTTCCTTCAGAAAGAGGTAGTCTGCCTGGAAGGACAAGATTGTCAGAGGTCTAATAACTGCCTATGTATGTATTTTTGTGTTAGGATTGGCAAAAATCTCTTTTTATTCACGATTTTTAATCCTTAAGGGCAGGGTATTTAATCTAATCTTTTCAGTATTCACTGACTAAGATCCTAAAAGCTGCTCTGTGGTTGGTACCATGGTCTCTCTGTCTTAACGTTTAAATATAAAATATTGTACTTGTCAGTATGGCATTTTCCTTGGTTCTCTGCTCACGTTTATGGATGACAATAAAACAGTTCAAGGTTAAAGTTATTGTTCTTTGGACAAACTTTTATCTGGCAAAAAGTGTGAACAAACATCCCCCATAAGGGGAGTGGGTCTTGGCCAAAGAAATAGGTATTTCTGCTTTTGACTGACAGTTTTGTTATAAAATCTCTACAGTCTACAGAATGAGTTTACCTAACAACAGCTAGGCAAAATTGTTGTTACCTTAGGCTACTTAATATAAATGTTTCAATACTAATTTGAGTTTCAACTGGCTTTCAGAGATGAAGCCTTACTTTAAAAGCTATACACAAATTTCAGGATTACTGCATGTTTTTCAAATTAAGGGAACAATGTCAAAGGCTACTTTTTGTACAGGCTAAGGTACAATCTGCGACCTCAACTGAAAAAATCCTGAAGCCTGTTAGGTTTTTTTCCTAAATAATGATCTTTAACTAAGGTTAAATGAATTATTGATAGATGCACTTTCTGTAACAGAAAAATAATTTCCCTCTACAGGACCACAAGACGAGTTTCCTGTTTTGTTCCTATTCCATTTTTCCCCACCAAAACTACTTTTTCTTGTTTAGTAGCAATAATTCCACATGACATACTCAACTTCTCTGAATAAGGACCATTCACTCTTCCACTCCAAAAAAAGCAAATGAAAGAATTTAACTCACTCTTTGTTGGCTTTCTTTATCAACCATCTGTATAAAAAGAAACAGAAAATAGTTATGAAGAACGTACAAAAAAATACCAGAAATATAAAATTTTACAAATATTATTCCTAAACAAAGACTTTATTCGTAGATATACAGGTATACATTTCAGTTGGATTACCTCAGTATATAAATACATTTATGAATTACTGAGGAAAGAAACAAGTATCTTTAAGTAAATTCTAAGAGGTAAAAATAAATGCCCCAATAACTAAGAACTAAATAGGCAAGATTTAAAATAATAAAGAAATACTTTCTCACAGTGGAAGGCAGTTCTGCAATAGGAGGTGCAGCATCTCTCTTCTCTGTTTCATCCATGGTTATGTAATAGACTTCAAGAGCTCGATCAATTCTAAAGTAAAACACAGAATCAGAAGCGCAGAAAAACTACAAATAAGACATTCAAAATAGTGCTAACACTTTAATCAATCCAACCTACTCCTTGATCACTAAATCTCACTATGATTATATTAAACAAACACTATTATTATTTGTCAGACGTCAAATGTGCAACGTGTCTTTCACTTGAATTTCAACATATCTTAAATTACACGAAACTCACAGTAACTGATTAAGGACCTCTTGCTGCTCCTTGCCTCTGTGGTATGCCAATAGTTTTTTCTGTGATGGTGACGTTTCAGATATGACTGGTGGAGGTAAAGCAGCGGGACGAAACAAAGTTCTCAAAGTGCGTTTATTGGAAGTTGCTTCATCTGAGTGCTCCATCTAAAACCATAACCAAACCAAGATTCTACAATACAATCCTGTCCAGAAGGAATTTAACAGAGACATATATTAAATTGAATGTACATAAGATATAAAATGAGGTCACCTCAGGGATGTCCACAGTTTAGCTATGTCAATTCAGCTTTCAAAAAAGAGAACAATAGTTTATATGATAAAATTGCAAAGTTCAAGGGAAAGTGTGTACATACAGAGCCTGCCAGAAAGAAAGAAAGAAAGGAAGAAAGGAAGAAAGAAAGAAAGAAAGGCCAACAAATTTGTGTTGTGCGACTGGGCTAAGGTTCAACCAAAAAAACCACCCTTCTATGGCAGTTTAAGCGGCTGAGTATGGCTATTCCAAAGATGGTCGGGTTCCCCTGGAAACACAATGCACAAACTCACAACTGCATTTCAACATGTTCCCACAGGGGAGGAGAAAGCCAAAGCTACCTCCTACATCAGTGGTATGTCCTAAAAACGCACTAAACCGAGCGGTGGTGGATGCACCAAAGGGCACAAAGCTCAGCTACGGAGAGCCGCGACGTTCTCCCGCCTTTTCCCGGCGCTCCCTCAGCCCCGCCGCTCTCACCTCTCCCGGCGCCCTCGGGACAACAGCGCGGTTGCCCCGGAGCCGAGGGCGGGCGACGGGGCCCGGGCCGTGCGGCGGGCTCGGGGCTTTCCCTGGCCGAGACCAGGGCCTCTCGTGATTTAAAAAACAACAACGAAAAAAAAGAAGCAGAGACTTGGAAAAACCTTACTTTGACCGTCCCGGTCTGCCACAGCGCTGGCACAACCCGAACGAGTCAGAAAGTCCCTCTGCTCCAGCCTCTGCCTGCACCAAGCGGATCACAGCGAGAATGCTTGAGAAATTGTAATACCTTCAAGCATCAGGTGGCTGTTGCTAAGCGTCTGCTTTTCGTACAACTATAAATGGAAATTTTAAGGAACTCCAGAGAATTGCTACCCACCTGCTCACACTTGACAATGAGGCTTTAAAACCCTAATTTTGTGTCTGTGTGGGCAGAGCCCCACGCGCAGAGGCTGCGGAAGCAGCGGGACGGAATTTTATGTGTGTTTTCCAAAGTTCTGGGCACTTTCCTAGGGTGGCTCACACAGCCCGGGACTATTCAGCATGAAGTCTCAGCCCAGACATGAAATGTTTTCTCACGAACAGAACACAGACCCAAACCCTCAACGTTAAAGGATTTATCCACAGGCAGTTAGCATCGGGGCGTTATGAGGGAGACCCGCGCGCGCCTCGGGCACCTGTTGGCCAGGAAGCTGCGCTGAGGAGAGGAGGTTTCGTTGCTGAGGAAACAGAAGCCGCCGGTTCTCCGGTCGGCCTGACTCACGCCGTGCCGGCGGGTTAACGGCACGGAGAGGGGCGCGGGTGCCGCAGCGAGCGGACAGCCCGGGGCGGGGCGCGGGGCACCGGGAGGAGGTGCTGCCTCACGGCCAGCGGCGCGCACCCGCCCCCTNGCGGAGGGCAGCGCGGAGGGCGAGGCGGCGGTGCCGGCCGTGCGGCTGTTCTCCCGTGACGGCGTGGCGGTGGCGGAGGAGGTGCCGAACGCGGCCGCCTGGCAGGACGGCGCCGTGCTGCACATCGGGGACGCGCGGTACCGCGTGGAGCGCAACCCGCCCGCGCTCACCGAGCTCCGCCTGCCGCGCTCTCTCCTCGCCGGCTTTCCCGTGTGCCCCAAGGTGAGCGCCGAGTTCGCTGCGCCGCAGCACTGCCTGTTCCGCTGGTTCCGCGAGCAGCGCCCCGCGGGCGGCGGGGACGCGGCGGGGGAGGCCTGGGTGGAGACGGCGGCGGCCGAGCGCGTGTTCACGCCGTCCAACGCGCTGGTGGGGCTGCGGCTGAAGCTGCGCTGCACGCCCGGGGACGGGGAGCAGCGCTACGGGCCGGCGCGCGAGGTGGAGAGCAGCGGCCCCGTGGAGGCCGGGCCCGGCGCTTGCACCTTCGACGCCCGGCACCTCTACACCAAGAAGGTCTGCGGCCACGGCTCCGTCCGCGCCGTCTCCTACAACATCCTGGCCGACACCTACGCGCAGACGGAGTTCTCCCGCACCGTGCTCTACCCCTACTGCGCTCCCTACGCCCTGGAGATCGACTACCGCCAGAACCTGCTCAAGAAGGAGCTGGCGGGCTACAGCGCCGACCTTATCTGCTTGCAAGAGGTGGATAAATCTGTCTTCGTTGACAGCTTGGCCCCGGCCCTAGATGCTTTTGGACTGGAAGGGCTGTTCAGGATTAAGGAGAAGCAGCACGAAGGCCTGGCCACTTTCTATCGAAGGGACAAGTTCAGCCTCCTCAGCCAGCACGACATCACTTTCAGCGAAGCCCTGCTCTCAGAGCCGCTGCACAAGGAGCTGTGTGAGCAGCTGGCCAAGTACCCCGTGGTGCAGGAGAAGGTGCTGCAGAGGTCATCTGTGCTTCAGGTACCAGCTTTGACATGCCTTCTTTTCCCTCTTTCGTTTTCGTTTCTCCTCCTCCTACTACCTCCAGTCAGGTGCAGCTGGGCCAGCTTTGTTGAGCCTCAAGCAAAAGAAGGGAGGTGGAGGATTAACAATTTGAAACATGGGACTATGTTCTCTGTTAGCTAGGGTAATGGATAGAGCAAAAGAGCAACTTAGGAACAAGAACAAAACGTTGAGACCATACTGAACTGGATATATGGAATTACCAAAATTTGGTAAAAAAAAGTCAATATTATTTTGCTTTAAAATGGAGACAGCTGTTGAGATTCTGGGCCAGGTAGTGATTCCTGACTGGTGATATTGGCTGTCAAGTTTTTCACTACTTACTCTCATATATCAGAATTTATTTTATAAAACTTAAATCTTATAAATCACTTAAGTAAGTTAATTGAGTATGCTTTATAATGCCTCTTTAGCAAATGACAGTAGGGAGACAAATAAGGTTGGACATGTGTGTGAGCTTCCTGATGCCAGAGGGTTTGCCCACAGAGCTGTTGTGCAAGTACAAGTGTGTAAGATAGAAGGCTCTGTCAGGAATTGCAGAAACAAAGTTTCCTACTTGTGTAGTGAGTAGGAGTTACAGGATTTCCTTGATAACTAAAATCAGCTCCAAATTTATGTTCAATTGGACAATTATGGAATGCCACATTTGCTTGGTAAAAATGGAGATTTAGCTCCAGTTCTGTTGCAGAGAGAACTGGTGAATAGAAAATAAAAGTATTTAAGAATAGTACAGCATGACCTGTATCTTATGAAAAAATATAGCCAAACCAGACACAGTCAAAAGAATGTTTGTTGTAGTGGTAATATTTTGGCTGATACCCAGACCTTATACAGAAGATTAATGAAAAGTACAACTCCTAAATTGAGTTTATTTGTTATGAGCATCAGATTTTTTGAACTGGATTGCCATAAAGGCATAAGCTGACTAGTGCATTTTAAAATATATAAGCTCTCTATTTGAGACTTTAACAAAGACTGCTTTTTCTTTTGAAGGTTTCGGTTCTTCAGTCTACAACTGATCCTCCCAGGAAGCTTTGTGTAGCAAATACCCACCTATACTGGCACCCCAAAGGTAATTTTGGCACATTCCTGCATGTAGGATAACTGGGTTTGGAAAGGTTTTTGCTCTTTGGGAGAACAGATTTCCCACCATTCTTTTGCAGCTATAGCCTTTTCTTCTGGAACTGAGGGTTTCCTGCCTTACTTCTTATCTAGATGAAATGAAGCCAGACTCCTAGGTCTGGCTATATATTCATTTTTTATTTTCTAGTCTGCCTGGGAGTCAGTAGAATCCAGCCGAAAGCAAGGCAAGTCACATTACACACAGTTCACCCAAAAAGCAGACTGTAAAATAGAGAGAGCTTTGTGTGTGCTTGTGGTTTCCCAGGCCTGTTGAACATGGAGCTCTCTTGGGGTACTGCTAGGAGGGCAACCAGATTAAGCTACAGAAGCTGTTAGAAGAGATTCTTCTCTTCTCAATTAGTTTTCTTTTGGTTCTGTGCCTTTTTTGGAATATTATTAGGGTGGTTGCCATGAAATTAAGAACTGCTGTACTATGGTGTTAAAACTTCAGAGTTCTTGCATATGCAAGTTTAAGTTAAAATTGTCTGCCTCTCAAAAACTTTCATAGTCACAAACTTTAAAGGCTTCTTAATTCATGAAAACTATTCTAAAATGCAAGATTGCTGTTTCAGAGCTATATATGCTTAAATGAGCAATCCAGTGAGCACCCCCAATGCCTGTTCTGCGTTATTTGAAATATTACTTTGAAATTACTATTTGAAATAATACTTTTTTATATCCTTAGGTGGGAACATCCGTCTGATCCAAATTGCTGTAGCCATGTCTCACATCAAGCACGTAGCATGTGACTTGTATCCCAATATCCCAGTCATATTCTGTGGGGATTTTAATAGCACACCCTCATCAGGAACTTACAGTTTTATCAGCAGCGGTGGCATTGCTGAAGATCATGAAGACTGGGTCTCAAATGGGGAGGAAGAAGGGTGCAGTATGTCTCTAAGCCATCCTTTCAAACTGCTAAGTGCTTGTGGAGAACCTGCTTATACAAACTATGTTGGTGGGTTTCATGGATGTCTGGACTACATTTTCATTGACAAAAATGCTCTAGAGGTTGAACAAGTCATTCCATTGCCAAGTCATGAAGAAATAACAACCCATCAGGCTTTACCAAGTGTTTCACATCCTTCTGATCATATAGCACTAATATGTGACTTGAAGTGGAAATAGAGCAGCTCTGGCGTGCTGCTTTTGGAGGTTTTCAAACAAGAAATTTAATTTAATGTACTGCTGGGGAACTAAGGTTAGACCCTGACTTGTATGCTACTAAAAGGAAAGCCAAAACGATTAATGAAGAGTTCATGTGTTTAATGGCTCTACTGAATATTATGACACTGCTCAGAATATTTGCATGACAATTTCCCCCTTTTTTATATGGTAATGGGAAAAAATATACTTAAGACAGGGTTTTGAAATTTGGATTATCATATACCTTTCTAGTGGTGTTTTTAAAGGATTAATAATTATTTTATTTAAAAAATATGCATTCAGTCTGATTTGTAAGACAGTGTACATATTGAACCCTGCTTAATTCAGAACCAAACACAGAACCCAAACCCAAACGGATCTAATTGACTCAACTTCACTGTAATTAATGTAACGATAATTTAAGTGCAGAAATTGTCTTGTTCACTTACCATTACTATGGCCCAACTTTTGGTAAGTTGCATGAACAATGTACTTGTACCTACCAGCTTCTGAAAAGATATTCTTAATTATCAGTGAATAGACTGTCAGTAGTCAACCATGTTAAATTCAAGGCTATAATTGATTTGGAAGCAATTTGTCTGCCCACATAACATGGGTAATGTTAATGCCTCTTGAAACTGGACTACATGAAGAAACAGCATCTACTTTGAACATCTACTCCTTCTGTTTTGAGTCATTGGCAAGAAAAGAAATACTGGAATTTAGGACAACCAGCTTTGGATGGGAGGGAGCTTTATATCAATATCATCTGTTTTCAGGTTGGGAGAGATACAGAATAGTGTGGTGCATTAGCTATCTGTGCCTAAATCTTTACAAAGAAACACAAGTGACTTGCAGACCTTTATCACAATGGTTGTATTTTGTTCCTCTCTTGCATACAAAGACAACCTGAATTTTTAAGTGTTTTTACATGCACTTTTTCTTTCTATAAATAGCCTAGTTTTCCCTATTTTGTAGGATGTGGGGAAGTGTATTTTATCCATACCTTCACTGAATGTGTTGGAGGGGGCTGAATCATTTAACAAGCTTCTTGCCCTGCATCATTAGTCCATAGGAAACAAAGAGCATTTGGAAACCATTCACTAGATCTTCCTCTTTCACCTAATAAAACTCCCTTTATCAATTGTCTGTCACTGTTGTCAGTTGCTTGGGTTTTTTTTTTCTAGTTACTGGTGTCTTTAATGGCAAAACAAGTGTGCCTGGGTTGATAAAAGCTGTGTACTCTACTTGCACACCTGCTCACCTCCCCTGCATTCCGGTGCACTGTAGTTGTAGCTGGGATTCACTCAACTGTTAAAACACTACTCAAACCAGGCAGTCACTTTCAAGTGGCTTTTCAGGTGGGATATTTCTGAGGCTTGCTGGTGCTGTCTCTTGCCATAGTACTTGCTATGATATGAAGGGTGGTGTTTTGTAGAAACTTGTAAATATCTGCTCTTTTCTGTTATTTCCAATACAATTACTATTGTGTTTTGCTACTGTAGTGCCTGGGCATCTGACATGATGCTGGTAACTGCAGTATCAAAGCCCTCAAGGCAGGTTTACCTTCAGAGATACAGGCCCATAAATCTCCACATGTCTCAAACAGCATGATGTGAGAAGACAAAGCTCATGAACTGTCCAGTATTTCATTACCAACTCTGCACACAGATTAAGGGAAATGGACAAATTCCACTACTCTGAGTCTGTAGAAGCCTGTGTTGCTAAAGAGCTCATGTAAATGTCCTCTGCAAACAGCTTTTTTCAGCAATATAAGCAGTTAACCTTCCCTCTTATCCCAAACTCTTACCTGATCCTGCTCTACCACCTGTGAATTGTGTCCTTGTTCCTGCTCATGCCACACCAAACTAAAACAGGGACATGATCCTGTTAAAAATACAGGGCCTTTAGTTCTCTTGCTTGTATTAACATTTTAGTGGGTCTTTATGTCCTGAACTTATTTACCTTAAAGTCATTTGTGCCCAAAGAACAAGATACAGGCTTGGAGGTGGTAAGAGGTAATGAAAACTTGAAGCAAGACAGAAACCTGCTCCAGCAGATCCACCCCAAAACATAACACAATACCTCAGTGAAAGGGTGCTCATTATTCCAACAACTTTGCCAGGCTTATATGTAGACCCTCAGATTTCTGGTTTTGTTAAGTCAGGACTTCAGCTAAGCCAGATGGAGCTAAGCACCTTTGGATACAAAAGGGAAGCAAAATGGAATGTGGCAATAAAGGCGGCAATGAAGGATGTTAGATCACTGCACTAATGAACTCTTCCTGAAAAACTGGGCCCTAATTAATTTGGGTGGGGTCTTTGATCAGTTACTGTTCTACATCTAATTAAAAAATAAAGTGTAATTCAGTCTTGCCTGAGTTGATCTCTCTACTCTTCCAGACCGCAAAGTTGATAATAAAAGTATCAGTGATTCACAACTAAACGTCAAGATAGAGGTGTGAGGAGAAAGTCTTGCAAACAGAATGGAGGCTGTAAACCCCCTATCTGGGCAAATAATTTTTACCATTTTAGTAAAGGAGGGAACACTTACACCAGAAGATGTAACATTTGCAAGCATATGGCATCTTAAATGGCAGAAATATTATTGGAAGATCTGACTGAGAGAAAAATTCAGTATCAATACCAGGGAAAACATTGAGAATGACTGCATTACAACTGAGTCAGAAATATAGAGGCCTACAGCTTGCCAGCTCTGAAAAAAATTGAGGGAAAAATAACAAACTCCACTGAGTAATGCAGGCTTGGAGGCTGGCAAGAAAAATGTCTCAGTCGCTTAGAACAGTAAGATTGCAATTGTGAAGTTTGGAAGTGAGACTGTATTACATACGCTAATTGAGCTCCCCTATAACTTGAAAGAACATTACTTTCCTCATTTTTAAGTAGCAATCCATTCCACCTGGGTTACTTTGTCTTTTCCAAACCCTAAACATTAAAAATCTGTAACTTGTCCCTGGAGCCAGAAGATGGAGCTGCTCAGAGAACAGGCTTGCCTGGTGCTCTGCCTCTCTTCCAAGAAACGGCAGCTCGCTCCCGCTCGCTGTGCTGGCACTTGGGCTGCTGCCTCTTTCCCCCTTCAGAGCAGGGAGAGGCAGCGCACAGGGAAGCTGGAATCTGCAGGAAGCAAGTGGTGAGGACAAACACGGCACTAGAACAGGCCCTTGCCCATGGCAGATAATCCTTTACTACGTTTAGAAGGAAATTCAGCCCCCTGAGCTGGTGGTGGGGAATCTCCAGACACAGTGTCCATTAATTAGGAAACTCCATTTAATTAGGAAACTGCTGCAGCAGAGGCTGACTGCAAATAGCAGCCTGTCAGGAACCTGTCAGCATGTCTGGAATGAGCATGCAGCACTAGAGTTTAGATTAGGAAAGGCAGAATTCAAAAAAACTGGGTTTTTTGGGGTGAAAGACAACCCTTAGGTACACCTTTGGCCCAGAGCCCCATGCTCCCAAGCTGTATTTACATCTGTGTGAGGTAACATATGGTGCTTCCTACTGCACATATGGTGATTTTAACTCCCATCTTAGCTCTTCCTACACCCCTGGACCTTGCCCAGCAATTAATTCTTCCTCTCTAAATCCCATCCAGAACCCACAATTGTGGAAGTCCCATTCAGCTTGTCTCCATTTTATTTCATAAACCTAAACTCACCTGTATTTGTTCCTCATCCAGCAATTGGAATGCTCCATGTGCTTCACAACAAAAGATTGGGTAGGACTTTCTTTGCATCTTTGTGAATGTGTGTGGGATTTGTTTGTTTTTGTTACTCTACTTCCTCTGACCAGCCTTTATGGAAAAAGGAAAATCTCTGATTCATTAAACTCAAGAGAGACCGTGCTGCCTCCTGCCTGGCTGCTGTCTCAGGAGGGAGAAGTTCCTTCTTTCACACTGGCTCCTGCTGTGCACAAACTCATTGCTCACAGTAACATTACAGAACTAAGGACATGAAGCACTGGCCTTCTGGAG
Source organism: Ifrita kowaldi (assembly GCA_013398055.1). Taxonomy (NCBI): domain Eukaryota; kingdom Metazoa; phylum Chordata; class Aves; order Passeriformes; family Cinclosomatidae; genus Ifrita; species Ifrita kowaldi. The sequence goes on from VZRS01007053.1 coordinate 260,832, forward strand.
GCAGCAGACTTGGCTCGTTTTTAGGCTCTGGGTATTGTGAAATGTTTACCTGTGTATTTGATACGTACAAAATCAACCAAGTTCTGCCAGACCCTTCAGACTGGTCTGGCAACTTGGAACTCCTACTATTCTTTTCCCTGACCATATCCATTCCAGACAAAGGGGTCTCTTAGCCTCCTGTGACAGTACTTGAATTCTCACACATCTCTTTTGTCATTGCTATTTTTGAAGGGTATAATTCAAGCATTGTGTAAAGTACCTTCATGTATCATGATAAAGCAAGCAATGACGCTAAATATGACTGAGAGAAGGAGGAAAAAAAAGGGAGGAGAAAAATAATGGTATGAAAAACCCAAGGGGAACAATACCCAGTGTGCTAAGGCATCAGAGCTTTCAACATCTCTAACTGTGTAGCTGCCTCACTTCTCATATTCTTGGCATAAAAAGAAAATAGTTTCAAGTCTTCCAGCTCCTACCCAGTAAGAGGAAAGGCCTTAAATATTTCAGTTTTGGCAGGTCTGCTTTATTCATAAATCCAACAGCAGCATACGGAATGTAATTTCTTAAGCCCCCATTCTTGAAAAAGGTGGGAAAGACATATTTGGACACAGTGATGTGCAAAGTTTCATCATATTGCACTCAACCTGCCTTTGTCCAAACCTTTTTAGAAAGATTTCTTAACAAGGGACTAATAACTGGGCTGTGAATTTTCATTAACAGCAAAACCCAAACCAGTGTTTTACACAACCTGGGCCATTCCTGTAAGCAATGAAAAAAATTAAAATCATGCATGTACTTAATATTCTAGAAATAAATTGTGTCACCAAGGTCAAATAAAAGAAAACCCACTCATTCTTCAGTACTTTGCTCTCTATGTTAAGCTGGCCATCTGACATACTGAAATAAAGCCTCCTGTATACAAATATTACTTGACTAACTCCCCAGTGCAGTAGAACTTACCCATTGTTTGAATATAGAAGCTGATGTATACAAAGAGAAATTTTAGCTAGTGAATCTCAGGATTTCCTGTCACTACAGTGAATGAGGAACACATTTTTAGCAGTCTCATGCCTGTTCAAGATTTTGAACTTCTGGGACAGCAGCTCAGTTCAGGTATTTGACTTCTGATAGGGAAATGACAAACCATGTTAGTACCTAAACTCTTAACAGACATGAAAAAATTCAACGCTCATGGGATTTTCATCTTCCTCTGGAGAGCAGGGCTGTACTGTATGTTGTTACAGATATACAACATTAACTTTCTCTTACTGCATTTCAGTGCAAGCTGTAGCCTTAACCCTCATGCACACTCCATCACTCTTAAATGAGGCTCAAAATCTTCATTACTTTCTGACTTTGAGAAATTATTCACTTCATAGCAGAATTACACCTACTGATACAAAAACCCAAACATGATGACTCTGAAATATGAATTTATACACATGCTACAACTCAAAAGCACGGTGGCTTAACAGAGCTCACCTGAACCTGAATACTTACTTGTTTAAATAATTAAATCTCTACCAAGCAGAATGTTTCCTTCATGGTAATAGGCCTAATTTAAATATCTACTGTTCAATTTAAAGACTACCTCTGTGTAACAAGCATTGTTTCATTTTAACCTAATGGGACTACAAAAACCAAGTTGTATTAGGCACAAGCTGTCTCTTCTGAACAAGGTGTACCTTTTAAGGTTTAATTCAAGGAACTGCATTGCTAGAAATATGCACATCAACAGCTACTGATCAAATGCAGGGGTATATCAGCTTTGGTTAATAAGTAATCAGCATTTCATTAAAGGTGCAGGCAAAACCCTTCTCACATTACACTGTCTCCTGGGTTTCTGTTACACATTTGAAGACATTTAAGGACTGTATTCAAAAACTCTGGAATGTTCCCTGTTTAGCTGTGCTCACAGTAACAGCACTTTCTAAGAACTTAAACCTCACTTACAGCAGAAGCTGCCCAGGAAGGTGTTCTGAACCAAAACTAGCTCGAGTTTACCAGATCTCGTCACCAGGATTTCTTGTGGCAAGCATAACCAGACCAGGATGGAAAATGAGAAGCACTTAGCCTGAAACTGCAACAGAATCATGCTTTGGGTTCCTAAAGACGTCCAATCAATAGAACAGCATATTTTAGTTGGAGGGTTGAGTAATATTTGCCTCAATACAGCACACAGGCAACAGAAAAGAAGATTCTAAACTACCCATTAATAGTGGCCTCAAAACACATATTAATTTATGCCTTTTGAACTACAGAGGTGTAAGGGGACAGAAATACGAAAGCTGACAGTAGCACTTGTATAGAGATGATTTTTGGGGGCGATTATCAGCATTATTATATTTGCTACATCCCTCTAAAAGCACTCAAGTTACCTTCCCAGCTAGCCACCAACAGAATGTGTGACTCTCCTACTGGAACCCATGTTGGTTTTGACATGTAGATACAACTATGAAACAGACATGCATGCTTTTCAGGCAGTTCAAATTTGTTTTATTACAATTTTTTAACTGTTAGTATTTTCATATCTGGACATCTTAAAAGGAATTTTAGATTTACAACTTCAAAAGACATTACAGAATTATGTAAGCCCCGATGACAGCTACTCTACTGCACTGTATACAACTTGGTTGCCTCCCTTCTGTGTCCCGCTCTACACAGCTCCAAACAAGTGAAAATCTGAGACTGGTGTTCATATTCAAGCTGCAGGAAAGCTCAGTATATGGAAAAAGAATAAGTGATAATTTGCATTCAACTATTTCAGGAATCAAGAAGAGCATACACAGAACTATACATTTTATCATTTTATTAGGAATAATTCCAAGTGGGTTATGAAGAAACTAATCCATTGAGTTTGATGAATTTTCCAAAATTTCCTTATGAAGATATGTTCACCAACAAACAGTAAAACTTCAGCAGAACTATTATACACTGGGCAAAAATAGTCAGGCTGATACCAAAAAGCAACATGCAACATAAAAAAAAAGATACAATATAAAGGAAGACAATCTGCTGAATATTAAAAACAACCTCAACATGAGCTCTTCGCAACCAGCACAGAACTATTCTACCCATCAAATCCAATTCACACAAAGGCAAGTTGGGCTAACAGAACCCACGGATTAATAAAATGTTCCTCAGTGCAGTAGATTTGTATAGTGTTTTAGAGTATTTCCTTGGCTTGGAACAAGCGATATTAGGAAATCTTTTTGGCAAGGGAGAGAAATAAATACATACGGAATGCTACATTTTTAAATCAGCAGACTGTCTGAGGAATGAAATAGGGCATCAGTAAACTAAGAGTAGTAGGGAGAAAAAAAATTAAAACATTAATTTATTGGGGCTCAAAGAGTATTCAAAACAGATCTTAAAGATGTCACAATAACTATATTCAGGCATTTAGGCTAACAAGGGGAATAAAATCAGAAGATACACTTTTTCCAAGTTAAGGAGATTCTTACCCAAGCATATTGCTACCTTTGCAACATGTAGCTCGGTAAACAATAATTGGCAACGAAATAAGTTGAAACGCTGTAATATCCTGCCCAAATATCAGTTCCAGATACTGTAATAACCAAGATGCAAACTAATTTTGTTGTAACAAGCCTAGACCACTTATATCAAACATGTCCCTGGTGAAAGAGTCATCCAGTTGGAATTAGCGTTTTGAGAGTTCATTTGACAGCCAGTCAAGTCCCTCATACAGACCAGTTCCTTGTGTAGCACAGGTAGCCTGGACATACCACTGTTAATGCAGAACACAAAAATTAAATTTAAATACTGACAAAATGCAAGCTAAGTTATGATAGTATGTGACACTCTTCAGTGTTGTTATAACTATGTTCCTGTTGTAATAGTGTTCTTTCAGTACTGTTTTGTGTTGTAAGTAGAGTCAAGATTGAATAAATGGTATTTTTAAAAGTTTTGAGAAGTACATATAGAGTAGAGGAGGTTCAGACATTATCCAAAAACTCAAGTGTTGGCCTACTAAAGGCTACAACACAGTTTAAGGCATCAAGAAACAAATACAGAACTTGTATTTGGTTTACATACTGAAAACTACTTCTTGTCTCTGGAAGACTGCTCTTCAGGAGGTGGACATGGAATTATCTAAATGAATGGACCTCTGAAACAGCTTCTATGGACAGGATCTTAGTGTGTCAACACAAACACTGAGATTACAAAAGGTGGGATGGTTTATGTGAAGCAAACCTGTGTCTCTAAAGCTTGAGCAGATGCAATTGAATGCTTCAGAAGCTACCTAATTTCCTCCTGGAGGTGGGAATGCAGAATGCATTTGCTCTCCCAGAATATTGTGAAAACAGAAAAGCCCATCACATTCTTTGTCAAATGCTGGATGTGTGTATTTCAGTGACAGACTGGAGTACTTGTATGTTTTCAGAAAAAGGTGAGAAATGGATAGTGTAATAGCTGTACACTCTGGATTATACTTCTAAATCACTTATTTTGAACAAGGACCTGAATTACGCATTATAAAGCTTAAGAGCAGGTATGTGCATCTTTCTACAGAAAGAGGTGAAAACTACCCTTTCCCTTAGAGGAAATTTATGTTTATGATATACAATAGAGGGAGAAAAGAGTTCAGCAATCAGAAAGTTCAGCACTTACAGTTCTGTTACGCAGAGACTGAAGACCTAGTTTATCTGTCATTTCACTGATTGCCATGGCATTTGGCAGATCCTGTTTGTTTGCAAACAGAAGCAGCACTGCATCTCGCAGCTCGTCCTCCTGAAGCTAACAGAAAATACAGGCATGTTATTAAATTACTTCAGTTAAGTATATCAGTTACTTCAACAAACACTAAAAAAATCTAAATACTGATTTAAGGGTTGTAAACATCTTCACTCTTGCTCCTGAAGTCACTAATAAGTATTGAGTGAAATTTAACTAGTATACGACAGAACTCCTGCAATTAAGGAAACGATCTTTCAATTTAGAAAGTTTAAATTTATGGGTACCTTGCTGATGAAATATTCTATAGCACCAATTTGTCCTTCCCAAATTCTTTTTCTGCTGCATTTCTATCAAGGTTTCATGAATGAAAGGCTCTGACACGTTACTAGTTCTCTACAGAGTTGAAATTACAACTCGATGCACTACGTGACCCAGAATTACCAGGTGAATACAATACGCACTGTACAAACTCCCTAGAACTTTAAAATCTTAAATCTCTTAGGGAAGCTGACAAACATCCAAAAATAGGACAAAGTCAGTCCAACAATGATACTTCAGAAGATATTGATATTTACCATTTTCTGCAGCTCTTCTGCTGCTTCCTGGATTCTCTCTCTGTCATTGCTGTCTACCACAAAAATGAGGCCCTGTAGGAAGTTAAGCAGATTTGAAAAAACCAATGCAAATGTGCAGCACTATTTTAAAACTCCTACTGAATATTGTGATTGCTTACCTAAGAAAGGGGACAAATTTAACAGGAATTTCTGTTTAAACAATGCATGATGTGTGTCTGAACAACTACCTAAGTCTCAACTTCAAAATAAAGTTAGGAAAAAAATGCAGCAAAATTGCATAAATGAACTCTTCCCCCGCTCCCCTTTCACTCATCGTATTGAAAATCACAAGTGCTTCAACATCTCATATTTCACCAAAAAAACCCACACCCTTAAAGGAATGCCTGAATTTGTTTTAAAAAGTTTGTACCAAACAGTATTTCTAATGGCGTCTCTGTTATTCAAGTGTCCTTCCTACACAATTTACTCTTAACCTTTCAGTCTGAAAACTTTATTTTTATCATTCTCTTCAAGGAAAGAGAAGTATCCTTTAGAAGTATTCAGTAACAGCACAGTAATAAGGAACTGAAATTAAGTATTTCTCTATTCACAACAGTATGGTGAAAGGTCCCTTTTGTCAATCCAGACCTCTCTCTTTTTCTGCACCAATCACATGCATCATGCTGCACACAAATATCATGGAAACAATTCTATATTCAACACAAAAAAACCCCAAACAAACCCAGTCCAAAAGTCTTCTGACGCTAAAAAACAACTTACCTCATTACTTGTGAACCAAAGGAATCACATTTATGTCCCAAAAACTGACTGCAGTCACATCAGTGTGAAGCTGATACTTTGTCATCAACTGATAACAAGATCTTTTATCATATTTTAGACACTCAGCTTACTAAGGACGCTGATATAGCGTAGTAAAAGCTGTATATTTTAAGAGTTCCTCACAAGAAACCAGTTGCTCTGGCACGTTACAGAACACTGGTAAATCCTAAAGGACTTGATCCTTGAGAGGCTACACTCACAACTAGGCTTGAAGCCTTTAGGGTAAACTAACTTCAACTAGAATAAAATCTGGGTACCCTCAGAAGTTGCAGGAACTAGTGCAGAGCCTTTCTGAAAGAAAGAAAACAACTTCCATATATACTCTACAAAACACAATGAGGCTTTACAAAACAGGTCTTTAACTATTGCCATCTGAGAACTCTTACCTGTGTGTTTTGGAAATAATGCCTCCAAAGAGGTCTAATTTTATCTTGACCACCAACATCCCAAACTGTGAAACAAATGTTTTTATATTCTACCGTCTCCACATTAAAACCTAAAAATGAAGGAGTTTAGTAATTAGAATATTTAATTCTAGTGTTAAAACATAATTCTAACCATGTTAAAATAGATACTTCCTAAGCTACCAAGTATGTATAAAATGGCTTATCAATACTGAATTGGTGGATCAGGAAGAAAACTGACTGAAGGGAGAAAAAATATTAATCACTTAAATCCAAGTCCACGTGGCTGAGCAAATCTTTCAGCCACAAACTGTGAGGCTCATGGTGTTTTGGGGAAGTGGTGCTACTGATCTGGTTCCTATCCTCCTGAGCATCTGCTACTGGCCACAGTCAGACAAAGGATTCTGGTCTGGGTATCTCTTTGGTCTGGCACAGTTAGGTTACGGCAGTACCAGACAGTTCATGTTTGTCTTCGATTCTTATTCTAACAGCAAAGACAGCAAGTCCCTGCACCCTTCAGAAGCCTGACAGGTTTAGAATAACAAGAATAAAGATGTAAGAACTGGTGATCTTACCAATAGTGGGAATTGTGGTGACAATTTCTCCTAGTTTCAGTTTATAAAGAATGGTTGTCTTACCAGCAGCATCCAAACCAACTAGAAGGAAGAGAAAAATTGATTTAGTTCACAAACTGAACTACAACCTGCTAATTTAAAAACATGCCATTTTACATGCAGAGTACTTGGGTTTTTTAACTAAAAACAGCTTTTTAAACACTCTTAACTCATTGCTGATAAACTGTGTTTTTCCCCATCTCCTCTACACTGCACTGAGAGAGAATAACCCATGAAGAAAACAAGCTCAGTAAGACACTTCCTTTCACAACCTACAGACTCACAAGTTTCTGGTCATCTTTCCTAGTATTTGTGTAATTAAGCTTTATCATTCACTTTGAAAGTTTCTTCTGTGTAAACCAGGAAGATTTTAAAAGCCTAGCAGTAATCGACAAGCACCACACAATTTGTAACTGATCACACATTTGTTACTTCACTAAGGCTGGGAAGGCCTCACTTACTCAACCTTCTGCGAAGTTCAGCTTCACAGGCACATGGACCAACTGAAGCTGGCACTATCCATCAAAGACACTTCTGTGTCCCTTATTCCAGTCTCTCCTCCCTTTGCTAAAACATTTCTTTAGCACTGACAAAACCACGTACATCAGGAATCTCTCATCATCCCTCCACATATACCCCAAGGGCTGTAACTCTTCTTCAGAATATTGCTTCTAGACATTGAGATCCACTAGGATGCTTCCATTAGGAGCCTCCACTGTTGGTCTTTACAAAAGATCTTCTGCACTTATATTTGCTCTTCTGTTTCTAAAACAAAAGTTAAACTTGCTGTTTTTCAGTGTAAGCTATGTGGTATTAAGTATGTGATCCTTAAGAAATAAAATAAAATCAAGCCTAAAAGACTTTTTTTGAGACAGATCACCAACGCTGCATGCATATATTGTAGCTTTCCAAAACCATTTGTGAAACTGCTTATTGTGACGCATTTCAGAGCACATAAATGTAACTCAAAATAGAATTCTTTAAATTGGAACCCAATACCTAGCACACAAGCACCTCCATAAACAGCAGGTACTAAACACCACAGCACAAAATGTCTATCTGTGAAACTTAACACAGTCAATAACATTTTGTCCAAACAAAAATATACCCCCCATCAAAAGAATTAATTAATACTTTCACGAGAAACCAAATGCTATCCTCATTTTATAAGGATAACACACATTCTTAAGTGTTCTCAGTTAACTACCTACTCTGCAACTGCAATATATTAAGCTTTAAGTGGTTTGCTGACTTGCCTATTAATAATACAACTGTTTCCTGCGCATCGCAAAAAAATGGAATTCAAAATTACCTACTTATTCAGAATGAAACCAAACTCTTGAAAAACCTCCTCTTTCTCAAAACACAAACTGCTGTTGCAGCAAACTAATTAAAAAACCCTATCTATAATTGTCCTATATTCTAGTAGTGTGCACAGGATTAAACATACCAATGCAGTTTCTTTGGTAATGTCACTGCATGTTAGAAAAAAAAAAAGTTGTTCTGATTCTTAATGTCATGACAGCATGAAGGAAAGGGGGTGGGGTGGGAATCTACCACCAAAACCAAAGCTCCTTGACTCCCCAAATACTCGAAATGAAATTTAAGAGTTTTAAGTTTGCTGTTTTTCAAGTGTTGGTCTCTTTCAGAAGCACACACAAGCATGAACAAAAAAAATCACAGTGTAGCAGAAGTCACACAAGAACTTGCAAGTCATGAAACTTGTAAATGCCACAATTTTCCCCACACCACTGAAGTGTCAAGTCACCTTAGAAAACCCTCTGAGCCAAATTATGAACCCTCAAATACTCCATCTATGCTGAAATCCAATGTTTGTAACAGCGCAATGCTTGAAGCCCAACACTATTTTCACACAGGTCAGCCTCAAGTAAGCACCTGCTAGGATGCCTAGATCTTGATAAGAACATATAATGCCTGTACATTATATGATAGGGTTTTTTTCCAGTAAATTAAACATAAGATAATTTAGTGAACCACCAATCAGTTACAACTACTACTCAAAATTCTGCTCTTATTGCTCCCCACCAAAAAAAAAATTCTGTTATCAATATAACAAACACTGACAAGATCTGTTAAAATTAACGATGTAAGAAAGATGCCACTGTCTACACAAACTGTTAGAATGTATTTGAGGTTTATACTAACAACAGAGATAAAGACAAAGGAAAAAAGCTAATCTCATTTCAAAGAATGTACACAGGGTATCGAGATCCATCTGAAGACATGACTCAGAGTTAAGAAATTAGAAACTAGTCAAGAATTTTAAACTACTTTCTAAATTAGAAAAATATTGCCCCAGTTACCCACTCTACCCTTGTGCCATGACCCACCAACATCTCAGTGGTGCTGGCAGAAGGCTACAGTGCCTATGTAAGCACAAAGCCCAGAGACTTTGCTTAAATCCAATCTTACCCACAACTCTTGATTAAGCCGTTGGACTTTGCACTGAGGCAGGCTGAGTTGTGGGGTTATGAATACGTGTTTTCTTCTTCTGGCTTCACACTTGAGGCAGAAGCTTAACTGAGGGAAGGACCTCATGCAAATCACCGTGACCGTATTTGCAAAAATCACCTCTTTTGGCCAAACTGGAAATGCAGTGAAGTCTAAAGAAGCAAGTCATGAAAAGCAAAGCCTCCATTCATATTTCTTACTCCAATTTGCAATTTACCACCCTTTTAAAAAATTTCAGAGCACTAAATCACATTTAATCTTTTGAGCTGGTAGGAAGTGTAACTATTTTTTTTAGTAATCCAAGAACAAACACGTTTACATTTGAACTGGAACACTAAATTCAAACCTATGAGCTACTGCCACATCATAAACTTCATCAAGATTAAAAGCCACAACTTAAATCCCCAAACAAAGTAAATTTCCAATTCTATATTTTCACTGATTCTAGTGCCTGACTGACCATTGTCAAGACCAAGGTATATGAGACTCGATGAAGGGTGTAACGTTCAGCAGCTGTACTGAGAAGCACCAAGACTACAATGAAGTACAAATGGGAAGCACAGACCTGTACTTGCAACCATTTATCTTTAAACTGAATCAAACATCCTCTTCCTCTAGCTGGAGAAAAAATACCTACAATGCTTTCAGGCGCTGCTAAAATCACTGTGTTTCTAAGCCCTTTACTCCTCTTAAAGAGTGTTTTATTCACAGCCTGTCAGTTGTGTTTCTAAATCTCAAGCTTCTAGTTCACTTGTCCCTGGGAACATCATCCCTGACCACATCACATCCTTCATTAACCAACTTCCTACTTTGATCACTGGTGGCTGAGTATCAAGCTGCCTCTGTTATCACAGCACAGAACTTCATAAAAACTATAGAACCCCAAGAGCATGCAAACCAACAGTTGTCTAAAACAACATCCCCCCAAATAAAAAACAGCTAAATGGTTGTGATCTGTACAGTGACACAATTCCCAAAGAATCTGACATTTTCTACCCAATGTATTTAATAATTACCTTTGTATTCGAAGCTCCTGAGTAGTTGCTGTGTCAGTTAACACTTGCACAACTACACCAAGATACAGAACGCTAAATTATGATACTGAAAGGTGCACAATGAATCGATCTTTTTTTTTCAAGGGCAGAAGACCATCAGTGAAGAGTTTCACAGACAGGTACATGTAGGGTTAGGACTCAGTGTTTCTACTCTTGAGGCCCCAGTGGCCTAATCTGACTTTCAGACATTCAGCCCTATCCCACAGTTCTTTCTTTTACCTCATGTTATGCCTATTTATAAAGAAAATGCATGATTTTTTTTATGCGTTTCTTTCAAATAGTAACTTAATTTTTTGAAAAATAATTATACAAGTGCATTTTTTAAAAACCAAAGTTTCAGTAGCAGGATAACACTAAATGTCCACCTCTTATCATAAATGGAGTTTGAGAACATAAAAGATAAGTGAGTGCAGTTGGTAATGGTCCCTGATGAGAAATACTCAAATTCTGCAGAACTCAATAACACAAAGTCTGTTCTAGGAGCTAAATTAATTCTAATTTATCCTCAATTCTGCAGAAACTGAAGAAAGCTGTGAAAAGGGAGTTAGAATTATAAATTAATCATCTGTTCATTATCAACTCACATAATATTTTTCCCCTAAGTACTTTACCCCGTAAAGTTATTTCTTAATTGGTGTTCTACATATGGAAACTTAAATGCTTGGCCTTGTACAGCCCATTTCCAAACCATACACCAAAAATTATAACCTTGAGGAAAAGTTTTAATTCTATCCCAGTATTCATTCAGACAGCTCTCCTCAAAGTGTTGATATACGATGTAGAATGCTATGAAGAGATTCTTTTTCGTGTTACAGGTATACACAAATTATGTCATATCCAGGGTAACATTCTGCTTCTAATCATCCAGTTTATGTCCTGTAACACACTCTCACCACAACATACCCCAAGTTTTCCTCTCCTATAATATCTAACACATATGGTGCTGTCCCATGCCCTGATCCAGCCCCGCATTTTAATATAAGGCCTTAAAATCAACATTTTTAAGAAATAAAAAAATAAATTCATTTGAACGAACTGCTAGAAAGTGCACCTTCCAAAGCCATCTCTAACCTAAATTCAACCTGAGCTCCTACCAATGAAGAGCCTTGCAAGCGGTTTTGATCTGTATGACATCACTTTCCTGTTTTCAGTACTTTGCAGAATGTAACAGAACTACAAATACCACAGAGACTGTCTCATCCTACATCCTACAGTCAAGCTCACTTGAAGGCTTCGCTTCATTCATTAAGAGACATATGAAGAGTCTGGCTGTTAGGGAGACAACCAAATCACCTCCTTGAAACCAACACATGTACTAAGTGGCCTCGAAGACTAAAATTACTGGGATTATTTTGAAATGGATGAGTCTCTAATTTCAAACAGATAAGGTACAATAAAATTTGCTGGGTATGCAATAAGGAACTTTGTCATCACAAAATATATGGAGAACCTGAAAGATTATAATTAAAAAAAGCTACACTGCTGTGTCTGCTGTGCATATCCAGGCAGCATTACGGATGGGTGTGTGCCAGGAAGTTTCACAGCTAGAACCCACTCCCATTGCTGGCTATATCCAAATGAGCACTTTCTATAGTTCCTTACAACAAGCTACTTCAGTCAACGGCCATGAACCAAATTCCATTCACTTTGGTAACAGAATTTGAGAAAAATTTAGAGGCTAAGAACTGTTTGTACATAATGCTTGCAGGGGTGGGTAGGTGGGTGGAAGAAGGCAGGGAAGAACTCAAAGCGGAGGAGGAAATACCAATGCAGTATGTGCTGGCTTTGACCTTTTGAACTATAATCTGAAAGTGAGAATCTTCAAGAGCCACTGGCTCCAACTCCTACACAGTCCGTGTCAAGGGAACAGATAATTTCAAAATAAATGGATATTCAAAATAAATCATGGGGAGACAGCAAAACTAAGCAAGTACTGCAAGAGCAGCCAGAGGTTTTTTATGGGTTTGTACACGAGGCACAGAACTAATGCCCACAGAGGCTATACCGAAACGCCCTTTCACAAGAGTCAGGATACAGATAGTACAGCTCCCTACAGCTGCCGAAAATCGGCCATTATACGGCAGTTCTTACGCTCCTGGTGTTACACACACCAGGCTTTGTCACATCCTGCTCGCAGAGCCGCAGTGCCGGGGCAGGAGGGCACGGCCGGGGCGCGGGGCTCGCTCGGCCCCTCGCCCGGGGACACCCGGCCCTGCCCGGCCGCAATTCCATCTTTGTTCCGCGCGCGGCCCGGCGCAGGTGCGGGAGCGGGGCTCGGCCTCGCCGTGCACGGCGGGACCGGGGGGCGGCGGGCGAGGCAGGGAGGGGAACGGGAACACGGCGGGAGAAAAGGAAGGGCAAATACAACCCGATCCGCACACCCTTCCCTCCCCGCCGCTCTACCAATGGCCCCCAGCCCATGGGACGGGCACAGCGCGGTGTCCGCGCCCCGCAGCCCGGGACAGGGCGACTCCCCCGCTTTGACCCGCGGCCTCCCCTCCCTCGTCCGGCGAGACTCGGCTGCGCGGACCCGGCCGGGCCGGGCTCCGCGGTGNCGCTTCCAGCCCGCAGCGAGAGACTGGAGAAACAATCCTCGGAGAGCCTCCAATGGGGCCTCCAAATGCACCCCGATAGCGACAGAGACACGTAATATTAAAAAAAAAAATGAAACAAGCCCACCCCCAACCCCTAAAAACCAAACTGAAAGAAACTTACAAAGGGCAGCACTGTGACATGTTACTATTACTATACCATTATTATTTGTGTATGTATTTTTATATATATATTTCTACTACTACAGTAGTTTTTCTCAGGTACCCCGGTCACAGCAGGGCCGTGTTCTCACCCCCGCCCTGACCCTCCCCAGCGGCCCCGAGCTGCAGCACAGGGTGAGCGTGGCACCAAACTGCTCTCGCTTTACGGGCCAGGGAGCACCAGACACCGGGAAGTAACAGGGGACTAAAACTGAACCAAGCCAGGGTCAACATTCTATTAAGAGAAGGTATTAACTTATCCTCTACTAAAGAAAAACTGTGTTAATGATCTTTATTAAGATAGTCCCGACCCAGAGCCTAACGTTTGGCTACTAAGCCAGGCACTTCAGGCTGTTCTTTTCATAGAACCATGGAATGGTCTGGGTTGGAAGNCCACGTCACGCTCGCCGCGGCCGCCCCGGCTCCAACGCGGACACGATCACGTCACAATCGCCACATCCCCTGGCCGCGGCACCGCCCTCCGCCACACGGCCCCGGCGAGGTGCGGACTACAGCTNAGACACCGGGAAGTAACAGGGGACTAAAACTGAACCAAGCCAGGGTCAACATTCTGTTAAGAGAAGGTATTTACTTATCCTCTACTAAAGAAAAACTGTGTTAATGATCTTTATTAAGATAGTCCCGACCCAGAGCCTAACGTTTGGCTACTAAGCCAGGCACTTCAGGCTGTTCTTTTCATAGAACCATGGAATGGTCTGGGTTGGAAGGGTTGGATCATCTCATTCCACACCGCTGCCATGGACAAGGATACCTTCCACTACACTAGGTACTCAATGCCCTGTCCAACACCACCTTGAATACTTCCAGGGATGGGATATTCACAGCTTTTCTTATGTGTAATGTTGAAAATCATCTTTGAGTTCTAAATTATGTTCTTCTGAACCAAAAGCCTGGTGTAATTAAGATGGAAAGTTGTATTTTTATAAAATAATAAATCATACCTTAAATCTAGGTCATGCCTAAGATGTTAATATGATCCTGATCAACTATGAAAACTATCAGGAAGCTGTAATCTGAACAGTCCAATTCTAGGTTTCCAATACTTACCTATCTTCTATTCTGAGCACTCAGTGTTTACGCTTTTTTTTTTTTTCTGCTAGGAAAGCTTCCCTGTACTTGAGGATAATTGTAGATCTACATCTCCAAGCTGGCCTACTCTTACTGTATCTGGGTCATTAAGAGATACCTTTCATTATTTCAGTGCTTTGAGTACAATCGAACAAACACTTGCTTTAGAAGTGAACACTAGCTTTAGGATCCAGGCCCTGCCATTTGCTTTGCTGAGGATCCTGCAGCTCTGTCATATTCCAACCATGATGCATGATCAAACTACAACACCACTCCATCACATTTCTGGTCAGCTCAGACACACAGCTTCGTCAAGCAGCAGTCTTTGCAAGCTGAACAGCTTTGCTTACACAGGAGAGGGGAAAACACAAACCAAACACACCCATTATCTAAGTCAGGTGACTTCCGAAGAAAAAAAATAAAAATCAAACTCTTTTATTTTTGTTTAAAAAAATACGTATTTGCAGTCATGTGCTAGTTATCATAGTTGTTACCAGTTTACATGGAACTACACAGTGCTCCAGGTTAAATATTTGAGATAATTTAGGGTATGAATGGCCACTTAATAATTTCTGGATTAGAAATGCTTTTCATCAGGGCGTGCAAAAAAAAAATTTCAAGTTAGCAACTAATGCTGAAGTGGTATAGTTTAAGTAATGTAATAGATACATTAAACTTTTGGTCATGAGTAATTGTATACAAAACATAACAGTATTAAAATACATTATTTTCATAAAAATACTATTGTGACACTTTATATCTAAATAAAACATTTTTAGAAAGATGGTATGAAATATTTGTTATACAAAAGCTATTTTCTTATAGCAGGATTATGTTGTAAGTTTTTAAAAATTCTATCCAAGCACTTAAAAGCAGAGTGGTTTTTTTTAATAACTGTGATGCACTTGACATATAAAAGTATATGCTGTGTGTACACAATAGCATCACGTTTACTGTACTTGAAACTGGTCAAAGTACAACACTGCATGTGGAGCAGCTGAGTTCTTATATACCACTGAAACTTGTTCAAGAAGATAAAACATCCCATTCTTGTTGCTTAATATGCAAGAGGAAATTACTCTTTATGCATGTCTGCTGTATGCACATACTGAGAATAATTTCATGCTACAATCTTTTTTTGCCAGTCTGACTTGTCCAGAGGCTTTTTTCAGCTGAAGCCAACATTTTCTCCCTCCAGCCTTATCACCTCCTCAAACACCTGACTGGTGTAAGCCACAAATAATAAAGTTACAAATTATAACAGGAGCTGACTAGTATGATCTCCAACTGAAACAAACTGTGTATCTGCTAACTCTACCCAAATCACCAATTTTAAAATCCCTATTAGAACACCACAGTGTTCATTTCCTGTGATGAACACTGCATGCTTACATTTACACAAGTGATCCACTTGAAATCCTGGATGTCAGCAGTTTAAAACCACAAATTAGTATATAATTACTTTAAGGCATGTAAGAGCACCCTAATAACTGACATTGAGTGGAAGAGACTTCCCTTCAGGAAATTTTTGTCAGCTGCCTTCTCTTCCTTAAAGATGCTAAATCAGTATCATTTTGGAGACATAACAAGAAGGAGAAATGCAGAAAGTTAAGAACAGATCTGATCATTTCAGTTGTTCCTAAACAGTTTTGAAAGCTGTGATTTACCAGTAAAATACCTCAATTATAAGGTATTCTGGCCAAATCACCAATTTGTCAGTTGGACTTACCACTAGCTAAAAACTAAAACAAAAAAAGAAAGAAAAATAATCAGATACTACATCAACAGGACAGTACAGGATCAATATTGCCTACCCCTGAGTAGGATTGGGTATAGCAGCACCAATTGGAAAACATTCTGCAATGCCAGCACTGCACTGTAGTCCTATACTGTGGCACAGCTTCATATGACCACAGATTATTCTTTAAGAGCACTTATTTCAAACAGTATTAGACACAAGAATCCCTTTAGTTGCATTGGTATTGAAGTGGAAAAAACAATGAAAATGATATAGTGGGCTATACTGTTAGTACAGTCCATTTGTAGTGTTAATGTTTTAGAGCTGTGTTCCAAACTGGGTAAGCCACTGTCTTCTGTGAGACTACTTGCCTTTTGGTTTTCTGCACCAAAAGAGCCCAGTAGAAATCATGTTGTGCCAGTTTTGAGCAAGATGTCCTGTAAGTCATCTGGCAGTGCCAGTATAATATCATTGATGTGTGTCTGCAGCTTTTTCAGTGTGTCAGTTTTCACAGGAAGATGTTCTCTGTCAGCCTGCAACTGCAAAGATACAAGAAAACATGATTTCTACTAAAATTGCAAGTTTACCTTAAGAAATATCAAAGTCATGTATTAGAAAATCTGGAAAATGAATTCCTCATTTGCTGACTGAGTAGGAATTTGGACAACAGCAGGTTTTCTCAGCAACCATACAACAGCGAGAGCAACAGTGATTTGGACTTTCAGTCATAACAAGAAAAATTGGTTTTCTTCTTCCCTGGGGATTCAGATCAGTCACAGAGTTCCAACTAATTAAAAAAAAAAACCCAGCAATACAATGCTTCCAGTATAGCCGGACGATGTTGGGAAGCCGAATAACTTTTCAGGCATGGCTGAAATTGACTGTTTTTGTTTTTAAAGCCTGAATGAATGATTGACTCTTTAAACTACCTAGATCATGAAGAACATTTTCATTTATGTACTTGCAAAAACAACTATATAATGCTTTTATGTAGCGAAGTCATGTTCAATTCAGTTACTCACCAGCTTATTTTTTAACTTTAGGACAAGATCCACCGTTTCTACCTCAGTATGCTTCTGACTCCAGAAAACCAAATTCTAAAATAAAAAAATATTAAGCACTTAAATATTTATGGTTACATATGTAATTTTCAAAAGTAGTCTTAAGCTATAACTAATGTTCAGAATAGGTATTTTCTTTATTCCTATGCATTTGCTAACCTCATTTTACCCATGCACTGTCTTTACTGTGAACTGCAAAATCTACTTTATTTGCATGTTTGCCCAGTACTTCACCTAACAGCAACCTTGCACACAAACACAATACAAATAAATTAAAGGGGGAAAGAAAACTTGCCAAACAGGCTTAGTTTGAAAAAGAGCATCTACAATGCAAAATGGCAGTAAATGATTAGCAAATCAGAACAGCCAGCACAATGCAATATTAAAGCAGTTCAGGGCAGTGCTTACTGTTTCTAGGGCATTAAAGGAGATCACAGTTGATAACTAGTAAGATACAATCAAGTGAATTTTCTTATGGAAGTTCTGTTCCCCTACCCCCTTACAACTCACCTATGAAAGACATTTGTTCATGTGCAAGGAAACATTTCTTTTGTGGATCAAAAGAAAAAACAATAAAGAAGCAGAATTGGTAACAAATTTGTAACACATTCCCTTTTCTTTGATTAAGTCCATGTCAAATACAGTTGGATAGAGTCTAAGTTGTATAACTGACCTGCAAATTATTTGGGCTGCTCTATTTGAGCAATCTATTTGGATTTGCTACATTGTACTGTTTGGGAATTGACAAGGCAAGGGATAACAACAAATGGCTTTTGAAAAATAACCAGAGCAATTTTGTTTGTTAGTTTCAAAGCTGTGGCTTTGCCTTCCTTTGTTTTTATTCTTCCTATTCCCTCTCTAGCTGTACAATGTCTTCTCTTGCAATTCCTGTATCAGTTGTTCCAACTCAAATTATATTGATACCCACTTTGGCTTCTTAATTAAGGAATGGATCTTACAACATAAGAATATTTATGTGGCATTTTGTTATATATAAACAGATTTAACTTCTCAGCTTTCAATTACTATGGATCAGTTGTAGGCACATTTATTAACCATATCTAATTAGCTGTCAATTAGAATGTCAAATTCGCTGAATTTTTACCTTTAAAGCTACAAACTATATCACAACTGAAAATATGTTGTCAAGGATGCCAAGGATGGAAGCTGAAGAGAATAATATTACCAAATAAGAGGAAAAAGCTTTTTCTGGGAGGCGGGTGTGTGTATTTAATTTTTTAAATATACAACAAACCAAAAAGTACTGAAAGTACATTTTACAAACGATGACGGTTATGACAAGTGAACTGTATTTCATATTGTTCTCTTGCTGTGTTAGTTCTAGCCTGTACTTGTTTAACAAAGTCATGTTTTACTAGACCAGAATTCACAAAACTGTCAACAATTTCACATTCAACCTATGAAAATGGGAGTAAAACTGACTTGTGGGAGAACGTATTTTTATTGCAAGATGATAAATATAACCATAAGCACACATTTTTCTAACCTCATTACAGAGTGCTTCTAAATGAAGGGCCTCTAACTTCTGTGTCATTTCTTTCTGCCGGCTCCTAAACCAACCATCAAAGTTTGGCGATTTCAAAAAATGCCTGGTAAAACACCAAAGAAAAATACATTTTATATTTTAAGTCCAATTTGGTAGCAGTGTTTTCTACATTATGAAACGTAATTATATTAGAGATTGAAGAAGATATTAGAACCCTTTCTCTATTTACTTTCAAAAAGATGTAATATTCTGAAGTAAAGATTAACAGGTGCTTCTACTAATTAAGTCAAGGATTGAGAAAAGAAGGTAAAGAACATGTGTCTGAAACACACTAAAGATTAGGAAATTTTAGGAAAAAAAAATCAAGGCTCAGTTTGAAACAGCCTAATTTTTATCTTTGTGTTTGATTGGAAGGAGGAATCAAGCTAGAACCAGAAATAAAACCAGAAATAACACTAATCTACAGAAACCTGTAATGTTAGCAGAGAAAGAGATTTAAGCAAGTATACTTAGCACTATCAATTTCTATTAAAGCATATATTCTAAAAGAAAGCCTTATTCAAATCAATCCTGATTGTAAGTTTGCTCAGGAAAAAACAGTATTAATATTACTGATCTGTCTCAATTTATATAATTTTTTATGCTGATGAAAGAAATTACCTGTAAAGGCCTATCCAATCTCCCTTTAAACCTGAGGTGAGCTGTGGTCCTGCTTTTTCCAGTGTCTTCATGAAGTCATCTTGGCTAAACTGCCTCAGCTGTGGTGGACTCTATGGAAAGAAGGAAAAAAAAAATTAGCAGACCTTAATTTCGCTAATCACCAATTTCCACCTCATTCAAATTATACTTCCTTACTTTCCAGGGTGATATGCATTTCTGCAAAGGCATCAGGCTTGCCACGTAACGTTCCTGGGGAAAGAAAAGGAAAGGTTTTTTGCATAACCAGTATTAAAGATACACAGTCCACGTGTGTATTTACTTATTGCTTGTGACCACAGCATTTTCTCTTCTCAATGTTAGTACAGGGTGGGGTTGTGCATATTTACCACATGAGAAGACAAGAACGAGCTTATCTTATACAGAGTGTATTTCCCAACTCCAGAACTTTAAGCCAGCAAAGTTCAAGAAGGACACGAGGCAAAGAAGGACAGGAAGCAAATGTACACATACAATATCTATATCCTGAACTTCAGCCACTGGTAAACAATGTCTCTTCTTTGGGAAGAGTCCACAGGTACCTTCACATCGTGGGTGATTCCAAACAGTAACCACACTTCGTATCAAGTGTTTAGAAGAGATTTTCTGAGTCCCTCACCCAAACATTAGAGTTAGAACTAACCCATGGAACACTGTCTGAGCTGTGGCCACCTCTGCTCTAGCAAGGCTTGGCACAGGCATGGCCAGAGCCCCAAGGCGTCCAAGGCATAGGGAGCGGGGCCATGGCCAAGTGTCAGGTGTGACAGCAGGAGGCACCTGTGCCTTGCCAGTTGGACGCAGGCTTGATTCCAGGGGTACACTGGAGAGCTACTGGACTTAGGGTAACTCCAGAAAAACTACTCCTTATTACTTACGTAAAAACTCAATTAGTCTAAGAACTCACTAATGGAATAATGAAACTTTCCGTCAATTCCAAGAAATACCGTCGCAGTATCACACTCTGTGCTTCTGTAGGACGTTTCTGTTGTACTCCCTTAAAAAAACCCAAAACAATAAAACATAGTCAGTCTGTTACTCCAAAGTATGTAGGTAGTTGTGGTTGGTTTACTTCTCATGAATATTTATTCCAGTGTTTCTGTATTCATTTGCCATAAGCCCATACACAGCACCTCCTACCCTGAAGCTGGAAAGGAAAGCAACAGCATCAAGTCCTTTTGTACAGATATTTGTCTTTGCAATTACTGTTTTTTTTATTTTCAAGGAAAGAAACGTTTCTATAAACAAGTGTTTCCAAATCAGTTACAATTTGGAAGCTCTGATTCTTACAAGCTTCATGTGTGAGACTTTTAGACCAAAGAGACCAGCCTACGGCTGGCAGAGGATGGAAAACCTCAACAGATGAGCAGATAAATACTTTTAATCCTCTAAATTATTAAACTGACTTATTGAGTCCTACCATTCATATGGTTATAGAAGCTGCTAATAAGGCAGCAGCCCTGCTACAATGAGGGTGTATATCCATCTCTTTAGTTATGACTGGGGCAAAGGAACCAGAATCCAGTTTCATTTTGATTACACAAAGTGCAGCCTTAAATAAAAACACTGTACAACAGTACACAAAATACACAAACCAGTTTCCATTCAGAAGTGACCTGCACCATTACCTTTTGCAACTGCTTAACGATTTCTTCATCTTTGTTCAAGTATGGCTTGTAAGAAGTGTAAACACCTAAAGAAAAAAAGCAGCATTTAGCCAAAGGAGAAATGGGGTATGCCTTTTAAAATCATTAACACTGGCAATTTAATCCTGAAGTTATTACCAGGTTTGGAGTCCAAAGTTTTTAGGTTCTTCAGTTTTTTCACTTTCACTTGCTTTGGAACTTCACCTGCCAAAACACATAAAGCCACCTTACTTGAAGCCTATCTAGTATTGTAAGAAACACTAGAAACATTGACAAGAATCCAAGTACATATCCAGAACACATATGAATAACAGCAAATAGACTTTTCGCTTTATATAAGGGTTCCTTGTTGAAAAGGAAAAAAAAAAAACCCAAACCAACTACCTGAAAACCAACAAAAACACAAGCAAGTAAAAAATGAACCAAAAACACCCACAAACAATCAAAACCAGCCAAAGGATGACCTTCCAAATCCAAGCAGCCAAATAAAGATATGGATATATGGCAGTGAATAACTGTTTTCTTAATTTCATATTTTTATTCCATCTTCCTTTGTTTCCCTTAGTGTAAATGCTTTTGGGAAAAATCTTTAGTACCTTGGCAAAACTAAAAATTGTATAGAAGAAAATAAAATAGTAGCCATGGATTTAGTGTTGTAAGAAAATGAATTTAAGCCTCCTTTGTCACAGGCCATACTAAGGGCTTTTGTTTTGTTTTTCCAATTTATCCTGCTCCAACCAGTAGATCCTAAACCCTGTTATCAGTCTTGCAGCCTCAGCAGAACTTTCCTCCTAAATCTATTTGGATGCTCGACTTTAGAAACAGTAACAGTTAAATTGCTATTGAAACTGCAGAGTGGGGGACAATGAAAAAAAAAAAAACCAACAAAAAATAATCAGAAGCCCTCTCTTTGTCCCTAAAGAAATAAAACATACATTTTTCAAGACAGGTCAGACAGATACATTTCTAGAACTTCCTGACTAAGCATTTCCCATAGCTACATCAAAACTTGAATTTCATACTTAAAACTGTATATCAGATTTGAAGGCCACCTGTTTATACAGCTTTTCAGAGTTTAATGAAGATTCTACTTTCCAAACATTAACTACACAACAGTGAAATAACTCCTCCCCACACTACCCTAAGCCCCCACAGGTATTCTGACCATAGACAGACATGGTATTTTAAAGTAAAGCAAAACCTTGCCTAGTTATATTGAACACAGTATGTAATCCTTAATTAATTCAATATATTCAGAAATTAAAATTAACTTCTTCTACAAAAATTAATTTTATGGTGTTTTATCTTAATTGCATATTTATGCATTCCCACTGTCAGAACAGCATAGTGAACCTGTCACAGCAAACAGCTACATTCAGGAATTTCATACAATAATTAGAGTGGTGCAGTATTTTACTACAGGCTGGCAATTGACATGTTATACAAAGATTACATGAAAATTCTACTCAATCATGTAACGAAATCATCAAGATGAACAATTAATAATTACTGGAATATTGCCAGATTAGAAATATATCATCAAAATACTGTCAACAACTTTTTATATTATTGTAACATTCAAACTTAGCTTTCACACAGGTCTTATGTTCTGTGCTGGCTGTGACTGATTTATTACATTCTACTCACACTAAAATTAACATCAGCAATATATGATGTCTCATTTTAATACCTCATTGGTAGAGATACAAAATCAGGACTCTGTGAAAGGTAGAATATTATTACTAAACCTTTTGCATTTAATATACTAGATTTGACAAGACAGAGAAGTCAAGATTCCAATTTCACCTGACAGATTTACATCCATGAAAATTTAGTTAGCATTAAACTAAATTAATGGAACATAATTACATATGTCTGTAAATAAACAGCACACAGATCCCATTGCACAGGATTGTAAAAGATATTTTTATTTTACCTGGAAGTTTGATATCTCCAATTCGGATAATGTGAGGCCAGTGCTGAAGTGTTTTCGCAAAAAAGGGATTTGTCACCCCTAGAATGACAGATGGCCTAGAAAAATAGTGACAGTGTTTAAAATATGACAGCAACAGCTTCTGCCTTAAACACAAAAGGTAAACTTTAATTCTTAACTTGAAGTTATTTTCCTTTGGTACTTAAGAGTTACATTTTAAAATGCACATAAGAGCACAAATGTTTATCAAAGTTTCAAAGTTTCAGAAAATAAGACAGAGGCATCTTAAAGTACAAATGACAGTGAAGAATAAAAATGACATCATCTGCTTAGACTTGGCTAAATTCTGCCCATTTGCAATGGTGAGAACAGGGCATTATCTGTTATTGGAGGTTTGTGATGTGTTGGTTTTTTGTTTGGTTGGGTTTTTTTCTTTTTAATGAGCAGGAATCTGACCCATATTTGAAAGACAAATTGCTGCTTTTCGAGGTTTGATTATAACAAACTCTCAGTACTTGAATGTGCACATCATTAAGAAAATGAGACACTTAATATGCCACTGGTTTTAAGCAGTAGTTATCAGTGATGCAGCACAAGCACATTAACAGCCCTGTGCCCCAGCTCACACCCTGCCAGGTTTTTCTGTCTGCTCTGTGCTTGCTTGGGAGGTGCACAGGGGCACCCAGGGAACAAGAGGCAATAAGAGCACAGGGCTGCTGCTACAGCACAGGCCTGCAGAATTTGGGATTTATAGCACAGATATGATGAGATAGGAACATATTCTTCAATACAGTGGTTTCCATCCATTTTACAGTCAAACATCAGCTAAGGAATATAGCAACAAGTCTCACTGAACCTGCCATCTTAAAAATAAGTTATCATTTTGTCAGATTGGTCTTAAAAATCACAACATTTAACACTTTCTGTACACTATCCTTAAGTTTCCCTGCTCCCCTCTTACTACAGTAATAAAATACACAGAATTGGCATCATTTGGATTCTTCACCTTCCTAGATCCATGGCTTTAAAAACCTATTTGCAATTCTTCCAACTTTTTGTTTTCCATAAGAAAGAGCTATTTCGGCTCTATTTCAAATACTAATCCATGTAGTGACCAACCTTTCTATTTTGCTACAGATGAGTGGATGCAATTTTGAAACATGGGTTACTGAAGTTTAACCAAACTCTTCCTGGAATTATTTTTAGAAACTAAATTACATGCTGCATAACCATTCCCATGGAACACAATCTAAAACGTATTGCCTATGTTTATGTGTTTTTCCACTGCTCTATCTCTGGCAATACATCCGTTGAGAGGAAAACTACAGTAAAACAACCAACAAAGCAAACAAAAAATCCAAATCAACAACCTCTGCCTGTTCTGATATTAGAAGAAATTTATCTATTAAAAGATCAGTGAATCTAGCACATGCACTCCATTCCCAAAGCAAGCTGCATTTAACTAACATATATTAAGAAATACTGGACGTGTATCATCTCAAAATAAGAGCAGGATTTAAAAGAAATAAAGAGGAAAAAATATGTCCTTAAAGCAGTTTCAAACATCACTGGTTTTGGACATTCATACTCTTAAAAAAATAAGCCTTATTTCTGAATTATTTACAATAATAATCTAATAAATTTAGTGAAGAGATATTTGATTTTTAAATTGTCTCAATTAGGACGCCAACTGACTTAGCTTTACAAAACAGATGTACAGGTGTTGGATTCTACAAGTCACTTTGTTTAGCACTTAATTAAAAATTAAAACAATTACAGCAGAATTTCCCAAGGAGCTACTCTGGAGCTGGTGCTGCACAGACAAACCCTCATGGAAAAGCAAGAACTTATGTTTTCACATTTGCAGTTTGACTTATTCTGTAGAGAAGTATCCTATGAAGCTCAAGCCTAGTTTAATTATGGCATTGTTTCCTAACTTCTTTGTCCTATCTAACTGGAATGAAAACTTAAATCAGCTATTTACTGCACTCTGCAAGATAAATCTTACAAAAAACAAAAAAAGAGTCCAAACCTAATTCTATAATGAGAGAAATCCAGAATAGTTAAACAGTATTTTAATAGTAATTTATGGTTACAAGTGGCTTTGAGCAACATTTTCACCTGAGAGTTTTATTTACTTACGGGGCTTGTGTGCGAGTTGTGTATTCTTTGAATTCACTGTCATGGATGGTGAAGTATGGCCTGAAATCACTGCAGTACTTCAGTGGTGAAATGCAGCTGCAAGGTACAAAGAGGATGAGCTTGGTTTATGTATTCAGTGCAAACTTTCATGAAAGACAAACAACTCTAAAATTTGTAACTCTTTGTCACACTCAGATCAAATGAAGGTCCACTCAGCTGCAATGTCACACTGACTCCCTTAGACATTAGTTAGGAAGCTCTACTACATTTACCTAACAAGGGCCAACACAGTTTCTGAAGACTCTGCTGGTGATGGTGCCATCACAACAAGTGGTTCTCCCAGCAGCACCAGCTCCCAAAGCATCTGAATGTGAAAGAACACTGGACAGAAACACCTAAAACAGATTGAGGTATTTTAACACATGTGACATCATAAAACACGTATTTCTTCTCGTTAATAAAGGGATAAAATAAGAAGTTTGCAGTAGTATTTTAACAGTAATTTGAAAAACATAAAATACTCTTGTAAAATGGAACATTTAATGAACTTGCTTATTTATTGCAGTTTCAGCCTGTATATTGTCCAAACTGTGTTTTGGCAAACTTTACAGAAAAAGAATATTAAAGCCAACACTGACAAATGTTGCTTACAAGCCATGAGACATGTTAAGGAACTGTCATAAATCAAAAAACATGTGGGAGTTCACAACTAGGAATCAATCAGTCCAAACTCCTACCTGAAAAGATCTACTTCATGAACAGTCGGTAAAGCCATGGAGATCTGAGCATCTGCCTAAAAGACATCGCAATGCTTGGTTTTTAGTCATCAGAACACCTAGGTATTAAATGAAATGGTTTCCCTTAAATGCTTACAGACAGTAGACAGTATATAGCCTAATTATTTATGTACTGCTGCAGTATATAGCACATTGTCTCCACAACTACCTGTGTGTTCCACGAGCAAGGTATCCCCCAAGACAGACACCCTCCCCCCCCTCCCCCCTTACAGGCATGTGCCTTTCAGTCCAGAAAAGATATAAAATACTGAAGCTGTTTTAAACAACTGCACATGAAGGCAGAGATTTGTCTTACAACCATCTCCTATGGCTAAGACTTTTAATTCTGGATTCATCCTCAAAAAACCCCAAATTATCCAAACATTAAAAGAACGTTCAGGTTAGTAATTTTTTCAGCCAACTATCTTCTTCCAGGACCTGGATATCTCTCCCTGCTTAGGGTAACTGGGTTAGAATATCCTTTCTATAAGAATCCAAATCTGGACTCCTCCATTCAAAGTTTCAAAGACTGTGGATTTCATTATTATCAAAGTGTATGACGATTTGCTACCAATCTTTTCTAACAAGTTTAAAGCAAAAGAATGAAAGCAGATCTCTAGCTTTGTCTGGGGTTATATACAATATCAGTATCTAATCTCTACCTGGTGCATATTCTGTACTATCGGTGTTGTTCCAGGCTTGTCACGATATGTTGGAATCCGCAACTTGGAAAGAAAAAGAAAGATTTATTTTCCCTTGTATTGAATCCAGCAGACACTTAAAATGCTGACTTAGAGACAATTTGTAATACATAGAGAGGCTATACTGCAGCATGATGCTTGCTTACTCTACAGAACTTCCACCTACAGAATTTCCAGTTAAATACTAGAATATGAAAATAACACTCTAGTTAAAAAAGAGACTATTGGTAAAATGAGTCAAAACTGTTACTGTAATTTCAATAAAAATACCTGTAATGTTGGAAAGAATGATGTGAAATAAGGTCTTAGGGGTTTAAGATGGTACAGAATTACTTTTAGAAAAAAATCCTCTCCTAAAACATCAAGATGTTCTGCCGAGTGAGGCAGAATCCAAACAGTGTGAACGTAAGTATACTTCTCTGGTCTCACAGTTTGCATCTGTAAGTCTTGAGTACTACAAATGTAATCACACTGGAGGCTGCTATGCACAAATGGATGTCATTTACATACAGCACTTAAAACTGCCCAAGCAGTGTAAGAAAACAGGGACACAGTATCACTGGGCAGTAATTATGGTTTTACTCAGTTTAGGAATGCAATTTCAGCTCTCATGGGTAAGAATTATTTATGAGATAAAAGCAGGCAATACCCAAACAAGACATATCTGACACTGCTCATCATCCAGAACCAAGAACTGTTTTATTAAACTTCTGCTTTCAGAACAGCTTCAGAAACTTCTTTCTCTCCCTGGTGATGCACACGTCTTGCCATAAACTTGAGAGCATCTGCTGAGAAGGTACTTCTGGCTGTAACCTCCAATTTCATCAAACCCATTTAATTGCATTTCATATGGAGATGTTACAACTCCCAGAGGCCCAGTTCTTAACCACTGTTTAAGCTCTACACTTCCTCCCTATGCACCAGATAAAACTTCTTTAATAGCTTTCTTCAGACGTATTTCACTACCACTGAAAATTATAAACAGCACAAGCAATTATTTCTGGTGTGTGGGCCAAAAATGATTTTTACTTGCCAACTTTCAGGAACGAGAATGATTTTCATCAATATATTTAATTTGCCTGACTGGAACTTAACTCTCAGTATTTTCAAGTGCTACTTTATGTTTGATTTGACAAATATAATTAGCACTAGAGTCTCCTAGAATACAAATTCCAGAGGGATGATACAGACACTGCAATTAGTAGTTGTATTGAAACATCACTTTTTAGTATCTACAAAAATTAAATATTAACCTAAGTACCATAAAAGATCTTCCCCTCCTCCCCCCAATCAAAGCACCGAATCAGGATCTCCCAGACCTTCACTCTGAGTGCAGTAAACATCTGTTTACTGCACTCAGTAAACTCCTCTTTGGAAGAACAGCACAATGAAAACAAGGCACAAGGCAGTGAGGACCTGTACAGTAAAAGGTTGGGAAAATACCCTCAGAGAAGAGCAAGTGCAGGAGTACTTACCTTCATTATAACACCCATAATAGGCAACTGCAGAACTTTCCCTGGAACTGGCGGTGGCCAACGATCAACGTCGCTACAAACTGAAAGAAAAACACAACAGTTTCTGTAAGCTGTAAACCACGATCACAGAATCACCTTTGTTCACACTGCAACTTTAAATTAGTGCTAATAGTCCACAGCTGTTCTACTTGTCTCTTGATCCCACTGAACAAGTTTTACAGCCTTTCAGACATTCTTTATGTATTATTCCATTAGAACTGTCAAGTTTTTAATTTCAAGAAAACAGTGTTCTCTGGTCTTCCACCTTTTGTAGCAATGGGACTTACAATTAGTTGAAGAAATGTTATCTGCAAAACCATGAAAGTACATACTAAAAAACTTTGAAAAGAACACCCACATTTATGTACATTGGCTACTGCAGAACCAATAAATACCAGCAGTTACGAAAAAAGCTGGTTTCTAGCTTGGCTAGAAAGTTTTCCAGCATTTTCTTGTAAACCATTATGAATATAATACATAATTCTCATAGTTTCTGCTCATTTTACTCATAATAAAACCTCTCAAGAAAACAGGTGACTGAAAAATGCAATTCCTTCATGGTTTATGCAAATTGCTGCTCAGTGAAAGCAAAAAAATGTGAAAGTTGTATGGGGCAGGCACAGTACACAGAACAGAGATCTTCCAGGCAAAGAGCAATTAACTTTTCTGTTTGTCCTTCCCCAGCTCTTTCAGCTCTGCAGTAAGGCTGAGGCACCTGTTACCAGCGCTGCTCTGTTGCTTTTTCCATTTGGTCAAAAACCAAACAAATCACACACACAAAAAAACAAACCTCAAGCAAGATGACATTTGTACAGTTGCTTAGCAAAAGTTGTCAGACTGCCCAAAAGGACTTGGGTGGTGAAGAGTACAAACTAAGGATTGCCTTCAGCTCCTTGTGCTCAACAGCTGGTCCTGAAACACACACAACCCTAGATGTGTTTCAGGAGGAACCTCCAACTCTCCCAGGGAGGATCCAGAATTCAATTAGCTCTGTTCAATGATCTAGAAGTCAAGCCAGTTTGCTAAAATATCAACCCTCTACCCTGCAAGAAGACAAAACCACAAACTAGAACATGACAGTGTTGTTGTTTATTTCTCCAGAACAAGTATGTGATAGTGTAAGTGCTCCTCCAGAACAACATCATAGGATCAGTACCTGCTTCCAGGAAAGCTTCACTTTTTTCAAAATATTCTGGTGCTATTTGCTTGAGCATGGTACGAAAGAGATGGACATAAGGCAGCTTGCTGATGAGGACCAGCGACTGGAACAAAGAGTTACAAAACAGAAACACAATTTCAAGTTAACACTTTCCCTCAGTTCTACTGCACCTGTTACCCTCAGACAACACCAAGTGTGACTTTTCTCACACATGCAAGCCAGCCACACATGTGACTACAGGCAAACTGCAAAAAAACAACTCCCAAAACTTGCCAACTTTTTGTTTTTAAACACAGACACAAAACTATCTCTTCTGACAGTAGAGCTGGAACATAGCACAGCTGATGTAAAATTAGACCAATTTAACATAAATTAACAACTAATTTAGTTAGAGAGCAAGACAGTTTTCCTGTTCCTCTGCAGTCACTGAAAAATAATTAATTTGCAAATGAATATTTTCCTAAAAGAACTGAAATTACCTTCTGGAAATAGCCTCTTTTTAATGATTTGTCTCGAACTTGTCTGAAATACACATAGCCATAGTAATAGGCTGGATCTTTCTGCAAAAGAAAGGAAAGAATTCAATACAACCATCTGATACTGCCCTCCTTTCTGAGGCATTCAACATACAGTTTAGAAGCCTATTCCCCTGCGAGCTCCAAAGTTGATTAGATACAATAAACTAGAAGGATTACTGTGTTTATTTGCACTATCTTTTTTTAGTAAGTACTTCAAAGAGAAAACATCAGCATGTGGAAACAGCTGTGCTTTCTGGCTTTACTATTTTTATATCTACATTCTCCTGACACACTATGAAACCAAAAATAGAAATAATTTTTTGAGGAATAAATCAGCATTAACAATTCTGCAAAGTAGCACTAAAAAGATTTTAGCAGTTAAAAACCTTCAAGCCCTGACTTGAAGAGATAAAACCTAGTCTTTCAATGTATTAGTTTTACAAAAGATTCTTGGAATATTAAGGAAGTAGGTTCTCACATTTCAAA
The DNA here is from genome assembly GCA_013398055.1 of Ifrita kowaldi. Taxonomy (NCBI): domain Eukaryota; kingdom Metazoa; phylum Chordata; class Aves; order Passeriformes; family Cinclosomatidae; genus Ifrita; species Ifrita kowaldi. The sequence goes on from VZRS01007053.1 coordinate 291,185, forward strand.
GACAAGAAATCAGCTTCACCCTTCCCACAAACAGGAATTCAAGTATTTGCCACATAAACAGAACTAAATTGAGTTTGAGAATCAGGCTCCCAGAGGCCTCAATATTCCCTATGGACATGATGAGAACAACTTTTGGCCACTACCTCTTTTAGGTAGCTGCTCCATGGTCAAAAAATGAAGGGTGGAAACTCAGAGAGACAGCCCTAGTTGCTTGATTTTTTTTAATGACATTATAAAGCAATTCATATTTCCACAACAGTAATGGTCCTTATAATTCTATCTGCAGGTTTCTAGTCAATAATGAAATAGATCTGGGCTTCAATTTAATTCCTTGCAATCCAAAATCCATACTAACAAAACTTAAAGAATACTTAATGAAACTAATTATTATTATAATTATAACAACATGCTACAGCAAACACGAGTTTTGACTTTCAGGACATCCAATTCAGAGATTTTTCTTTTCAAACATTATATTTAAAGGTGAAGACCCACAAATTAACATTACCCAAAAGAAATTTAACTTCATTTTTTTCTCATTTCCAACCTTTAAGTAAACTGGTAGATCTCTATCCAATTGGTCCAGAAAACAACACAATGAGACCTTCCTTCCAGGAGACCGTCGGAACCTAAAACAAAATTGTGTGTCCCCAAGACAACCTACAGGGGGAAAGAGATAAACAACAAACAGACAGTATTCTGAGTTTGAGCCTTGTTTAACATGAGCACTTGCTTACAGCCAAAGAGGTGTCAGAGTTTTGGTTCATTTATCTTGCAGTGCTCTTGTGAACATTTATATATTTATAATTTCGTAAGTGAAAAATTTGGCATCTTTGGCAACAGTAAATATACTGTCTGCAACAAGGAAAGAAAGTCACTGCCTCACAGTGACTATGATGCCCTCAAACAGGTCAAATGGCTGTTCCCCTACTGGCATTACCCATTTCATTGGTATGCCTGTATAGTTTTGATCATCTTAGCCACGTCATTCCTCTGCTGAATAGCTGCACTTTGCTTCTTCTTTTTGACACCATACAGTTCACATAGGAGTCACACTGTAGGAGTACATTATGCTGATCTCTAAATCCACAGGCAGGTCTAGGATTCATAATTTTGAAAGCTGCAAAGCTAATTGCTGAAAACTGAGTGAAACTGAGTAGGACTTCCCAGTAATATCCCCAAGGAGTGAAGTTTTCCTTCATTACTATCAAAATGAAATTCTTAAAGAAAAATGTAACTAATTCTCTAGGGGACTGTTCACCAGACTTGAAACTTCAATTTCATCTTCTCTTTCAGTCACACACATTCTGCTATAGCAAGCACAGACAGCCCAGCCCCTCAGCCAGAGGCACTGGCTGTGCAGAGCAACACTGACATGCCCAGAGCACCCAGCTGAGTCTCAGAACCCTTTGAAGCTGCAGTCAGAAACCCTCAATGCACCTAGACAAAACCAAAAGTAGCAAAACATGGTGTGATGGGACAACCATCTAATTCAAACAGGCAGTGAAAGCAAGTGCTCAGCAATACAGATCCAACAATAATAAGAAAAAACACAGCACATGCCAATAACACAGCCCTAAATATTTGCTTCAACTTTTCAAAGCTTGTTCCCTTCATCCAAAGAAAATAAACATCACAAACTATTATATAAACCTACACACAGAAGACCTAAAAGTAATTACCCTTAATCATTAATATGTTGAAATATAATTCAGAATATGACATCTTCTTATGTAGCAAGCTCTTCCAGAAAAGATTGGTAAATGTCTGTAAATGTCTATTCTATCCATGCAAAGAAGGTCCAAGCATTATTTTAAAGATAACTGTACTGGGAAACTCAGCTTAAAACCACAAAGAGTGTCATCATCTAGTAGCTGACTAAATCAAATTTCCCCTCTAAATTCATAGCCACAAGTACTGGAATAATATCTCTTTGTAGTTGTAAGAGAAAAAAGTTGAATTAACCTTTCGAGCCATGAAAACCTGGGATGGACTGACCTCACATTTAGCTGCAAGCTAGTAACTTCCTCCACTGCTATATTACATCAAGCTTTCTTTTTATGTTAAGGCCTATGATGAAAAAATAAATCCTACCAGACAGGATGCACTTCCAGCCTTGTGGAAGGCAGGTTTTACACAGGGAACCCCCTCTACATCATTTGAAATTCAAGTCCACCAAGACTGATCAAGAACCAACAGTTCTTAATAGGGACATTATAAAAAGCGGGATTTTTTCCTGCTGAAAGTAAAACCTCCTTACCTATTCTGCCTAAAGCAACTTTACTACATTCTTATTTGAAAAAAATACACCAAAAATTTTTAATAGAGCAACTTTTGTTGCTAACACAACATTTTGTGCCTTCAAGACACCTTTTAAAGACTGAAGATATTTATAACCATTAACAATGAGAGTAATTAGAAGATACCGTTAATCCATCTTCCCTTTCAATAACAGAAAGAAGCTCTGCCTCTATTTACACAGAATAGCAAGAGCAGAGAAAATATCTTAATTTTAATGACATTTAGACACAGGAGACAAACTAGCCAAAATACTTTGCAAAATTACATAAGAGAGAGCTCACACACATTAAAAGCACAAATCTGCATCACCCCCTGTCCAAGCTGTTACACTGCAGAGCATCCAAAAGCACAGAGTCAGTGCAGTTACAGGCACAAGGCTGGTAATGCAGGTTTTGATTTTTGTATAGAAATAAATGTGAAAGTAAGTGTCTGTACTTCTGCCATATCTTTTTGCAGGTGGTCCAACCCATCAGCCACATGCCCCAATTTCTCTTTGGCAGCAGAAGAGCAGAAGTTTAGATTCAAGAATAATTTAACAAGCAGGACCACACACGGGCACAGCAAGAATGGAGAAGATAGCTGAGGTTTTCCCTTCACAACTATTCTTTCTAAATGCTTTTGAATTTAAAAGTCAGATTCACTGCTATGAACTTAGAAAATATTTAGTCCTTCATGAGCAGAGGGTTCCATACTTCCATTTGCTTTATTAAATCCTTCAAATTCCATGCCTACTCTCCTCTCTACAGTGACAATATTATTATTTTGTTTAAAGAGCAAAATTAAGGTGTTCATTCTTTACTTGCGAAGTGTTCTGAAACGTCTGTGCAAATGTCATCTGGAAGGTCTCACACACTTACATAAACCAGAGAAGAATCCTCAGACCTTACTGCAATGCAGACAGCTGCAGTTTTATATTTAACCTTAGCTACAGCATTTCTGTATTGCAATATTAATTAAGATATATAAATACATATTTGATCTAAAGCCCAGAATACATCCTGTCAAATTCTATCTTTTTAAACACAGTTTAGTCCCACAACAGACGACTACAGAGTGAAGGAAGCACTTACCCGAATTAGAATCTGGAAAAGACAAATAGCAAATATTGGTTTTCTAAAGGGTAGGGAAAAGAAAAGAGAGCTGTTATATTTCCTGAGATATAATATATTTATATATTTCCTAAGCTAAAACCAAATGATGCAACCATGACTTACCTCTTTATCTGTGAGTTTGGAATGTGGAGGATATATTACCTACAAGAAGAAAATAGTATTATTGTATTTGAAAATAAGCTGGGTATAAGCTTTAAGGTTGTATTTTAAAAATACAACCCTTGAACACCTTCCTAGCTTGAGGACATTTTCAATTGTAAGCTATTAATATTAGGTCTCAGTTCTTATCTTCATATGCTTTTAAGCTTTCTTGATCACCCATCTTTACAAGGTATTTTGGATGCCAGTTAAGAGACCATAAACATTCATTTAAAAAGGTATATTCAGAGTTCTTGAGATTTTTGGTGCTAAAGGTCTCAAAGGAGAGCAAGATTACATCTTTTGGATTTAACTTGCACATGCAAAATGCACTAGATGATTACCTTTAAAGCAAACACACATTATTGTCTGAAATCTGTTGCAATCAAAAGTTAGGTTGGAGTAACCAAATTTCAACCACAAAACACCCTCTATATTAATACTAACTCTTGGAGGGTGAACACTAGCCCCTAATGACAACTGTGAGAGCTCAAGGAATAAACTCAAAGTCATGGCATTTTGTATTTACAGAAAAAAAAAAGATAATGTAAAAAGTTTTTACAACACAGAAATCAAAAATGATGTAACACAATGTAAAATGCAGAAGCATACATTACACTTTTTATTTCAAAAAAAAGGATGTGCAAAGTCAGTGATTATGCAAGCAAGTGGGAACAGAATATACAGGAAAGAGGACAAACCTCAGACACTTAAATTTCACCTAAAAAGGTCCTCAAAAAGACCCACTCCAAAACTACTGAAATGGGTGGCTAGCTTGTAAGCAAAGGAAATTTGACATAAATTCCAGGATTATGTTTCAAAGAAGGTTTCAAGGCTCCCAAAAATGGGACCTAGTCCAGGAAATTCAGAAATTCAGAATGCAGGAACAGTAGCTTCATGCAGAGTCTCATCTTGCCATACAGCTAACATCCTCTTATCGCATTTAATCTTGTTCTACAAATATAAGTAAATTTATCTCCTGATAAAATAAGACTATCTTACTCTTAAAAAACAACAAATATACCCACAGGCTGATCTCTGACTAAGCATCTTTCTGTCCCCCAGCCATAAAGTCTCCAGTGCATTTTTTTTTCCCCTCAGTCTCCTACCAAATGATGTCCAGCTGGGTAAGACATTAGGAAGAAAAACGTTTCAGCAACTAAAGCTGAAAGCAGATACAAGTGGAACACCTGCATTCTGCATGTAGTAAACCCATCAACCATCTTTTTTCCAACTCTGAATATTTTCCTTTGCTATCTTATGCTAAGAAAAACACTAAATGTAACTCTCTCAGTAGCTGAATGATGCTGAAATTATCCACATTTAGTTGGAAGATTGGCATACAGACTTGAATGCATACTTCTCCTCACTAGCAGGTGTTTCTTCCCAGAATTCCTATATAAACTGAAAACTAATTATTCTTCCTGCAGCTACATGCTGGAAAAAAAAAATCAGGCCTTATTTCTGTAAACATTTCAAGTTTCATTTTAGGCACCCAGTTAAATCAACGTGACTGTCAACAGAGGAGTCTGTAGCCAGGACAGAGGCTGTGCTTCCCTCAGCCACTGAGCACAGCAGCTGCCCAAGCCACAGGTTATACAGAAACGTTTGTCTTTGTTGTTAACACCACCTTATAACATCAAGGGAAGATAACTCACATAATTAGCACAGTATGCTGGGGTTTTATTTGCATTTCTCTGTGGTGAACAGTTATGTATTTTACATATTATAGTAGCTGGACTGGTTGAATTTTAGGCCAGTCTGCCATGCATTTATGCTGGCACTCCTTTAAGGCAAGAGAAAGAAAAAGACACTTTCCCAGCAGACCAAGAGTTTGCTGAGCAGTCATATGGTGCACAGGGTGAAACAGGATGTGAAACTGATGCGAATGATAATTCTTCTCTCCATTTCCCAGCGCTGTGAGCTCCCCGCGCACTCCCAAAGCAGTGCCACAGCTGTCCCTGCCAGGGCATTCCCAAAGCAGTGCCACAGCTGTCCCTGCCCGTGCTCTCCCAAAGCAGTGCCACAGCTGTCCCTGCCCGTTCTCTCCCAAAGCAGTGCCATAGCTGTCCTGCCTGTTGCACAGACGGCACAGCTGGGAGTCGCAGCCGTAGCTGTGACACTGCCACAGCCCGGCATCCAGCCTGTGTTGAAGGGAAACGCTTCAAACCTGTAGAGAACCTTTTCGCACATC
>VZRS01007053.1:297907-418412 GCA_013398055.1 Ifrita kowaldi
CGGCAGGGAAGGGCGGCGGTGCGGTCGGCCCGGCCCGGCCCCTCCACACGGGCACCGGGTGGGCGGAGTTGCTCGGGCAGGGACAGGGGCTCCGCTATCGGGGCTGCACACACCGCACCCGGCCCCGGGGACCGCGTCCCACCGGTGCTTAGCGGGGTGCTCGTGACGGCAGCTCTGCAGGCAACGGATCAATCAGCTTTCTTTTCCACTTTGACATGTCCCTGGCAGCACCTGCACGGGGACGACGCGGCCGCCGAGTAATCAGCGGGCGAATCTCCATCGTGTCCTTTGCAAGGCTGAGCACGGCTCCGGAGGGAGATGGAAATACCCCTCTGACTGATGACTGGACAGCTTCACCCTCACAGGAAACTGGGATAATAAAAAAAGCATCCAAATCTCTTAAACCCTCTTTTAGTGCCTTAGCCAAAACCCAAGCTCTTTATTTAATAATGTAAGAGCTTTCAAATATTCTTTTAGCACAGTCCAACAGCTATTTATATTTCATTATGAAACATTTTGTAGTGTTAAAAGTGCTAAATACGGACTTTATTTCATAGAAGAAATTTTAAAAAATAAACCATTCACGCACCCCTCCAAACTCCTGACCTCTTTTTATTGAATTATTCACACGACTTTTGGTTGCCTGCTACTAGAACAGCTTCAGCAGCAGTAGATGCAGACAGGCTGCTTAGCTGAATCACAACATGCCATTTTTTTCTCCAGAACAGGAGTTGTAAATATTAAAACCAAAATAATACATCTATATATACTTAAAAGAAAATTTATGACTCCTTAGATGCACTGTTTCCTTAAGACCCATTAACAACATTTGTTTATCTATCAAACCCAAACTGCTAGAAATTAAAGTATGCTTTGATCATTAATTTTCTAGACAAATGAGGAACAAACATATAACTCAGACAAAATTATGGCACACAAAATGATCATGGTAATAATTTGAGATATCAAATTATATCATGGATATAAGCCTTCAGTTATCACAAACCATTAGTGGCAAAGTGAATGTTAGATACAAACTGAGATAGGAATGGGGTTCTGCAGCGTGCAGCCTCGGGCAGGGCTCTACAGGAAGGTTCTCGCCGTCTCCAGCTGCTTCACATATCTCACAGTGATACCATGCAACACTCACAGATTTTTCAAGTAGTTAACTCCTGAATTCTGTAAAAGATTACCATCCAAAAAAAGACATGACTAAGACTGAGCTTAATCAAGTTCAACTCAGCGCAATGATTCTCAGTAGCATTTCATTTGCTGTTCCCATTTAAGAACTGAAACAGCCTGGCTGAAAGCTTCTATCACTTGGTTTAAGAAAAGATTCCATCTCACTGCTTCTTATAAGCCTTCCCTTGTTTGTACTTTTATACTTTCCCTTGTTTATACTCTGGCTGTGATGGGCAAACCAAAATTTTAGCTATTATTATCATGCACATACTTCCGGCCCCTATTTTTAAGTTTTCATGTGAATTAAAAGCGTATCTATGTGAAATAATAAAAATACTTAGTAAGAGTGACATGCTCTGCTCATTTTATTAAACAGTAAATTAATTCCACTTGATGCTTAACAAATAATATTTTGGCAGGAGAAAGTTAAGAGAACAGACACATGATCTCTGATAAGAAAGTATTGAAGAAAGGATTCTCACCCACTGGAGATATTTCCAATAATTAGGGAAACATAGATTCAGAAAGATTTTCACCTAACCATTTCTTATACATTTTAGTTTTGATAAAATGTGATTATCTTCTTCGATTGAGAAAGAACGTACATTAAGAAAAATAATAAAAATATTTCTGCATGTATTGTAACATTCAGAAACGTCTGAGACTGCTTTCTTCTTCAAGAAGTCTCAGTGCAGGACAAAAGATAGACTTCAGAGTTGGGAACCTACTAATTGAGAGCATTTTGCTACTACTTGCAATAAGGCCTCATGAAACACTAGGGCTCTGCATATGGAATGTGCCCTTACAAATCTCCAGAAGCTCATCCTAGTTTTGCAGAAGTACAGCCATCTGTTAATATTTGGAAGGGTTTGGATAAGAGAGACTTCTAGAAAAAGCATGCCCTGTGATGTCAGTTGCTGGAATAAAAATGAGAAAAGGCCTATGTGGGACAGCTGGGTTCTAAAGATCCACAACCGTTCAGTGTTTGAGCCTGCCTTCCTTTCTTCCACACTCTATCTTGCTCCTACAGCTGTGATCTCCATGGCTCTGTCCCCCTCTGCTCTCAGCAGGATGCTTTCTATCAGGTAGCAGCAAATGTTGTGTTGGCTGCTGGCTGGCCAGGTTCCATCAGCTTCAGCAGGGAGTGACTGTGCAGACTGCTCACATCCACAGAGTAACACCAAAGAACTGCATAAACATCATCTGCTCATCTCACCTTCCCCCTCCATCCCCCACCTCGAGAGTTCAGTTTAAAGCAGTATTTTATTTGTACTTGAAAATGAGATTTGGTCTAATAAATACATTCATTTAAAACAAATAAACACAAACACAAAAAAGGTTGTAGTTGTTTTTGAAGCATCTGTTTTTCAAACAGCCACAGAAAACATCAAACACTTCAAAAAGTCAATATTAATATTGGCTGTTTAATTGATATATTAATAGAAAAGCAAATAAGAGCTGGTCACATGACGACTGTTCTGCTAAAATGATAAAGCACTGAAAATGCCAGATATATCAACTTGCCTGATTTGATCTGAAATGAAAAAACACTGCATGTAAAATTAGTTATGTATTAGCATAACGTATTAATGGTATGCATGTTACATCATACTTATGCATATATACCAAATACACATATTATCAACATACTATGCAATGTACATTGTATATATAGATAGGATATATGTCACATAATAAAAAATATATTTTAAATCATTGTATAACATTCATATTTGTTACATAATGTAAATTGAATAGTATATTCAGTATATCCTTACTACACATATTGCATTAATGTAATTGTCTGTTATGTTGGTAAGACACTCATTTGTATACTGGATACTCGTATCTTTTTTTTCAATGCAAACTAGAAATAGGAGCAGGGAAGGATCTGAAAGAAAATGGAATAAATGGAGAACCTACCTGACACGAGAGGATTAAACTGGCTAAGTTGCTTATTTTTTCAAAATTAATGCTGAAAGATAATGTAATTGTTCTTCACATAACCAGTCAGAGAGTTAAAAGATCACGAACAGAAAATAAGTCTGAAAGTAAAGAACAGTAATAGCACTAAAATAAAAAAGTGTAACCACTTCACTAAATCTGGGGTGATAATTAGAATCAATTTTTTAAACACTGGAGAAAACTTCTCTGAAACAGTTCCTTACTTTTGGACAGCTTGGTTCAGAATGTTTTAGAAGCTACTTCTGAGGCAAGCTTGTTTTGCAAAAGATACATAAGGATGTAAGCAACAGTTTAAACTCAGCTTTACGTTTCCACACTGGTCTATACAGCAGTAAATGCCTTCTTAGACGGTCATATTTTAAATAGGGTAGGGCAATTATACATGGAATTTGTTGTATTTCTGAAAATCAGTAAAAAATTGATTGGATAAATTGTTGATGAATGTTTCAGGGAAGAGAACTCAGTAGAAAAGTGCATCTCCAACTTTACCTGTTTATCCTGCTTTCATTATCAGTTTGCATCTTAATTTTTACACTAGAAACCGAACTTTTGCTACACAGCATGCTTCAGTCATTCCAAATGTAACAATTTCTCTGGAATCAGCATCACCCAGTAAGCAACTGGTTCATACCTCTGCAGTGAAAACTCAGTCTGATACATATTAATTATTTTGGTAGCCTTTTGGATCATCATTGCACAGCACTCAGAAACCTGGCACTGAGTTGCCTATAATGCTGCTTGGTGTTTTTCTTTTTGAGTCACTTACAGTTACCTCAGAATTCACAATAGGTTTTCTTCAGCAGAAGATCTCATTTTTCATCAAGTCATTACGACTTCAACACCCTCAAGCCAAAATCCAGATGTTTTTCAGGTATGCACAGAAACTACCTCAGCTGCATTCATTTAATCCTCCTGAAACAGCCACCAACTCTTCAGGGGACAAATGTGACAGTGACAGTCCCCTCCTCTCCCTTTCCCTTACCCAAGATGGCTATGGAGCGGGCTCTTTCTGCCCTCAGCTATGATGGCTATCATAACATTTTCATGAACTTCCTGCCCGGAAAAAGGATGGACACATTGGGCTGGTGCTGCCCTTACCTAACATGGCTGCGAGGTACTCTGCCTGATTCAGCTGTGTGACAGCGTTTGTAGAAACGAAGCAGGAGCTGACACTTCCTCCTCCTCTTTCTCCTCCTCCTCCTCTGAGCACAGCGCAGCGGCCGAGCACTTCACCCAGAAATCCTCATCCACCTGTTGCTGTCCACAGTTCTGGGATGGATACTTTCTGCTAAGCAGCAGACATTTCATAGAATACCCATACGATAATTGTATCCTCATTTCAGAATGCACCTGCTTTCTATATTTTCATTTTAGCCTGCGACTCTGCCCGTGACAACTTCTCAGTTATTTCAGAATGCATTAGGCAATTTGAAATAGGAGTTTAAAAGTCTGAGGGGTAACTACACCCATGCAGCTCCTCTGAGAGCTGGCACACATACACAGAAGGAAGGCTCAAATTAATGTTCTCGATGAGCAGTGGGTACAGCTCAGTTGTTACATGAGCCATTTGGCAGTGCCAAAGAGAACTAGAAAGGCAGCTGGCACATACCATTGCTTTCCCTAGTGACTGTCAGAATGGGATTTCTCCAGGGGATGAAGTAGGGTTCAGGAAAACATAATATGCCAGTGGCTTACGGTTTAAACGACATAGTTACATTATTATTATGTTATTATAAAGACTTAGAGAGAACATCAGAGAAAATTATCCACTGCTCAGTTTATTATTTTACCTGATTCTCTTAGGTCCTATAGACGGTGATGGATCTTCTTCATCTCTAATTTTACTTTCAGTCTCCTTTCTCCATTAAACATGCACACAAAAATACAAAAAATGCTCTCAGAAATATTCTTTTCATTCCAACACCTGTAGTACCCTTTGCTCACACTTTTTACACTTTGCAGTTCCAAAGCACTCTCAATTATTTCTACTTTTGCAACTGGTTCCCTCAAATATAACTCCTAATAGACCTAAATTTATTCTCACTTTCTCCATCGTCTTTTCATACCCCTTTCCTTCTCCCTTTGATTAGTTATGGCACCTTGTGTGCTGTAAGCAACAGCCACACTGAATTTCTACTTATTAAAACAATTAGTAAAAGTAAATTACAATTATATTTATCAGAGTAGTACAATCTCATAAGCTGATGAAAGCCATGAAGTGGTGTGTGAGATTTTTTTTTTCCCCTGTCAGGAGAATTAAAACTATGGATAAACAGTTCTAAAGCTTCCACCTATCAGTTGATTGTTTTTGTCTTCACAAAATCAGACTTGTCTTTAATCTTGGATTTCATTTCTTTGTTTCAAACACAGATGCTACAGCCTGGTTTTGCTGTCTTCTTCTCACTGGATTGTTGGAAGAAGACTAGTCTGTTACGAATCAAACCCCCTTCCCCAAATCACAGTGCAGTCAAAAAGAAAGTGAAAAAAAAATGAAGACAGCCCTGAGATCTTATTGCGCTACAAATAAGAACACACCAGTTGTGCTTTGTCTCATACACTGCACTGCCTTACCTCAATCGCTGCTTTTCCCCTCATCCACTGCTGAACTGCCTGGCCCAGCTCCAGTCCTGTCCTCCACAGCTGCCAGCTCTTTCTGCCATCAGAGAACCCTCCCATATCCCTAATCCTAACACCTTGTCAGAGGGTAATTATAGTGCTGGCACGACTACCAGCATCTATCTTATATCACACAATTTCCACTTGTTTGCTTTACAGGGAATGATGGAATTAAAAATGTATTTGGACTGGAGAGACTTGTTCGGCACCAGCCTCCCGTATGACCTTGACAAGTGACCTTTCCTTGGCTTCTAGAAAACGGGCATAAAGATGACCTTGGATGATGCTCCGTGAAGTACTGCGGGAAGACACAAGCACCAGTGACCCCACCTCAGTCCTGTCCCTGCAGCCACTGCTCCGAGAGTCCCCCTGCTCCAGCTGCCAACCTGAAACAAGACATGGCGAACATGGCAAGCATTCCTCCCGCCCCAGGACACATCACACCACACTGCGGCTCCCGGGGTTTTTAATCTGGGATCATAAAACCGCCAGAAGCGCACAGGGAAAGCAGGAGGATGTTCAGGAGACTCCTGCAGTTTCTCATGGAAGCTCTGCTGAGAACGTCTCACCTCAGCTCCTTCTCTAAGATCCGCTCTTTCAGAGAACCACAGAATATTCTGAGTTGGAATCAGATCATCGAGTCCAATTCCTGGCCCTGCACAGGGAGCCCCAAGAATCCCACCCTGTGCCTGAGAGCGTTGTCCAAAAGGTTTGTGAACTGGCAGTCTTGGGGCCACGACCACTTCCCCGGGGAGTCTATTCCAGCGCTCGACCCCCTCTGGGTGAAGAGCCTTCTAAAATCCAACCTGAACCTCCCCTGACACAACTTCACGCCGTTCCCTCCCCCTTATTTATAAGGGCTGACGGCCCCCGCTCGTCCCCTCCCTCTCAGAGCTGAGAATCTCGAGGGCAAAGCGACGGCACGGGGCCGGGGCTCACTCACCTCAGCGACCTGCCCCGCGCTTACACGTCCCAGCCGTGCCCTTCCAGGAGGAGGAGCAGCAGCCCCTTTCCCTTTTTCCCTATTCCCCCTTTCCCCCTCTCCCCTCCCGNCGCCTCATGCGTAGCCACCTGCGGAGGGGCTGAGCGGAGCCGCCGCCGCGCCCCGCGCCGGGGGTTCCTGGCGGGGACTTCCCGGGGCAGCCCCCGCCGTCCGCCCCTGCGGAGCCGCCGCCGAGGGACCCACACCGACCCCGCCGCCAGCCAGAGCCGCCGCCGGGGAGCGACCTGTCAGCGCACCTCGCAGGCCGGCCCCAAGGACCCTTCCCACTCGTTGGTTTGTCCTCGGGAGAAGGAGAGTTGGGAGCCTCTCCATGCCTTATCAAGTTCCTTATCTGAGCGGCTCCCAGAAGCTGTAGACCAGTTCAGCTTTATCTGGTGTAGGGGAGAAAAACAGTGTAGCTCTCGCACTCCATCCTAAATCGAGGACCACCTATTCTGCTGGGGTTTAACACACGAAGATGGTGAAATGCGGATTGCTGTGTAAAGCAGTAGGTCCCTGTTGTGAAGCGAGGGCTTTGTATTCACCTTCCAGTTCCTGATCTGTGCCCTGTGAGAGAGGACGCTAATCTTACTCCTTCATCCCCCTTCCCTAAACCTATCCTTGCTTCCATGTTGCATTGGTCAGACTTTTGGTCAGTGTTGTTTACGGAAGGGGGGGGGAAAGAAGGCAATTGAGGTTACAAACAAAAGTACTTGTATGACTCATCTACTTGGATTTAAGACATTGTATCCTTCTTTCACGGGGCCTTTACTTCTCTCTGAAGGAATCAGATGCTTCTTCCTATTCTTCCAGAGGAGGATGGATTGAAAGTTGTACGTTTTAGACTTTTTTTGGGCCACTGCTGATGTTATTAAAAGACATAATGGGGCTTTTTCACTGGATTATTGCCAGAATTAGTTTACACACTGAAACAATGAGTTGTTAGGCCTCTCATACGGTAATATTTGTCCTGCTTTAATATAAAGTTGCTGTGGAGGTGTTTTAAAAATTGTGGAGGACAGTCTGCATCAGAAGAGGCTCTCTTCATCTCTGGTTGGTGTGGCAACCACAATCTGTCCTCGATGCCTTCAGCCTTGGCCATCTTCACTTGCCGCCCGAACTCCCACCCGTTTCAGGAGCGTCATGTTTACCTGGACGAGCCCGTCAAGATCGGCCGCTCCGTGGCTCGCTGCCGGCCAGCCCAGAACAACGCCACGTTTGACTGCAAGGTGCTGTCCAGGAACCATGCTCTTGTCTGGTTTGATCACAAGACAGGCAAGGTAAGGTGTTTATTTAAAAACACTGGAACTGCACATTTGTTTTAGCAAGTCTCCGTAGACTGCGGATCGCTCTGGGTTTTGCCGTAGTAAGTATGGTTGCATAGGGAAGGGGTAAGATTTGTTTTAAAATGATGACTTTCCAGGTAAGTTGGTAATTTCTTACTAAGCAGAAACTGAATACTATGAGAAGTATATAAAACTAACAGTTGAAAATGGTTGGAGTACTGAAAGACTTGCATGTGTCTTATTCATTGCGGGGAGTAGGTGATTTTGAGGTGAGTCATGCAAATGTGAAAGCACATTGTATCGATATAGTGGTGTAATAGTACTTTTTTCAAATGCAGAGAAATTACTGTGTTATCTGTGTGCGTAAATTGATTGTGAGGAGCGTTGAAAAATGGATTTTAAAAAGATACTGTGCTTGTTTGGCACTATTCCTACTTGTCGTTTTGAAATTTTGTGGAGTATTTTGTTTGGTTGTGATAGAACGTTTATTACTGGCAACAGGAGTGTAATGAGTGGCACTCACGATATAGTCTTATTGATAATGAAAATGGTTTTAAAATACATCCTGTGTTCTTAACTGTTCCTCTCATAAGTCTGGCAGTCTTGTTAAGTGAAATTGAGGGGTCCTGTAGTGCGTGTTTTGTCCACTAGGGATTGAACTGGGACAAGTAAAGTTGTTTTACTTAATGACTGTCAAGTTAATTTTAAATAGCCAGAGAAGAATTAACAGAGTGCAGACTACAGTTGCTCAGCACTGTATTTTTTTCCCAAATCCATTGATGTTGCGCCCTAGAACGTAACATCCTCTAAATCAGCTGGTTTTTAGCTTCACACCAAGCCCTTCTATGAAATGCAGTCAGTGTAGCTCTGGATTTTAAGAATAATATGATCTGTAATTAATGCAGATTTTTTCAATAGTATGACACAGAATGAGGAGCAGTACAACGCAGTCAAAGTTCTTAAACCTTCCATTGTTAGCTATCCTGTGTTATGCAATGCTTGGGCATGATGGGACAAGACAAACATTTAATTTCTTAAGGCTGGATTATGGCATGGCTTTCAAGTTACCTGCAGGTAATTGTGCAAACTGCTATCTGTATTAAACGTTTCATTAAGCATGTTGCTTTGGCTCTATTGTGTGTGTGATATGCATTCTTAAATTCTAGAAAACTTAAGTGTTTGAAATACTTTCGGTTTAAGTTTAGTCTTTAACCTTTCTTGTTTGATTCAACAAGTAAAATGTTCCGATTTATTGTGCTGTCTTTAAATTAGCAAGTAGTATGCATATGGCTTTTTATCAACATTTCTTATGACTTATGAAGATTTTAAGACCCCCACGTGATCTATTATGGTTACAAATAGTCTGTCATATTCAAGATGGTTAATTTGAAAAAGCAGAGTGTTGAGCAAATCTGGTGACTGACAGACAAGCTTCAAAGACCATCAGCTATGGGTTTTGTTTGTTTTTAAATTTCAGTTAGCTCTGGCTTCTCTAACATAGGTAAAAAATTTATGTGCTTACTCATTTATCTGTTTTTAAATAGCAACTTAGTAGTGGTAGTAAATAAGAGGATTATATTTGATAGTTCTTGAGATACCATCATGTGAAGATTTGACAGGGGTCTGATGAAAATTGCCAAGGTGGGGATCTGTAGCCATGGTGATCAACTAAAGAATGAGTTTGGGATCATGCCCTGGAATCCAGTCTTGTTGCATGTTAAATGTGGTGGTGTTATAAAAGGTTTAAAGCATTGGTATAGCAGTGTAGAGAATTTCAGATTCTGTGCTTGTTTCTTGGCAATGTGGACTGGCTTTCATCTGATTGAGTGTCTGAATGGTAAATTGTGAGACAGTTGAGGAGAGGGGGCAATACACCATTAGAGATAATAGGTATCAAATGCTAGTGTGAAAAGGCAGGTAGAAGATACTGACAGATACAGGCTTGATCTTGAATCACAAGAACTACTTAAAAAATTCTGTGGTGTTTTCAAAATACAAACAAAACCATAAAACTATGCCAGAACATTTACATGCAGGAACATCTATTATCATTGTTTGCATAACTGCTAATAAGCACATCTCATTTAGGAAATTGTCATTATCCTATCAATGACCTATATTTAAACCTGCACAAATTCTCTTCGTCAGAGTATTCGTAAACATTTCTTAGAAGCTTATATATAGGACATTTATCAATTCTGGGTTTTTCAAAAGATAAAAGACCTTCAAATGTTAATTTAGTAATGAGAAAAACCTTCAGATATTTCAAAATGGTTCATGAATGATCTGGGGCTGCAGTTTCATAAGCTGTGGACTTTGGCAATACCAGTTTCTGGCATTACCAGTCACTCAGTCCAGTCTCTGTGCTGCCTCTTGAGCTTCCTTTCAGTTATACTCTCATACTCTTTTTTTTTCCTGAGGGCTTGGAGTTTTATTTTGTTCAGTGAATCATGTGAGTGATCCTGTTTACTACATAGTCTGTAAACAATTTTATCAGTATCATCTGTAAATAGGGGTAGAACCTGCAGAGAGGGAGCATCAGTAAGCAATGCCAAGGAAAGTAGTACAGATTTTTTTTCCTTAGGCAGAGGAAGGCATAAGCTGAAATATGTCACATAAGTAGACCAAGCTGAAGATAATATGTTACTTGTAGTTGAAAGATGTGTATGTTTGCTTTGTATAAAGGCACTTTAATTATGCATGGAAAAAGTTATTTGCCCAAGGAGATAATGTCTATGTAACAGCAGCATTATTAAGGATGAAAGTAGGATGAGTTTTTGAGATCACCAATACATAGCAATTAAAAGCTGGTACTTAAAGTTGGATTTGCTTTTAAAAATATTTTTAACATAATATGTAAGCCTAAATATGTGTATGATTAAGGTGGAAGGAGATGGTGGTGGGATTATCTGTACTTGAACTTTTTCTGAGCTTAATAATACTTTTACAGACAATCAGTGCAATGCCTCTTTTTGCCTGTATTTGTAGATACAGCATAATAACTCCTAGTTAACTAGTGGGTTTTTCATGCAGTGATAACATTAGAATATTATGCTTAGAATTTATTTTGATTTTTTTTTTTAAGTAATTACAAGGTAATGAATCTGGGTTTTTTTAGAGGTGCCTGAAAAAGTGACTCACTAGATATGTAGGAAGTAGATGTTGTGCTGAGCATGGAGTGTTCCAAAAAGTGTGAATCAAAGCAAAAGCGGGCTATAGTTCAGAAAAATCTAAATATGTTTGTTCAGTTCATATCGCTGCATATGGGAAGAAACTCTTAAAAATTGCATAACTGAAATAATCTTAAACTTGGTTTTTTGGGATTTGTTTTCATTTTTAAAAATAACCAAGTGGAAGACCCTTGAGAATTTGTATGTGACTTCCAGGCTGAAATGCTTCTGACAGATGTTCTAGAAGCTTTTAGTAGAAACTTGAAGCTTCTGACCGATATCCAGGCTTTCAAAATCTGGAATTATTCAGTGCATTAGATTGTTTTGAGTTGCTATTGTAAGTACCTTTTGTAGGGAATTCATTGCCACAGTTTACCAAAAGCTCTGAGAAACTGTGAAAAATACTTTCTTAGATCAAATGAACTGGTCATTTGTAATAACTGAAAAAAAAGTGTAGGCACAAGTTGATGTGTTAATGGTAGCTAATACTATTGTTTTAATTTAACTCAAAGTGGGTATGAATTGAATTGAGTACATTCATATCTTGGTGACAGAAATGCTAACTGTATTGAAATCCATAGTCCCCATAATAATAAATGAAATTCATTAAAGCTGTGTTTTATGGCTTCTAGATTTAAAATATGTGAGATAAAAATACTACAAAATACTTCCTGCAGGGAGCACGCTCTTTAAAGAAAACAAACAGAACAGATTCCCCCGCTTAAAAAAACCCCTCAAAAATCAAAACCCAAAACAACATCCAACCAAAATCCAACAAGAAAACCCAAAACCCAGCAACTCAAAGCAACCAGCCCAAAGGTACAGCCTGTTTAATGCTGTGGTCTGGAGGCCACAGTGCAGTTTGCTGTGGTTGGGGATGACACCGAGCCTGTGAGTGTTGGTGTGGGGGCTGAGTTGATCTGCTCAAGGGCAGGGCTGCTCCCAGGGCCCCGGCTGTGCTGAGTGAACGGCAGGCAGGAACCTGGGGACAAACAGCGGAGGCTGCACTTGGAAAGGAAGAAGCCCTTGCAGCTTATTAGACCCTATCTAGCATGCTTCTTCTAATTTTGGACCACTAGTGTAAGAAATACATTGACAAACAGGAGTTGAGATTAGATAGTCTTTCTTTGTGCTGTATTGTACTAGGAATAAAAGTAAATTGATATGAAAGAGAGCAAACAAAATTTGTAAAGAGGAAATATGTTGCTCACTTAACATTACATAAAATGTTTTGTGGATATCAAGAACTTGGCACAATTCAGGCAAGTACAGAACATTTTCTCTGGACATTCTGTTTGTTCAGAAGTATTTCAGTAAATTTATCTCAAAAAACTGAGTGGGATATGAAAAATGGTATTTGGAATTGTAGGGTTGTGGTGGGAGATTTTTTCCCTGCTGCTTCCAGTAGAGATTCCTGTGTGATACTCTGGCCTATTTAGTGTTGATCTATGCAAGGGATGCTTAATTTCTCATGTATCAGTAGCTCTTATTTAGATAGATACCATGTCTGTTATTTGTTTTTTCCTCTGTTACATCTTTTCAGCTTTCTGTTAGGATTGTTGTCCGGGAGATGTACAGATGTTTTATTTTTCAGTGCTCTTGATGTAGCTGTGTGCTTACCGTCTGCAGTGGGGGCACTTTATCTTCCAAACATTGAAGACACTTTATCTCCAAACATTGAATGTTTGTTCCAAGTGCCCTGGGGGACTGACGTGGGATCTGCTGTAATGCACTAAGGTGAAACTCCAGTGCTTGGGTGCCTCTGGAAAGAGGTTGATGTCAGGCAGTCCTTACATACACCTGTTAATATTTTTATGTAAGTGCTTTTCACCCTGAATGAACCATCCAATTTTATACTGATACCATCATGAGAATAGTATGAGGTAGGGAGCTCTTGCTTTTGACAAACTTCAGCACCATGGTTTTAGAAGCTGGTGTAGGAGTGCGGGCAGCCATTTATAGTAGAGGTAAGTCAGTGCTGACAAGGATTTCCCTGCAGAGATGCCATCTAGAGCCACTGCTGCAGTTAATACTGTAATTCTTGGAGCTGATCCATTGCAGTCATGATGCATCTCTCCTGAGCCAGGAACACCAACACATTGATTAGGCTTTAAAAACAAACAAAAATCCCTTTTGTATTTGCAATGAATTTTTACAAACCTCAAATGAATCAGGTTACTTAGCCAGAATGAAGGCCAGAAAATGTGTTTTTCTTAGATCTGTAATGGGATGGTTTGGGTTTGCTCCTGGTCCCAGGCTTATAAATGCAAAACCTTGCTTCCCTACACTTTGATTATATAAAGTTGTTCTTGATTTTTACTTTTTCTTATGTTAGTTGGGCGATCCAGTGATCGTTGACAGGTGGATTTACATGGCACTGGAGAAATACTTTGATTTGGCTTTATCTTCTCATTTTTCTTAATAAATGCGGCAGCTTCATTTGCTTGTTTATCTAATGAAAGTAATTGCATTTATGTATGCTGTAAAGGGCCATGTGGGTGAGGAGTGTCTGTGTCACTGTGCTACTTTGGTTGTGTTGATTTGAGTCTGATCTAGCTAGAATTCTGCAAAATGTGTTGATACATACTCAGCTGTTCTGTTGCATTTTGGGTTTTGTCATTTCTTTTAATAGATAACATAAAGTGAAAATTATTATTGTTTGTGGAACCAGGCCAGTGAAAAGGAAGGAAGAATGCTGTCTCCATCCTTAAAAGTAGCAATTTTACAGTCTATTACTGCTAAATTATATGATTGTTTGTTGTCTCAGGATTTTCTTTTGAATCACATCAATACTTGCTTCCTGTTAATGTTGCTCACTTGCTGAGAGTTTGGATTATCCAAGAGCTCTGAATTTTGTTAGGTCTTGCTGTGGCAATGCATTAGGGTTCCCAACTTGTCTGTCTTTCCAGAAATGTTTCTGCTTGTGGCAGAATTGTTGGAAGAAGGCTCAGCATTGTCACATTTTTGTTGAATATAGGCAAATGTTTTTTTCAGTCTGCTCTAGGAGTGGGAACATCAGGCAGAGAGATGGGTTGGACTGTACCATCTTGCAAGAAGACTTATCTGTCTGCCAGAGGCCCAGAACAGTTTCCTCCTTGAAAAGGAAAATCATTGTGCTGGAGCCAGACAATTAATTGGATACAATTTTCCTGTTGTGTTCTACCAGACTTGTGTATGATTGAGCAATGCTTTAGAGTTTATTTCAGTCTTGAGAAAGTATAAATAAATGATGAATTTCCAGCAGGCTTATAATAGAAAGTCCAAAATCCTGTAGTAACACTGTAGTTGAGTGGAAAAACACAGAAAATGCTAGCAAGAGTTTGACCTTTTTTTGGAATTTTTTTGGTTTTTTTTACTTTTGTAAAAAGTAAACATAAAACGTACTGGGATTAATCAAAGGTTATTTAGGGCATGAGGAATTTATAAAATCTTTGCAGAGCTAAGGAACATTACAGTATTGATTGTTGAACTGTGGTGTGTAATGGAGGGAAATATGTGCTATAAAATAACATTAACCAACTATTGGAAAGACTGAAGAATTGATAGTGAGATGGGCTCAATTGCAAATGTCCTAATAGTGTAAAACAGGAGAACTTGTAACTAAATACAAAAAATATTGACAGTATTGTGCTGCTGTTCAAGTAAGTTTTTCCCCAGTAGGAATATCTTGTTTAGTTTTTGTTTTCACATGATAATTCAAGTGTGTTGAAAATATTTATTATTGAAAGTCTTCAATACAGAAAGCATACAATGTCTCATATATGTATAAAAACTATATAAGAACAGAAGGATGGCCTTTTGCTCTTGTGTTAAGAGAGTATTGAATAGAAACCTAAGAATTAAGTTATTAGTGCTTCATATTCTCATAATTACACTTGTAATATTTCTTCCATAAAAATAAAATAAATGCAAGAACTTAAGATAGAAAAGTTATGGATGCTTGTAGCCATGTATTGAGTAATACCCTTTTTAAAGGAAGGAATAGAAATGCTTATGTTTCAAATCCAAGATGAAAAGCTCTGTAATGGGCCAGATAGATATTTGTACAGCAAGTTCTTTTGGAGACATTTGGTACTGGCTGCTGCTGTCTGCATATGTCATTAGTCTTATCTGATATGGAAGTTTTTGCTCTTAACTGGAACTTTTCCAAAGTTGTTCCTTTTTTGGAAGCTGAGTGAGATTAAGTTTAAACCTAGATTTGTCTAAAACTTGGTCTTTGCCCTAGTATCAATGTTCTATAAGTGTTTTTTTTGCTTGTTTAACCCCACCCCAGCAGAGTTTGATAATTATGCCTTGCTCTCTGTTTTGGTTTTTTTTTTAATGTTTTTTCTTGAAGAGTAATTCTTAATTATATAGGTTAGAAGCCAGATCTCTTGGTTCTGCAAAACTGAGCTTTTAGCCTGCCTACCTTTTTGCCTTTTAATATTCTGGTGACCTTTCCCAGTAACTTGTGGCACAGTTAACTGTCATTCTCTTTTTTTTTGGTTGTTAGCTGTGATAGTTATGCCAGAACTTATGGGCAATAGAATTGCAAATCTGTTTCTGTAGTGTTACTTGTGATTTTATTCTGGCATTGCTGGGTTTTGCACTTATACCTGCTGTTTCCAGGTGCTTGAAGAATCTGAAAGCTTTCAGGAGGCATAATGAATTATTTGTAGTTCTTCACGTTCTGAGCTCTGCTATTAAAAAAAAAAAAAAAGCTTTGTTTTTTATATCTGATTGTGAAAGAATCCATTCTGCAGCCAAGTTATTTTTGCAGGTCTTTGATCTCCATAGGTAATAGCAACTCCTTGTTGTTTTCTTGCTATCATTACAGGGATTCTTCTTGCTGGATGCCAGAGGATTTTTAAGGTTATGTCAATATTAGCACATATTTTTAAGAGACAAAGAGTAAGTTTGATGAAGTTTCTTTTGTTTCTATGGATTCCAGAACTTTAGGTCATTAAGTAGCTAGGGTGGTATCTGCTTGGAGGGAAGTTACAATACTGTGAACAAGGACAGCAAATTCTATGGCATGGATGAACTGGCAGAGGATAACTAAGGTTGCTGTGGACCTCAGGATGTCATCCTGTCCAGTCTGCTGGTCTGCAGCAGGTCTGACGAGTTGAGGTTGCTTGTGGACTTGGTAGAGGATTTTGTGTACAGAATTAATCCCTAGCAGGAAATAAGCTTCCGAGGTCAGTGTCAGGCATATTAGCTGGTAGATTAGCCTGTGTTGCTGTTGCCTTAAGTTATGTTTCTAGCTTCCAGTATATGTGTGTCTAGATAGAATTTAGTATTATGCATACCTGGAGTACTTCTTTTATAGTGTAACTTAAAATTACCACCAAAACGTGTCAGGAAAATTTAAAATAATTTCTGGAGGAAAGGAAGCACTAAATGAAAGTCATAAGAATGTTCCTAGTTCCACTCCTAATTCCATAAGGGTGGAAATAATACTACACTTTCACTTATAGCTGTCAACCACTAC
This sequence comes from Ifrita kowaldi, assembly GCA_013398055.1. Taxonomy (NCBI): domain Eukaryota; kingdom Metazoa; phylum Chordata; class Aves; order Passeriformes; family Cinclosomatidae; genus Ifrita; species Ifrita kowaldi. Next base: position 314,579 of record VZRS01007053.1, read on the forward strand.
TTCCTTTTTAAGAACTCAAAGGGGAAATTATTTTTTTTTCAGTCTTCCTCTTTGAGGACTTTTCATAGACTGCATATTCCAGCACTTGTAAGAGAAAGCCAGGAATACAAATTGTCATGGAAAGGGTTTATTTGTTCTTGCAATCTCCGTAGCTAGTTGATGTTAGGTAAAGCTACTGGTTGTGCTGCTTAAGCAGAGCTTTGGTAGGTATCTAAATATTGTCTGTGACAGTGAAGGCCAGTGATTTGGTCTATGAACAGAGCCCTTCCTATGTAATTAAGGGAAGGACTGATAGGCTGCTATTTGTATTAATAACATGTTACCTATAACACAGAAAGGCATGTGGATGTTCTAAGTCTGTTTGAATGCTCTTTACCCATGGCGTCATTCTGATCTTTGGCTACATTTATGAATGACTCTTAATTAGAAAGTTAAAAGTATATGTGCTGTGTTTAGATAACCTCTAACTTGCATGTAAACAGAGAGAAAAATGTTTCTGGAGGTTTTTGTACTTGAACAAACACATTGCATCCACACAAAAGGACAATCTTCCTTTCAAAATGCATATTTTGATTTGGAATCTCTGTACACATGCTGTCTCACTGACTGAGATCAGCACAGACTTTACATCCATCCCGTTGCAGGATATTACTTCCTGATAAATCTCATGCAGATCTACATTTTAGCTGCAGGTTGACCTTCTTTGATCCCATGTTCCAGAAGTGGGCTTGGGAAGGGTTAGTTTGGCAAAACGCTGCACCAACACAGCTGTCCTGCCACAGCTGTCCCAGAGCCACTCTGGGACATCCCGACTGTGTTCCTGGGGGCTCCTTAGGTCAACCTGTTGTGGGATTTTGCCTGCTTCACAGGTCAGTGTAAATGTGCCTGCAGTTGAACAATTTTGTATGCAGATGTGCAGGTAAGAGGGGTTTTCTTGGTCTCCCCTGCTTATCAAATCCAAGTGTGCTCATTTTGCTTCCTTCCTTTCCCAGACAGCTTAATGTTGAGCCTTCCCAGGAGAAGTGTTACTGGATAAATTTTAGATGATGATCTGAGTTCTATAAACTAATATTAAAGGATCTTGATGACTACTACGCTTTATTTTGAGATCTGTAACTTGTACTCTCTTTGATGTGCTTTATAGTTTAAACTTGCTGTATGCATCTTTTTTTATAATTGCTGTTTTGTAAATAATTACTTTGTAATATCCTTTAAAGCCTTTTATGAAGGTGTAATTTTGAGTCTAATGTTAGGGTACTTGTAATCTTGTAACATTATTTCAGTGACTGGATCTGCTTGCTGGTGTTGTGCCTATCTAGAAAGTATGTTAAAGCATTCTGCTTTCAATATTGCTTCAGACAGTTATTATACAGGTGAGCAAAGCTCAGTGGAGACTATTTTGTCTTGTCCAGACCAAAACTCTTCAGACAATAGAAGGATTTAAGAAATAATAAGTGCTTGGTTATACTTGTAGACATTTGGAAGAGGTAATTTTTTTCAACTGCTACACTCATGCTGAGGCATCCCAAGTACTCCTTTTCATGGGACAGTTGTAGTGGCAGGATTTTAAAATGCAAATTTCAGATCATATATGGGCAGAAAATGTTTTAACCTTAAAGTTTAATTATTGTGTTTACAGACACAGTCAACATGCATTTTTATTTCAAAACTGGTTATATTTAATATATAAAAATTATGTTTAATATTTATGTTTAATGGGTGAGATAGTGGAGACAAAAAAAGAAAAGAGACAAATCAGATTTCTAGGTACAGTCTCTTCTGTCTGAAAAGAAGTTGTGACTTTTGGAAAGTTCTGCTTGAATTTACAAATAACGTGGTAAAAAAAGTCACAAGCAAAACAAATATTTTGGAACATAAGAAGGGGTCACCTTTTTTTTATTTTACCATTAGCAGTGACAGTGTAATTGCTAGGACATGAAAAAGGACTTTAGTGAGCGTACTGAGTCAAATATGAAAAATGGGCCAATTCAGTCTTTTTTGTTATTTTTGACCCATGTAAATCCTGCTCTGGGGGTTCCTTTCTATAAAGCTAGATACAGTGAATGGACAGGACCAACCTGCTACTGATCAGAGAATCACAGCATGGTTTGGGTTGGAAGGGACTCTAAAGATCATCTAATTCCAACACCCTTGCCGTGGGCAGGGACACCTCCCACTAGAGCAGGTTGCTCAGAGCCCCATCTGACATGGCCTTGAACAGTTCCAGGGATGGGGCATCTTCCAGTTGTTTGGGTTTGTGGTTTTTTTCCCCATCGTTGTTCCTTTCTTGGTATTTTTTAGCTTAATTGTTCTCATTAATACTAGCATAGTAGTAATAGTAGTAGTAGTTGTTGTTATATTCCAAAGCAGTAGAATTTCTGTCAGTGCTTTTAATAATTCTTGATGAAATGTCCTATTTCAGTGGAAGAAAAGCACACCAGTAATAAATGACCACAAAATCAAGTAGGTGTTAGGTACATTTGCTCAAACAGCTGTCAGGAGTGCACTTTTATCAGTTGTGTCCACGAACAGGTCTGAGGGCCATTTTGGCATCTTAGCAGGGTCCTTGGGTTTATGCATATGCTGTGTACACTTAGGCTGGTGGAAGTGAGCTCCTTATTCCCTCATGCATTGTATTTCTGAGCATTTAAAAGAGTATGAGCTGTACTTGCCTTTTTAATGCAGCCTTTGAAGTATGAGCGTTGTTTGCTGGCATCTTAAAAGAGGGAGGAGAAAGTTTATCTGCTTTGACAAACAAGCCTTTGGAAAGAGCTCTGTAACCTTGCTTGAAGAAGGATTATGATGAGAGGAATGTCTTGTATATTTATTTTATATAATCACAAGTGGTAAATTCAGTTAAATGTGGCTTGTTTACAGTGTAAAACACTTAGATACCTGCCTACACTTGAGGCGTAGTAAGGGTATTATCATTTAAATGTCTGAATTATGATAATAAACATACTTGTTTAACATGCTAGCAGCGTATGAAGCTAAACTTAAAAGTTTTGAGAACATTATCATTGAGTTGTTTAGTCTTTTTCAGTTTTAGAGCTTCACGTTCTGGAGAAGAGACATGGATGTGTGTTCTTTATAAAGGTGTTAACAGGTTTTTTTCGGATGTGTTGATATTCTGCTTGGATAGAACTGTTAAAGATGTCCCATAGCAGAAAGCCTCCATGTCTTGCATCTTCCCACAATGCTAATGAGAAATTGCATTATGAAAACTGTGGTGGAATATAGAGTCTTTGTTATTTGCTGCAAAACTCAGAGCTGCAATTCAGAGAGAGCTCTTGCTTTTCAGTTTCAGTTCTACTCTTCTACAGGATTTTGTTCCAATTTTAAAGGTACTTTTTTCACTATTGATTTCTGTGTTCCTCCGTGCTTTTTAGTGCCTTAGACAGAACAACTAAAGCAAATAGCATAGAACAAAATCTTGTCAGCTTACATTGTACAGTGAAAATATATTTTAGAAAATCCAAGGTCACTGAACCTACATGTTTCTGAAAATGTTGGTGGTAACACTTATTTAGAGCAAGATGCTCTTGCCACCATTAGGGCAGTAATCTAATTGAACAGGAATAGTGAGATGGAATAGGCAGCAAAAAAGCACAATGAACCCCAACATCAGTTAGGGTGTTCCTTGTTTCATTTAGGTGATCCTCTCGAGGCTTAAAGCCTCTGTAGCAGGGAGTTCCTCTCTGTATTATGTTTCTTTGTTGATTGCTGGGTAGTAACTTCCTTTCCTTTTTAATGTATGTATATTACCATTAGAAAAAATGATACTTCCGGTTGTGGAATTAAGTTTCCCTTTATTTTTTCTAGTTGAGAAGGTGAAATAAAATGTTCTGCAAAATACTGATTCTTAGGAAGGTATTTGACAAAACTGAAGAAGTAAGAACAAATCTATGACAGAAAGGGTTTAGGTGCACAGAATATTTCTAAACCAGTTGTCAAATGCCAGGTAAACCCTTCTGCATAACTGGTCCATCATTCATCCTATCCTTTTCATGTTGATTCTCACACTTGGGCCATTCTTAAAACAACTAAACTTAGACTTCAGCTCCCTTGTCTGTGCTCTGTAATGTTGGTCCTTTCTTCCTTCCAGTCTTTGGGATGAAAAGAATTGCAGATTTTTGAAAGAGTTACCTGTCTGTTTTTTACAATGCTTCCCCACTGGAGTCCATAAGTAATCCCAGCTGCCACCTTCTTCTTGCTACTGTCCCTTTCTGAAAAGTACAAACAACAATGGTAAAATTCCAGCTTAGTGCACCTTACCTTCGTCTCATCTTATGTCCAGGTGTGTTTGTATCATGTGGTGATGGAGCAGCCTGACATGAGTGGGCTTAGGGCTTGGAGAGAGGCTGGAAAGGCTGAAAGAAACTTTTCTGGTCCTGTGTCTCGTTCCTTCTAAATAAAAGCAACCAGTTCTCGAAGCCCAGTAGTCATGGAAGGTTGTCTTCAGATGCTCAGGTGCTGTGAGGGCAGGAAGCACATCTGTGTGGTCAGGTTGGAGAACTGTTGGGGTGAGCTTCATATCAGCACTGAGGCTGTGCTGGGGATAAACAGTCGGGTGAGAAGGGCACTGAGCACTGAAGATACCATGGAGTTTGCGTGGGAAATTCTACAACGATGGGATAGAGACAAGGGGGTCAGTGTTACAAGTGGATCAAGTGATACAGAGGGAATATTGAAACTGAAGAGCAATTGAAGTCACAATTGCACACTCTAGATTGCAAGTTGCTCTTTTTTAAAAAAAAAAAAAAAAAGACAAACCAACAGGAAACATGAATTGCTACTTCTCCTTTTTACATTTACTTGTGCCATCAAGTGCAGGTACCCAAAGAGCAGAGTTCTGCGCTGTTGAAAAATGATCGTAAATGTTGCAATTATCATTTAAGGTAACAAAGCTTTTTATTGGTGATTTTCTGTGTTCTGCTGTTTGAAGATTTAATTTTAAAAAATGCTTACTTCTCTCAGCTTAATTTCTCGGGTTCTGTCAAAATATTCTTACCATGTTGAAAAGAGCCATTGTTATGAGCAATGCAGGAATGGCAGTTGTAAGGAGCTGCATTTATAGTGAAGTAAAATATTTCCAGAGCAGACAGATTTTTTTTTTCTTTTATTATTGTACTAATCATGTAGTTGGAAGATGGGTCATCTTCCATGAAAGATTTTAGGAAAAATAGTTTCGGCTCTTTATATAAGACTGTTCCTAGTGAGGAGTGTGCTGTGTCTCTGCCATATTTGAGACACCTACTGTTGACCACTTCACCTGTTTTTAATTGTGACTTGCTAAGGAGAGCATTCACTATTAGAGCTCACTTCAGTGGTTTTGGTTTAAGTTGAAATAGCAGCATGGAAGTACTGGTCATTTACATGGTTCTGTCACAGCTAAAATTGTTTGTTTTATACTTAATGTGTTTTTGAATATGTTGCTTCATGAAGAAATCTACTAATTCAGTTTGCATTTTATTGATACTGAGTAGAGATGAATGTTTTTATCCTTGAACTGACAATGATAACTTCATATCTGCAGAATGTAAAAGCTTTAGTAGTTTTCTTTTAAAATTAATGGTAATTCTTTTTTTCTTTATTAAGTTCATTATTTGGTTGAATAAAGTTTGTTACTTTCTTCTTGTGGGATTTTTGGTTTGGTGTTTGGTTTTTTTGCTTTTTGAAATTTTATTTCTGTTTCTTTATTTTCATGGCTTAGGGACTGAATCCTTCTAATATGCATTGAATTTTTAGTTGAAATTATGCTGCACATAAATCTGAGAGAAGACAGCCAGTAACTTATTGCAGTTCAAGTGATATTGAGGTTCCAAGTGATGCATTGACTCACTATAGACACACTTCTTTCTGGGTTGCTGACCAAAATCTTTGTCAATCACACACAGCCAGTAGGCTTTTAGAAAGAGAGGAATGAGAGAACGAAAGGTGATAGCTGATCCTGAGTGAAATTCTGTAATTATTCTTGTTTAACTGGCAAAGAAGTAAATGTTTTGCATTCTATCAAAAAGTCCAGTGCAAGAATACTTCTATTGTGATTTATCATCGAATATTACTGTCAAGTGACTTACTTTGCCTAAATGATTATTAGTTTTCTCTTAAAGTAATAAGCAAAAACTGGATTAATAATTTGCACACTGGTTATTTTATATATGAGTGACTGATAAAATCCAGAAGGACCTTCTGAAATTTTAAGAATTTATATTTGCAAATGAGTTTATTCAAAATATTTAGGTATTCATAGAATAGTTCAGAATGAAGATTTAAATTCAGTTGGTTTGAAATGCCTACCTGTTTTGCTTTGAGAATAATAGCTGTGTGAGTTGTCTTGGAATTTTTCTTCTCTGTTTTTTTACTCTGAACTATTGATGTGGTTTGCACAATTTTGTTTACTAGTTTGCTGTTTCTGGTATTTAAGTTTTCAAGCTAAACCTTTCAAACGGAAGTGAGGAAAACTTCAACGTTGCTGATGTGCCTGTTAAGAAACACTGAGGTTGAGAAACAGGTGGCAGAAAGCTGCTGGGTGGTGGTTGATGATAGTGTGTCATGCTTTGCTTTAGTTCTGCTTGGCACTGGATGGGTGGATGGTATTGGAAGTATGGAGACACTCAGCTGCTGAGTCTGGAAACTGGCAGTCCATCCAGTTTGTGCAGTCAGGAGGTAGATAAGCTGCTCAAGTTGTCCGGTTTTGAATTAAGTGTGAAAAATGTAAAGTAAAAAGGTAAATGAGGCACCTTTGTTAACAGTACATGTTTATTTTGTCTGACTCAAACTGATTTCAAGAGACAGAGAAGCAAGCCCTGAAATATAGTAAAAATGGACTTTACATGTCCCATGAGAGCTTGTGAAGAATTAAATAATATACTTTAAGCTCAGAAGTTCAGCACCCCTTTGTTTTTAAGGTACCTTGTTGAAGGTTGAAAGAGTACAGGATATTCTGTGATGTTTTTATAGTCCCTTGTGTGATTTGCACATGTTGCTGTTGTGTGCTGGGAGGGGACTGGTCTGCACTCAGTTCCACCACGTGTCTGTGAGGGTTTTGTCTATTCCTAAGAAACCAGAACATATAAACAGGGAGGAAGCTGGAGATGTCCTGTGGTGCAACTCTTGAAGTGGATGTTAGGGAGAGCACAGCAGCTGTGCACTGCACAGGGTGTGTTTCCACGATTGCTGTGAAATGTTGGTGCTCCCAGCATAGACCTGGTGTGAGCAGGAACTTGGTGGGATGCAAGCTATTTGAAATACAGAGAGAAGAAAGCAGAGAGCCGACTCCTGACACTTCTCTGGAAACCTAGATGGGAGATTCTGAGTGCAGTCAAGGAAAGTTCTATGCAGTGACGCCAAGAGATCTGTAAAGGCTGAGGTTGTGCATGCAGTCCTTTCCTGCTGCAGTCTGTCATTTGAGAATGTCTAAAATACATCTGCTTCCTCAGCCCCGAGGAGCTACTGTCAGGTGGCAGGAGGTAATTTTAAGATCAAGCAGGAGAAGGACTAGCTTACTTCTTTCTAGGTCTGTGGTAGACAGACTAATTCCTGCCTACTAACCAGAGCACTGTGGAAAGGTACGTCCATGTGAGAGGGCCTTGCCCTTTACTTGTTTCCTGAATCTCTTGGATTTTGTAGCTTTGGTGGACATTCACATGAATTTGTGTATAATCAATCAGGAGAGCTGTTACTGATCTATATACAAATTTCATATTCTGTTTTTGTTATAGCAATAACATCTTAATTGTTTTAAGGCTGTCTGGGCAAACATGTGAAGTGGCTTTTCTGGTAAACTCTTGAAAATTCTTATGACGAAAGTGCCACAGGTTTGTTTGGGATTTTTTAAATTTTTTTTTTTAGGAAATAGTGCTAAGCTGTAAAATCCAATGAAACATTCCACCAACCTGCATCATCTATTGTGTTTGATATGCCTGATACTTGCTTAAGACCTGAGTAAACTACTTGGCTGCAGAAGAAAACCTTTTTCCAATAAACTTGAAGGAAGCAATAGGGACACGCATGTTTCTCTTATGTTTAACCATGTTGGTCTTAATGCTGCCGATTCCCAGTGGCCCGACCTATTTTCCTTTGAAACAAGCTTTGGATAGCATCTAATTCTAATTAAAGTTTATTAAAACTTTGTACTAATAGCAGACTAATTATAGGTAGTGTAAAAGTCTTGCTGATTTTTCTTTAATCAGAGTGTAATCTTGTCTACAGCTGTATTAAATTTAAGCTTGGATGACAAACCTCTTGGTATGTCAAAGCTTATTACTTAACAGCAAGCATGTTTTTTGTGGGAAGGCTGTGTTTGTACTGGGAGTGCAGTTTGACTGTTATGTGAACTTAATTTGAGGGCTCATCTGTTTTGGTGATATACAGTACAGATGCTTTTTTTCCATGGAGTAGATGGGCCAGTGTAGACGGGACTGATTTCGTGCACAGTGCCAGTGCATTGCCACTATTATTAAGTGTTATCATTTTTAATGAAAGGCTTGCTGAGCTCTCTTCCATGTTCTGTTGGGACTATACATTTTGAAATAAATCTTTAGATGTTTTTGTTTTGAACTTCTGGTGTGTGTCCTTCTATCATTTGGGGTTTTTTTTTTCCCTTTTAGTAAATGACCCATTCTCCTGGTTTGCTTTAGTTTCTGGACTTTGTTTTTTGTTATTTAAGAGCATAGATATTGAATTGTAGCAGAATTTAATACATTGAATATCAAGAATACATTTCAACAAAGGGCTATCTTTGCACAGAAAAACCTAACTGTTCTCAGAACAGCAATTTTTTTTGAAATGCTGATTAGACACAGAAAAAATCTCCATGTTAATTCTGGTTTTTTGCAGCATATGGCCAATTTCTAGCTAGATATTTTTTACCATTGATTAGGAAGTTCAATTTCTATATTTAATGGGAAAAGCCTTTGACAGCATTCTGATTTTTACGTATGCTTGCTTATTCTGGGTAGAATTCCAGTAACTTGCATAATTTCAGTATCAGGAACACTGAAGTTGAGAAATCTAATTTTAACATTTGAGAAGTACGAGAATTGTTAATGTGGATGTTGAAGTGTAGAAGTAGCTTGTCTGGGAGGCTTTAGACTGTAAAGATGGAATTAATAGTTTAGGCAACCGACAGAATATGTGGGTATATTCCTGTAATTAATGTAAAAATTCAGTATTAAAAAAAACCCTGAACAACCAAATATTCAGCTGTAGTTTCTGCTCTGCTTTTTGTGGCATTGGTTTTGTATTACCCAGCCTGGGCAGTGTTTTGTGTATCGTGGCCTTGCCCTCTAGTGGCTGCAACTCAATTTTAAATAGTGAACAGAAAAGGCATTTTCGTGCATAGGGAAGGGATTTGGAAAATTTCTTTATGGTGGTTTAAAGATTTAAAACATCAATGGAGGCTGTTTCTTCTTAGACTGACAATCTAGAATCTCTAATGCTAGAAAGAGGTTCTTTTTGTGCTTTGTAATTTTTTAGCTGTGTTCTAGAGGGAAAAACGGCACATTTAGTACAAAAAATTATAAGGCTTGATAATGACTTTTGAGAGGTGTGGACGACCACTCCCTCACGCTTTTCGGCTGAAAGGGTGTGGGATTGCCAGCAGTACTTTGCAGTTCCCCTGCTCCTAATGCCCCCTGGCAGATTGGTTAGGGGCACTGATGTGTTCTGGGTACATTTCTATTGACAAAGAGATAAGGAGATTTGGGTTATTGGTTGTTTTGCGTGTGTGTGTTGTTTTTTTTTTTTAGCTTGTCTGAAGAATCACATTCATGGGCACAGGTGTTACCAGTGTAACATCCCTGATGACCCTGATGGAAAATAGCTAGGAAAAAAGCTAGCAAAATACTTCTGTGTAGAAACCTGTACCTTGGCAAGTTTTGTCGTGTTAGCAACCCTTCTAATCTGTGAATCCAGTGTACCGTGTATGTGATTTTTGCCCTTGACTAAGACGTATGAATCGTGAGTCACTGTGTTTGATACTGTAATTACCACATCCTTGAACGCCTTATCTGCCCTCTGCCCATTCCTCTGCTGGGGTTGTTCTGACGTTGTGAACCTGTGAGAAGGTTGCCCCTTGTTTTGAAACCAGTAGGACACAGCTAAAGAAAGGGCTGATCAATATTCTGTAAGATTGGCTATCAAAAATCAGCTCATACATTCTCTCCCATTGCTGGCAGACCCATCTCCATATATGGATTTCTTAAGTTTAAAATAAATAATCTTTTTCTTTATTGTGGAGTTGTTGATCTCAAAGGAGCACCAGAATAAATCAGCCTTTGTTCATGAATACCAGTATTTAATTACTACTTGCTTTGAAAGTCCTGACCCAGGAATGCATTGCAAATAAATGCAGCCTCCTCCCAGGGTATTTTCGCTCTCACTTTGTTGGAGGTATGGCTTGGCAGTGCCTTGAGTACAAATATTAAACTCCCAGTTGTCAGATTTCTCCTCTGTGCTGGAAAATGAATTTTCCATCTTTGGATGGAGCCGCACCCTTCTCTGTTGGTGTTTGGTTTCCAGTTAATTGCATTTGCTCTCTATATGGAATGCTGAAGTTCAAAACACAGAATGAAAATAAATTAAATTTAGTATTTAAAAAAAAAATAGTTTTGGTCTGTCCTTGATGCAGAGAAGTCTTCAGAAAAGCAAGGAGGAGCATATTGTTCTGGTGATCTGTTGTTTTCAGTATGAGGAACTGTGTAGTGAACTCTCACTACACTCTATTTGGGTAATATTTGTGGTTTGGACCTCTTACAAAATTATCTTGTTTGACATGATTAAAATTAGTGCAGTGTCATTTGTATTAAGGCAGTTCCCTTCAGTTAGGACTTGTACTTCTGCTTCTTTATTGGCTGCCTTGAATTTTATCACAGTAGCATTCGTTTATCCTCAGGATGGGCATTTTAACTGTAGTTTAGCAATGTGCTGAACATTATTTTCCTTGTGACACTTGTGCTTTGTTAATAAATAGTTCAGGAGCAGATGATGGCAGAAAGCAAGAAAACTTTGCTTTGTGCAAAGGAGAGATGAATTAACTAGGCCTGCTGCTTTTGTTTGTTTAAAAAAAACCCCAAAACTGTAGTGATATTAGACAAGCCCTTTCAGATGGAATATGTCCTTTAATAAAAGGAAGGGAGAAACCTTCCTAAATTTTTCAGGGTATTTTGAGAATTTTTATATATATAGCGATGATGCCAAACCACTATCTCATTGCATTTGGAGGTGTCTGTGAAATCTGATGTGGGTTTTTTTCTTCATCTGAATGTGTGATCACTGGGAGTTTTTTCCACCATAAACCAGCAGCAGTATGGAATTAATGATAGTAGGTAAACACAGTGTGGAAGGAGTAGAAATGAGAAATGGTTTGAAATAGTTTCAACAGCTCCCTTTATTCTCTAAACAGTTGAAAAGTCAGCGTGTGAGAAGAGATTCTTCTTTGCCAGGAGTAGGGGAGCTTTGATGTAATGATTAACTAATTTAGCAACTTAGCTGCGAGTAGCAAGACAGTTAAGCAGCTTTTGCAGTTCTGCACCTGCCTTGAAATGTCTGGGGTTATGTTGGGAGTTGGAGTTTCCTGATAAAGTAATGAGCTGCCTCATAACCTTTTACTTTTGTATAAGCAGATCTCTTCTGGCGGAGTATCTGGTAATCTTGGTTTCTGTTGTGGTTTTTCTCCAATTTGCTTGCAAATGAAAATGTAATTGTTTGCTGATAGAAGTTCAGTAGTGCAATTTTCTTACGGAAAATTTCCATTTCAGTTAATTTTTTCCTAGTTATTAAGTTGTCTTGTTAGCTCAAGATTTTTTGAGGAAGCAGAAACAATGGATAATGTTGGTGTTGGATTTCTCATTCTGAGTATTTACTGACAGATGCTGATAGTATTTCAAGATTGCTTTTTAAAAAATGTTTGTTTTTCATTTGTCTTCTACTTTTTCTGTCATTTCTGCTTATTCTTCAATGTTTTGCCATAAAAACAATTAATTTGGTTTCGTTAGTAGGTGTTATAGAAATTTGATTTTCGTTTTTGTTTATGCAAGGTTCTAATAAGGTCAGTCAAAATCTAAAGACCAGGAGAGATTTATGCCTTACCTCTGCTCTTAAATTACGATAAAGCTGTGTCCAAACATGACTACCCTCCCTCTTGATGTCATACTTTTCATTGCAGTAGTTGGAGACAAAACCACACTTTATTTTGGTCTTGAACTTCATTAGGTTGGCCAAAGAATGTTAACTATCAAGTTTAACCATTTTTTGATTGTGAATTTAAGAAAAAAATTTTAGTTTCCTGAATAGCCTTAGAGTTCTTCACTAGTGCAGAATATTTATGGGTGCTTTTGCCTCCTAAAGCTAAAAGTAAATTGCAATAATACATTACAAACCTTTAGAAACATGTATGAAACATGTATTTGAAAAGAAATTATGACTGTATATGGGAACCTGCTCTGTGCAGAGCTTATTTATTTTATCTGGATACATGTGTCGTACAAATACAGTCTTTGGGAATTTGTACACTTTGAGAGCAAGTTAACTTTACTTATTGCAAAGTTTGAGTGTGTTATGTTGCCAAACTTCAATTACATTTATTAGAGTAAATAGTAGTGTTTACCTTTCAGTCTAGTTTTGTAAGAAAGTATTACTGTAAGGACATCGGGATTGATGAGTATTTCAGCAATATTTTACACTTAAAAGTAATTATCCTGAAGAAACCTGGATTTCTGGATAATGGCCAATTAGGGCTTTTCTTTCTTTATTTTAAAGCTGCATTAAGTTGCAGTATATTTCCATAACTGATTAATATAGAGAACACAGTAGCATTAAGTGAAACCTCGGGAAGTCGCCTTGGCCATGGCTTTTCCCCTGGGTCCGTGTCTGATGTGATGATAGAAGTTGAGGTAAATTATACAAAGTAATCACTGGTGTCACAGTGATACGTGATATATAGCTGTATAAATATCTTGTGTGACAAGAGACTGAGCTGCTTTAATGAAATATAGCAGAAAACTTCTTTGCAAGGAGTACAATTTCCTTCTAGAAATCTGGTTTGGAGTCCGTTGCACAAGTCAGCATTTTAATATGGAGCAGGAAAAGTTCTTTCCAAGTCTCTGGATGTTATGTAAGATCTTGTCATCTATGACAGCAGTAAGACAAAATAAGTCTCTTCTTTATATTGTTTTAGTATTCTAATGAGTCAATTTGAGCATCATGGGATGATGTGTGAGTAATCATTTCCTGGGAGTCTTTCCATTGATTGTACTTTATTGTTAATGTAGTTTAGCTTTGCATTTAAAGCAGTGATGTACCTTAAAATTCTCTCAGCATTTTCAGGATAGAATTAAAATAGTACTTGAGAATTTTCATGTAGGCTGAAAATTCAATTTCCTCAAGAATATTGTATATAACTAGTAATGAGCTGGGTAGTTTTTTTTGTGGGAAATTTTTGTGCTTTGTCTGTATTCAGAATGGAGTTGCATCTTTTCTGAAAATGTTAATGTCCTTAATCTATTTTGTGATTCCTGTACAAAAGGAAATCTTAAAGCATGGCATATGTGAAAGGACAGACTTTCATTCTGATCTGAAGTGAATAAATATAAAATGCTTGTAGTCATCCTGAAGCCATCCAGCACTTGTAGCAGAAGGCTGATACTCAGAAATTCTTGTGAACTGTGAGGACAAAAGTTAAGTAAAAGAGACATTCTAAAGAGTAGTAATTAGTAACTATGGTGACAGATGTCTCACTGTAGCAAGTCAGTCATCTATATATAAACCAAATTACTTGTAAATTAGAACTCTTCCTCTACATCTCTTCTTTTTAAAAATAGCTTTTTGCATCAAAAGTAGTGACATTGATGTGTAGAGAGGGATCTATTTTTGTATGGTGTTGTCACATTTTGTGGTAAAACATTTAATCTTGAGGTTTTTGGTGAGTATCTATCTTGTCATTCTCCTCCTCTTGACAGTGAATGCTTTTCTGGATTATTTGAATAATCTAGGGATAGATCAGCACTCAGGTACATGAGCAACTTCCACCTTTTGCAATCACTTCATTCCATGCCTTCTGTTTCCTGCGAAAAAATTTTATTTAGAAGAGGAATGAATATTTTGTATCATGCCTGGGATTGCTTCAGCTCACATCCTTCAGCATGAATCTTCTACAAGAGTGTACTTACTGCAGAATTTTGAGGAGGCCTTACTGCATAATAGGGAGTGACCAGGACTTGTTCTTTTGTAACTCGGTGTTGTACTACATTTTTCCGTTATGGAATGTGTTTACTGGGAGGTGTTAACTTCACAGCTGTCAAGTTAGGCTAGAAATGTTTGTTTCTAGAAAATAGTTTGTCTGATTACTTGAATGCCTCCAGTTCTGCTGAAGAAGGGTGAAGGCAAATAGGTTAGCAAGGGGAACCATCCTTTGTGATAATGTTTCCATTCACGTTGGTTGTGCAAGGTCATAGTGCACAATCATAGAGTAAAAGCTTTGTTTTCAGTTTAATCTGTTACTTAATGTTGGTATATATGATATATATATAGGTATCACCTCATATGAAGGATTCCTTCCCTGTATAAACTGCTGTCACCATAACAGTACTGGTTTTTTCCCAGATGTTTTCTTGTTTTAGGTGTTTGGAGCGTTGATAGTTCCTCTTAGAGCTTAAGTAAATAAAAGCAATCTGAAAGTGAGTTAGTGACATTCATACAGTTCTGTACTGACCGTGGGGATTCAGGAATTGTAATGCAATTTGTTTACTTACTTGTATTTTCACAGACTCACAGAATGGGTCAGGTTGGAAGCAACAGTTGGTCATCTGGTCCAGTCTCCCTGATCAAGCAGGGTCATCCCAGAGCACATTGCACAGGACTGTGTCCAGATGGTTCTGGAATATCTCCAGTGGGAGAGACTCCACACCCTCTCTGGGTAACCTGTTCTAGTGTGCGGTTGCTGCACAATAAAGAAGTTCTTCCTCATGTTCAGGTGGAACTTCCTGGGCATCAGTTTCTGCCCATTGCCTCGTGTCCCATTGCTTGGCACCACAGATTAGAGCCCAGCTCTATCCTCTTACACCTCCCTGCAGACACTGATAGACATTGATGAGGTCCCCTCTCAGCTGTCCCTTCTCGAGGCTGAACAGCCCCAGCTCCCTCAGCCTTTCCTCATAAGAGATGTGCTCCAGTCCTTTAATCATCTTTTAACCTCTGCTGGACCTGCCCCAGGGGCTCTGTATCTCTCCTAGACTGAGGAACCCAGAAGTACATATTTTATGGAAAAAACATGTATTTCATGAAGGCAAGGATGATGCAGGTCGTGGTTTTCTTAATTCAGCTTGAGACAGTTGTTCTCCTAATACAGAGAACTTCAGATTCTGGTTGTGAACTGTACTTTTAAGTGCTTATGTAATTTGTGTACTGATTCTGACATATAACAATTGACAGAAGTCAGGGTTGACACTGCAAATACAGCCTGCTCTCTGCCATTCTCTTCTTGACTGATGCTGCTGCTGTGGGTGGTGTGAGTATGTGACTTAGGAACCAGTTTCTGAAGTTTGCTCATTTTATAGCTCAGGTCATTGTTACATTCCAACCAAATTAAGCAAATTGAAAATGATAGGAATTCTGAAATCACACTGGGTTTTCAGCTATCCCTGCCGTCAAGCCAACTTTGCTGCTTTCTGTGATGGCTAAGGAGCAGATAACCTACCACCATTCTGGTCCAGCTGCCTCATTCCTTTTGTCCATTACCACATGTGATTCCATGGTGTAGTGGTTGTGAAAGGTATGGGGGACTATGGTTTAAAGTTGAGGGCAGCAATGCATAATCACACAAACTTTTGGAGACAAGCAGTAGACATTTTTCTCCTCATTTTCATGTACATGCACAAGTTTAAAATTGTGAACATGTTTTTTTGCTTTTGTTTTAAACTAGAGAACTTGGATTGTGATACAGCTGGAGGTCCTACACCTAAAGTTTTAGCCATCTTCTGCCATTCTCTTATTACTTGGAAAAATGCAACAATACTGCTTGGGAATTATATTTGATAAAAATTGCTCAACCATTTAATAGAGTATTTTTAAGCCTCATGTAGCTAGTTGTAAAACTGAATAACTAGAAAGTATTGCTTAATATTTTTAGTAGCCTTTTTTTTTGAATAAAGACCACTTCCTAATACAAATCAAAAGTCCTTGTAAAGTAAATGTCTGATACCCTCTTTCAGAATTTTTGGATGTAAAGTAGATTATCTGTAGCTACAGATGTTGAAGAGTAGTATAGACCTATTGACTAATAGTAACCCTGAGTCCTTTTCACCTTCAGACGAGTAATTTGAGTTACAGCTACCAGCAAACATTGAATAGTGATTTAGAAAGTAAATGTGATGCTTAAATGGGCACAACACATAGGAGGTGGCATTAAGTCTGCAAACATACTTTTTTGTGTTTTTCTTTTTTGTTGATGATTTTAATATGCCAGAATTTAAAATTCTGATAGGTGTATCTGTAAAAGTCAGCAGCTAAAATAAGCGTTGCAAAGTCATATGTCAAAAAAAAAGTCGGTGCTGAAATGTTTGCAGGTACAACTTGCACATGTTTGCTTTGTTCTGTTGAGAAAGATGACATTTTGCTGCTGAGGAAGGCACTAGAGCAGCTCAGGATTGTAGACAAACACAGGTTTTATGCAGAGTTAATCTGTTGGTGCCTCTCAGTGCTGGGCATTGCCTTTCTACCTACCTAAGGTGCTTCCTTTTCCTCCCCACAAATCCATCCATCTTCCCTTCCCTGTCATAGTTCCTGTGTCCTTTTCAGGCAAAGTCTGCTGACGCCACTCACACAAAAGTTAAGCTGGGTGTCAGGGCCCATAGTGAACTGCAAAGCACTTGAGCAACCAGGACATGGCAAGCAGCACAGGGATTAATATTTTATAGCACCTCAAATAATACGTCTAGAAAGGCCAAACTGTGTTTATACCCAGGCTCAGTTATGCTGGCGCAAAGCTGCTTTTACTGGCACAGTTTATTTTGCTTGACAACAGGTGTGAGCAACCAGCAGGGTTGTCCTGGCAGTACAGACAACAAACCTTCAAGGTGTAAACAGACACAGGAACAACTTGGTCAGCAGAAGAGCATATTCCCTGGTGTCCTTTCCCCTCTAGCCCTTTGAACTTCTGGCAAGTTTGGAAGGATAGCATTGGCTTCCTAGGAGTAGCTGAAGATTTTAACCTTTTTTCAGAAGTGTAGCTGGATTTACATTAGGCTTACACTTTGAGTTAAAAGCACAGGGACTTTTTTATTTTGTCCAGTGCTATCAAAGAATGTTAATTTTTTCTCCTTTTTTTTTTATTACTGCATAGAAAGAGTGGTTACGTTTATTATTTTTTAGAAAAGTTACTGAAAACTACTAGCAAGTTTTGCTTCACTTGAGAAATCCAATACTTACGGTCCCTGAAAAGCCAACTGCCACTCCTTCACACTGTTGAATCTGACTGGAAAATCCCTTTCTTCACAGCTGGTTGCGTTTAGTTTCGTAGTGTGTGCCTGCCTGGGGTAGTTAGAGTCATTTTAAAAAGGAGATTTCATGAGAACTCAGAAGTTAATGCACTAGTTTTGTTTCTGAGTTGAAGGAGCAGGGGTTTAGTAAGCAAAGAGCTATTAGATCTGTGTGTTTAAGAAACAGAAAACTAAATAGAAAAGCAATTTTGCTTGATGTACCCCACCCTGTGAATTATGCTTGCTTATGGAGACAAATACTTCTACTTCCTTGATAGGCGGGTGGAGTTAGGCAAGTGAGAGGAAAGGAATTTAGGATCTGTCTAAGCAGACCAGAATGAGGAACTCAATCAATTGGATCTGGAGATAATTTAGCATTTGAACTTCTCTGTCTTGCAGCCAAAGGACTGACCTGGAATTCAGTATGGTTTGCCCAGTGTATTCTGCTAGCAGAGTGCTGCTCCCAAAATGAGAAAATGCTCAATGTTAAGACTTCAAAGAAGATAAAGTAATCTTTTAACAATATGAGAGAAGAAACTTTCTAGCCACAGTATGACAAATGTTGGCCATGTTGGTTTGACCCTGGTATGTGTTGTTTTAAAGTCTTTGGCTTTGCACAGCTGGACTTACGCTCAGTGTACTTCGCTTCCTGGTAGAATTCTCAGCATGCAGTGAGTAAACAAACACAGTTGTATTACTGCTTAGTGAAGTTTTACTCCAGGGCAAGTATTCCAATTTCTAGATCCCTAATTTACTTGCTGCTTTTGAGTATTAGCTTTAGTACTCAGGGGGTGCATTTATAATGCCTGCATTAATTGTTCAATGATTATTTAGTGTGAGTAGGGGAAGAATCTGTCATCGTTAACTGCAGCTTTTTATGGTTTAACTGCTGTGGCTGACAGCCTTGCTGCCCCTTTGTGGCAGTAACCATGGCAAAAATGAAGCTGCCATCTCCTTGCTGGTTATAGTTCATAATTTGACAAAATAATTTCAATCTTTCTGGTTTAAGCTAAAGCCACAAAGGTTTAACAGGACCCTGAAGCACATGGGAGTTCTGTGTACTTCTTTCACAAAGGAAATAAGAGGTGAGAAAATGAACAGTACACTAGGACATTTTGAAATTGGGGTTCTCTTTCTACATTAGTTGTTTAGGCAGTGAAAATATATTTAATAAATAAAATATATTAATTTTTGACTTTCTGTAAAAGGCAGTAGCCTACATTTCAGTACTTATTTACTTAATATGTAATTCTCAGAGTAATTGCCCTGAACTGCAGTTTCAAGCTGGGTTAGATGGAGTAGCAGTAATGTGCTCTTAAAAAGGCAAAGGATGGCTGTACATAGTAATAGCAAATACTAGAAGAATTAAAAAGCTAGTCAGTTGTTTGTTCCTGTAGTTCTACTGTAATTAAATCCAGGTAATTAAATCACTGAAGAAGTGTGTTACTTGTTTTTAAGATTTTCTGTGCATCTCTGAGCCCATTTTTTGTCTTCCCTGAGATCCTTTAGAAGTGTCTCATCCTGTACCAGGCCTGCATATGGCTTGGGAAAGAAAACACTTCATGACTTTCTCACTTGTCAGGCTAAGTAAGGAGTTCTCTTCAGCCTGCCTCCTTGAAGATGTTACAATAGTAATCATTAAACAAAATGGATTTATTGTTGCTACTTGATTTTATTACTTTGAAGAAAACAGTTTACCGACATTTCATGAGTTAGGTTAAAATCTGCCCTTCTGGATCATTTGCAACTTCCTAATATCAGTTAGCATTAATATATTTTATGTGCTTAATTTTTGATGTATTATAGTTTGGGATCCCTACGGAAGAATCCTCTGTTTCTCTAATCAGAAAATAGTAGGAATTTGTTACAGGGGAGAAATCATAGTGGTATCTAACTGCATGAAAATAACACATGAAGTGTGATTTAGCAGGTTGTTGATGCTCTTCTGAGTCACTGACCTAGAAGAAGGAATGTGATTTTTGTGCACCATAGGTCAGAGCAGAGGAGGTACATTTGTTCCATTTGCAAAACTGAACAGTAACTTGAAATATTATGAATACTAAATTTGGGAAATAAGTACATAATTCCTTGCAAAACAGGGAAACAAAAATCTGTAGTTTTTTGAAACTTCAGTAATACAGTTTTTAAGGAAGTTGGACTGTACTGGAGAAGTTTGCGTGTACTGATGAACTTCAAGTTTTACCTTAGAATAAAGTCTTCACAAATTTTGTGGAAGTAGCTTGGTAAGGTGTCTGCAGTTAACTGATCTTATTAATGGCGTATAAGTGAGAGGAGATATAAACAATTAATTACTAAAGAAGAAATACAGTCTAGGGTTTTTGTTTTGTCTGAACTGTTATGATAATGGAGAGTAAGTTTCTTGAATACTTTGTGTGTTACCTTACATTTTTTAAGAAAGGAGGGGAAACCAGCACTCGAGCAGTATATACAGCTATCACCTGAATTAAGGATGTGATAATACTTTTACAGTCCTCAAAAGCTGAGTTGTTTTGAATGTGCTGAGCTGCTGTCTCTGCTCTACATTGGACTTGTTAATATGAGGTACGAAAGGGCTGGGATTTCGCTCTGAAGAGAGGAGTGAATTATAAAAGCAAGTGTAATTAGGCCAGTATATGCTGCCCTTTTTCCTGTCGGCACCAGCTTAAGCACCTCCTCGTGTACCTTGCATCAGCTCGAAACTGGTTTGCAGTGACTAAACAAATGCCTGAGCCAGTCCAAGTGAGGAGGTGGTGGCACAGCTCCGCAGTGAGAGCTGGGAAGGGCAGGAGCTGGGATTGCCCCAGGGGCCAAATCCACAGATCTGATGGAAGGCATTGCTCTGAACCATCTGATCCGCAGCACATTTTCCCCCTAGGTGTCTGCAAAGTAGAAATCCGAGGAAAAAACATTTTCTGGCAGCGTTTTCTTCTTTGTTCACACAGGATTCAGTGGCAGTGAGAGCTGGGAAGGGCAGCACTCATCGCTGCTCTGTGAGCTGGCAGTGCTGCCCGAGCTCAGGCTGCGCTGGGAGCAGGAAGGACAAATGGTGCTGGATTGACAGAAGGCGCTGTGTTACACAGCTGCTGTGTAAAAGGCGTTGGTTTGGGAATCAGAGAACCCTCTGAGCATACCGTATAATTAAATAGTACATTGAAAACCAGTATACTGCCACAAGTGCTAGTTAATGTATAGACACAGTTGTTTCAGGGCTTGCGCTTGATTTTATTTCCTGAAGATAACTTTAGTAATTATGCAAAAGGGATGGAGGGATTGACCTTTGAGAAAGATCATTTGAACTCGTGAAAACCAGCATGGAAGTAACATTTGAATTTGCTACCTGAAAGGGACCAGCTCACTGGGTTCCCGAGCAATGGCTACGTCAGGGATAACTGAATCCTTCACAGCAAGATTTGAAGGCAGTGTGTTTTCCCTTCCTTAGACATCAGCTATTAACATGTGGCTGGTGTTGCTTCTTTACTAGATGCAGGAAGAAGAGTATTTGCAAACAGGATGAAAAGACTTGAAGAGCATCACTTGTCTAAAATTTATGCAATACAACTCAGTAGTATGCACTTAAGTGGACATCAGTTGCATAATATTTAATGTGTATTTTCTGTAGACATTTGTTGACAAATATCCTTTTGCAGTTTGAATTTTGTGTCTGCTGATGTTTTATAAGTTTTGTATGGCTGATGCTCTGTTGCACTTCCTTTCTTGTGGTCACTGTCCTGTATTTCCTTGTGCTATCTCGTCTGAGTCCCATTTGTAGATTCTGCAAAAATGTGCATACAAGGGGCAATGATTAATCAAAACATTAGGAGGGATAAAAGGCAGATATGCACACAGAAGAAAAGGGTGGGGAAAAGCAAATAAGCAGAAACATGTTTGTTTCTCCTTGCCTGTGACTCACTTTTTCATAACAGAAAAATTTTCAAATGAAGAAGAAAGCTAATTCAAAACAAACAGGAAGCAAGAAATAATTACCTCTGCACTGAACCGTGAGAGGGTTCAGTACTTTCAGACTATTAAATTAACAAGGTAATTAATTTGTTTGGCTTTTAAACATGTAACTTATAAAAGCTATATTATATACTATTATGTTGATAGTATTTCATAATGTGGAGAGTATTTAGAGTAGGGTGGGTTTGATTATTAGTACAGTGACTGCAGTCATAATTTCTTGATCTATCCATAATTTATGTTTACCTTTATCAGCTTATGACTGATTATTGTTTTCTTTTCCTTCAGTTGAAGATCTGAGGCATATCCGCTGGGGGGGGAAAACCACACATATTGCTTTTCATTCTTTCACATACTGCATTTCATTTCAAACACCTACCTGAGCTTTCCTGTGCTGGCATTCCCCTTAATTACTGAGTCTTGTGTGCTGGACACAATGGAATTTTAGCTCTCTGCTTAGGACCACTGTGTTATTCCATGTAGGATCCATATCATACACTCGGTGTCATTTTCCAATACAAGATCTGAAGAGCCCTGGTGCTGTGCTCCCACTCTATTCTAAACCCATCGTTCCCCTCGACACTATGGTTTTGAGCTGTGTATCAGGGTTTTTTTGAGGAGTGTGATAATAGAGGCAAATAAAAGCCTGGAAAATTTTGCATGGAATGCTGAAAAAAAAGAAAGGTCAATTGCTTTTATGAGAAAAACATGGGAATGCATTCATTTCTCTGAACACAGCATCTTTTCCCCCAACCTTATGCCTGCTTTGGGCCTTGATGAGATTCTTTATGAGTGCAGGAAGCCAGTGATTTCTACCATTTCAGCAGGATCCTGTAGTAGCTGTTGTTATCTTGGAGTACTGAGATTGGCTCATTCCAGTAGCTACACCTGGCTGTCAGTAACATTCTGGTCCCCTCTTTTATGCTGTCACTGCTCAGGTTGTAGCCAGTCACTCCTGTCTTCTGCCAGGTGACTCAGTTGTAACCTCTTCTCAGATGCAGCAGTTTTGACTACAAGTCTTGTGTCATAAGCAGTTTCAGCTTCAATAAGTTGCTATTAAAATTTAATTAACTCTGCAGATGGGTATTTACAAAACTACTTGGTGATACATCAATCTTGAAATTAAGTTAATGATGTGAAATAATATTGCTGAGAAGTAAAAGCATCCTGTTGGTTTTCTTTAGTTTCCCTGTGGTCTTTTATTGCAATTCCTGAATTCTATCTTCTGCCAGAGGTTTTCCTTGTGCCCTCAGTTCTAGCCTTCCCTATAGCATGTTTGTCATGCAGTACTGTTACCTTAAATCTATGAGCTGTTAGAATTTTTGTGTGTTGACCAACTTAAATATAAATTGTTACACTTATGTGGCAAAAGGCGTTGTTGCTAATGATGTGTGATCCTCTACTGCAGGCAGTAGTTCGGGCACACTTTGTAGCAATTATTTGTACAGTGTTTGTGCTGGAATCAATCATGTGTTAACTCAAAATCAAATACATATATTTCTTGATAATGGGAAGGTGTTGCATCCTGAGGAGGGTGTTTGGAGTTTGATATATTTGTTATCTTCTATAAATAAATTTTATATAAATAAAATTTTACTAGAGCTTATATTTCTTGTCTTACTTTTCCCAGATATTTTACTGTTCTTTTTGTTTGTTTTTCTACAGTTCTATCTTCAAGACACTAAAAGTAGTAATGGTACCTTTATTAATAGTCAGAGACTGAGTAGAGGATCTGAGGAAAGCCCACCATGTGAAATTATGTCAGGTGACATCATCCAGTTTGGTGTAGATGTGACGGAGAACACGCGGAAAGGTAAGGGTATGGATCATTTCTTGGTTTCTTTTCAAGTATATTTATTTAGAGCATCTTATTACAATACAGTCTTTAAATGGCATTCCCATTGTAAGAAGATAGTTTTGTTCAGGTGGGGTTTTTTGTTACTTTTTCCCTCCTTTGTGCTGACAGTGAGTCCTGTGCCTGTGTGGTACCAGATCAAGAAACTCATCTGCTGAAAACAGACTCTATTTCTGCCCCCACGCCCCCAGATGGATTTTAACTGGGTTGTTTCCATGGCCTACCTTCTTCCATGGCTCTGGGCTGCTACTGTGTGCAGGGGAACTGCAGGTCTGGAAAAGGAGGCTCTACTGGAGCCACATGCTCATCTATTGCCTCACTTAATTGACCTACAGCAATTTTAAAATTGCAACACAAGCATGTGTGTGTAGTGCTGTATTGGGCTTTTTTGTGTTTGGATTTTATTATAATTGTAATTACCTTTCTTTCAAGCCCTTTGAACCCTAAGGTTTCAGCTAATAGTGTGGCAGAAGTATGAACCTGAATTTCTTGATCAAGTAGTCAGCGAAGGTTTGAAACAGGCTAATTTAATTCTTTTCAGGATACCCACTCTTTCTTTCTGTGACTGCTACTGATTTTGTTTTCTGCGGGTACTTTGAAATGAGAATAGAAAAAAGTTGCTAGCTGACAAATGAGGTGATGGCATTTTTGTTTGGTTTCTTTTTCTTGATGTCTTCTTCCCAGTATGCACGCTCAGGAGATCTTGTGTTATGGCAACAACTCCGTATCTGTGTTAATTAAAATGCAGCCTCTGTCTCTTTTCTTTTGAAATTACATAGTATTTCAGGAACCATTTCGTTCTCTTTCTGGACACTGGTCTGTATGGGGATTTTTAGATTGTAATCAGTATTGTCAAGACTTTTTAAAGTTCCTTGATGGGTCTGCTGCTTTCTGTAAGCATTGAACTTCTGGCCGTGTTCTGTAGAATCCTTCCTACTCAGTAACACATAGATTGGGCAATAAAATGTCAGAACTGCCATCACCCCTTTTCCACTTTGCTGCTTTTCTGAACAAGACCATCATAGAGCTTATCCTTAAAGAGAAGTGTATTAGAGAAGAATGAAAGAGTAATATTAAATTGGAATGCTGGTGATAAAGCTCTTTAAAACAAACAAGTAAACAAAATGTCCATCAAAACAAACCTCTCTCAAACCAACCCCCCCAAAGCCCAGCCAACCAAACCATAGTACAACAGGAGAATTTTTTTAAGTGCATTAAGTGAACAAAACATAAAGATGACACCTGCTCTATCTGTTACTCATGAATTTTGTCTTTAGCCAGATGGGTTGTAGTTCTCAGCTCTGTATTAGAGGAAGGTTAATTAATATCTTTAAAGAAAACATTGTTAAGTAATGGTGGTGGTAAAGTATTTTGTCATGGAGAGCTTTTAGAGCTGTAGTATTTTTGAGTGA
Source organism: Ifrita kowaldi (assembly GCA_013398055.1). Taxonomy (NCBI): domain Eukaryota; kingdom Metazoa; phylum Chordata; class Aves; order Passeriformes; family Cinclosomatidae; genus Ifrita; species Ifrita kowaldi. The sequence continues at coordinate 339,283 of VZRS01007053.1, forward strand.
TTCATTGTAGTGAAGGTCTCATCACATTGTTTTACTTTTCTCAAAAATGATGTTGCAAAAATTCAACTCCAGGATGCTTAGCCGAAATTACCTGAGAGTTACTTAAAATGTTTCCATGTGAAGTGATTGCAAATATTTATGAATACTACCAGTATACAGGGAAGAAACCAGAGGAATTCATTGCATCTAATAAACTTGGAACAATTAATCTGATGAGATGTTGTCCTTGCTAAGAGAAGCTGAATTTGTTCAAGTGTATTTAGACTGAAACAATTTTTATTATAAGATTTAGTTGGAAGAAAAACTGGACTTGACTTGTTTTTGTCAGCACATTGCAGTTAGTTTATGGAAACATTTGTGGAAAGTTCATGGTAAGCAAATTCTTGCCATGAATTTTTGCCAGTAACAGTTCTTTGCTGTGGTTTTATGTTAGTTTTACAAAGCACAGTCCCAGTGACCTGGCATTTGTGTAATGAGTGATCAGATTATGCAGCCTTCCTTGTCCTTTTTCTGGCTTTGAACAGGGAAGCTGTGCTCGTGTTACTCATGAATGTGTTGGGCACTGTAATGAGCAAGAGGATACAAGTTTGCTTTCCTCCCTCTCTGCTCCCCCAAGCAGCGAATGAAGATTGTATCATCACAGGGTGTTTGCCTGTGAGTGCAGTTGGAATGCATATAAACATGGGTTTTTCAGCAGTTCATTTCAGTAGTCTTAGATGTTACTGTTAATCTAATCTAGTCATGAAACAGGAAAGTAGTTTTTAAATTGGTGATTCCCTTTAAAAGCACTTTGCACTCTGGTATTTACATAATGCCTTACTTGCACAAGACATTTCAGCAATCTGCTGTGTGTCATTATAAGGTAATAACAGGACAGAATGAGTGTACTTGCCCATGTAAATTCTGAATTCTGTCAGTATTACTAGAATACATTTATTTTATTTTTCAGGCTGTGTTTTAGTAAGTAATTTCCTTGCAAATGTGATTTGGATTTGGTTCATTAAAATAGCGGCACGTTCAGTATGTGATTTTTCAGGTTTTCAGGTATGAGCACCAATTCCTTGGCTTCCTGCTGCTGAGCCAAAGTCAGTAACAGGTCCTGGAGAAGTGTTTCCATCCTCCTGCCTCCTTGTTTGTCCACTTGCTGTGTTACTGACAAGCACAGGGGCCTGGCCATTTCCCTCTCCTTAATACAGCACTTACCTATTAACGTCTTACTCTGTGTGCTTTTCTCTGTGTTATGTGGTTTATGTTCTTTTAGCACTTTCTGAATTTCCCACTCGATGCCAGAGCATTCCAGGAGTTAACTGGTGATATTTCCCTGCATGGAAGGGAGCAGCAACATTGCAAATCAGGGTCAAACAATACCAAGATGATTTAGTTCAAATACAGTTTATGCACTTCTTTCTAGTCAGGTTTGGACTCTCCCATACATCTGTTCTGTCAAGAGGTGTTAGAGGGAGGTCGTGCAAGTAGGGAGCCCAGTGTGTGCTACAGAGCAGTGCACAGACCCTGAGGGCTGGGTACCACATTAATGAGTGAAAACAAAAACGAGAGCATCATTGGTGCATTGTCTCTCAAGGAAGCAAAAATTGAGACAAACTGAAATGGTTTCTGTGTTCCCATTGTGCTCCAGTGCAGCAGAACCTGTCGGGGTTCAGGGCGGGTCTCCGGGGTTTTGGAGCTGTGAAGTGTGGGGCAGCTCCGTGTTTTGGAGGGGAGCAACAAGTTCGTGACGGGAGTGTGGAACAGCAAATGGAGCAGGAGCAGGGTTTTAGTCCGTGGAGGGAGCGGTGGATGTGGGGTGTCTGTTTCACGCCATGGAGGGAGCAGTGGCTGTGGGGCGGCTGTTTCACGCCATGGAGGGAGCAGTGGCTGTGGGGCGGCTGTTTCACGCCATGGAGGGAGCAGTGGCTGTGCAGGGAGCAGTGGCTGTGGATGTGGGGCGGCTGTTCCCGCTCCGGAGGAAGCAGTGGCTGTGCAGGGAGCAGTGGCTGTGGATGTGGGGCGGCTGTTCCCGCTCCGGAGGGAGCAGTGGCTGTGCAGGGAGCAGTGGCTGTGGATGTGGGGCGGCTGTTCCCGCTCCGGAGGGAGNGTGAGTGGGATGGAGAGGGGGGTGAGCTGCGGGGACAGGGGATGTCTCAGCCCCGTTGGGAAACCAGGGGTTGCTCCACTGCCTTTTCGTGTTAATTCCTCAAAAGAAATACTGTAGACCTGAATTTAAACCATTGCTGCTGTCCTGTGCAGTCAGTAATGTATTCATGTTTTCTGTGTCGCTTTACCTTTCCCTCAGGCTTGCTCCTTATTTTTCCAATTGCAGTGAACTGATAGCTAAAGGTCAGACTGCAGGGCTTGGGTGGTGTTTTCTTTCTTACTATTTTAATTTTATAAATTTATCAAAATGCTTGGTGCCTTTTCCCAGTCACTGTTCATTTGAGACCTTTTGCTAGATGCCTATTATATCTTAATTTGACATAAATAAAGCTCCTGCAGATTTTAGGAGATTTTTGTCAGTCTAGCTGATGGCAGAAAAACTTCAGAATTATATAATCCTACAGCAGATCTACCTGATATGTAACCCAAAGGTAAAGCTGTCTGTTGGTATTTAATGTCAGGTATCCTAATGTTTTCTTATTAAAATCACTAATTTCCTCTTAAAGGAAAATTTCTTCATTATAGAAGCTATGTGTTACAGGCTACAGTTAATATTGCTGATGTATTTTTTAAATGTTTTTGCAAAGTGGGTTTATTCCATTGTGAATAAAGACCCCAAACTCTGCAGATTAATCGGTTCTGCTCTGGCAAGTAAATTTAATACTTTACCAGGTCAGCTTGAAAAAACAAGATGCTCTAGCCAGGAGACTATGTCTCCAAAGCATTAGCTTTTAGCTATAAATAAAGGTCAAAACCAACTTGTCTTGGTTGGATCATTTCTCCTGTATTTTTAGATTCTATTGAGGTAGCTTCCTTAAAGACCTGTCTCATTTCCCTGTAGTATTACCAATGTCCTAAAATGCCCATTGCCCTTTTTTTTCAAAGCCAGATTAACTGTTTTGCTGATATTAATAACCGAGAAAGTAGAGCAGCTATTTGTCTTTGAATGTTAGTGGGTGCTGGAGGTATAGTGGTACATGATAGGTGACCACACACTCATTTGTATCTCATTTGTGGTAGTATTTTGGTAACAATGTATAGCTAACTTTCCACGTGTTTCCTTGTGTGGAAATGATTTTTACTTCCCAATTCATAGAACCATACAAGGGGAAAAAAATCAACCAAGACGCAGACGTAATTTGACTGTTTGCAAAGGCATTGAAAATGATATCAGTAACATTTTTTTGAAACATTGTATTGAAAGTTTGAACTTAGTGTAAGAATCAAATGTTGCATTTCCTCCTCTTATTCCTTAGGATCTTTCTAGAGTTTGAAGAATCTTGAATTTAGTCCTCAAGGAGCAAGTTTACCTCTTCTGAAATGAAAGGCTACTTGTCTAGGGCTACGCTGTAGATGTGCACTACATGCACCCTGAGATGCATTGTCTTGAATGATGCTGCTCATGGTGTTCAAAAGGATGTACTTCTCAGTGGTTCCTACACTCTTCCTCTGCATTCCCTTTTCTATCCTTGTTTGTAAATAATAATCACTTGGCAAGTTCCAGATCTTGAAGTGAGTGTTGGTGACACAAATTGGCTGTGTTACCTTTTAAGTCCCTGGATATGCTTGTAGGAATCTTGTTAAAAAGGCAGCTCATTATTTTGTTTCTACCTCTGCATTCCCATTACATAGTGCAGGTAAGATGCATTCCTCTTCACTCATTTTATGATCAACACATTCACTTTTTGAACTTAATGTAGTAAAGACAAGTTTCAGGTACTGCTGCACATGGAAGAGTTGGAACTGGAACTGCTCTACAGCCAGGACTGAGTACACAGTTTAACTTCTTCAAGTTTGTAATGATGAAGTTTCCTGTGTCTAGAGGAGGTTTGAGAGGGCAAACCCAGGCACTGGTGCTTGAAGGTGTTCGTGCCTTCTCCTCTTTGCCTGTCTCAAGACAGTTTGCTTGGTTACTATAATATTAAGCACTGAACTTACAATTAAATAGTAATGGATCATGATGACTTAATATTTGTTTCTTTTCAGTTACCCATGGATGTATAGTCTCCACAATCAAACTGTTCCTTCCAGATGGAATGGAAGCTCGATTGCGATCAGAGTAAGAATAAGTATTCACATGTACCAAAATTCAACAACTGTATGATGAGGATTTGATGGATATTGTGTTTAAAATCATCATGGGAGCAGTTTATTTTCCTGTGATCCTGCAAAGCAAGTAACTGAGGGCATGGTTCCTTTGCAGGCATTATGAGAAAAAAAATCTCATTTGCTTGTTGTTTTTAGTAATTAAGGCAACTATGAGGAATAAAGGTTTCTAAAAGAAGAAAAAAGTTTTTATGTAGTCAAGCTTTTCTGACTGTTGTTTACTCTACTGAAATGGGTATTAGAAGAATATAGAGAAAAAGAAAGCAAATGAGCAAATTCTCCTTCCCTCTTTCTTTATTTATTATTTTGGCTCCTTTAAATGCACATGGAGTCAACTAAAGTGAAGCTAATAGAAACTCAGATGAATACTGACAGCATTTTCTGTGTATATGCACATTCTTGAGAAATTTTTCAAGAGTAGTAGAAACCAAAAACTTTAGCATTTTATTTTCACTGGGTGCTAATCACAAATGACATAATTTTAGTCATCTTTCATTATCAACAATTCTATGGAGTTTATTGCTTATTTAAATATCCTTTTATCATTAGTATCCAGAAATACTTGCAGGAAGCTTTAGGGTGTCTTTGCTTGTGGGAAGATAAGTAAAAGTAAATTATTATGGGAGATTTTCCATAGAATTGCATGTCCAAATAAGAAATAGTAAAACTGTATGATGTTAAATTTTTAGTTTTGATGAAAATGTCCAAGTACAACATTTATGCATTTTGTGTTCACTTCCTTTTTTTTTTTTTTACTTTCTAGTGTTATCCATGCTCCATTACCAAGTCCTGTTGACAAGGTAATTTAGTAATTTGCTGGTTTATGCCTTTTTCAGCCACATGCTGTTTTCAGACTTGTTATAAAGATGAAGAAATAGTGAAGTCTGTCCAGTAACATTTGGATATGTTTTCCACTGCGTGTTTTTACCCAATTTAATATTTTGAGTGACATTTAAGGTAGAGAAATAATGCAGTATTACAGAGTATATTTAGAGTGAAGTTGACTTTTTACATTGTGGCACAGGAAACATGGCTTTGGAACAAAACCATTGATGTTAAGATGGTTAATTTCCAGGTACGGGTTGGCAGACTAACAAATCTTGCATAATTTAATACTTAAAGTTCTGTGGGACCCAGGAGTAGCTCTTGATTTGGTATTTAGATGAGGTCTGTTTTCTTTATATCATGCTTTTTATGGAGGGGAAGCTGCAGTGCACAGTCTGGAAAGTGCTGTCACATTCCCAAGGAAGATTGAGACCAAACCTCTGTGCTTCTCTTGCATAGCTGGCATTGCTCACTGTAGAGTCATGGAGTCAGTATTGTCAAGTGCAATTCTTAAACTCAGTTTTGGTAATGTGGGAAACTTGTAGAAAAGCTGATTAATAGATATTCTCTTGAGAAAAGGGATCAGGAGTTGATTATTTCTCTAGTCTCTAAGAAGAAGGATTAACTTAAATAGGTTCTAATCAGAGTTTTAAACATGAAGAACAAAGTTTCAAGAAACTGTGGAAACTTATTTATGAAGCCAGCAGCCTGAGGAGTTTATAGACTGTGTTTAAGTTGAGATTTCAAGACAGTATGTGTGGCTTGAATCCAGGGCAAGGGTAGAAATCCTGAGGAGGGACTGCAGGTGTAACTGTGGGAAAACAGTTAAAAATTATTTCAGTGTAGGAAGCCTCCAAGAATTAGTAAATAAACAGATTGGCTGAAAGAAGCCCACAGAACAACCCCCCGCTTCTCTCCAAGTGAAGAACAGTTGGTCATTATTCAAAGATATTGCAGGTATTCCTTAAATCTGAAGTTGATCTTATAAAGGGAGATGATGATGGTGATAACAGCAGGAATTGTGCAATCATAATATGTGTGATGACACTGAACAGGAAGCCCACAATTTGTGTTTGTCCTTGGGCTGAATGGCTTCACCTCTGTGTCCCTTGTTTCTCTTTTGTCAGTTTAGTCTCAGCTGGAACAAAAGCTTTAAACTCATTGGTGTGTTGGTGGTTCAAGAACTTGTGCAGACAAACACAGTGGGGCCTAAGTCCCGAGTTGGGAAGTTCTATGATTAAAAAAAGCATAAATAGTAACAGAACAATAAATGAAGCAAAATGCTGTTACTAGATAATCTGAGGTTTACCTTTGTGACTAGATTTAAGCAAATTTTGCAAAACTATTCTGAGTCTTACTTATCTTCTTTTTCAGGTTGCTGCTAACACTCCCAGTATGTATTCTCAGGAATTGTTTCAGCTTTCACAGTATCTACAAGTAAGTTTTTTTTTTTAAGGGCATTTAGTTTGGCTGACTATTTTTGTTCAAAACACAGATCTTATGCTGTGGTTTGTATCTATTGGAAACTACACAGGAAGGGACAGTGCTGGCAGCTCTTCTTCCTCACTGGCATCACCAGCCTTTCTGTGCCTGCTTCTATGTCAGTTTTAATAGGTGTGTTTTTCCCAAGATGTCATGTCACAGAAGAGTTAGACTGCAAAATGGCAGCACATTAAGTTTAATGTGTTTAATGTGTGCTGATAGGTAAAAGTAAGCTCTTTAGAAAGGATGATAAAATCAGCTTTCTGGGAAAAAATGAAAGCTTTTTTGTTGGTAAAAGCTATCCGGGTTTAACTGTGTGTAATTATTTTGCCTGATTTTGTTTGATAATGACAATTTTTATTTGTTCACATCAAGGCTTTTGAGATAGATACTATCTTTATATGTATTTGCTGACTTAGCAGGAAGCAGCTCATGCAGATGCTCTTTCTTGGGAAGCCAAATACATACTCACTCACCAATCTGTTCACTCTCCATCTCTCCATATCCTGGAGTTAACGAAGATGCTCTTCTATCTTCCTGTTATAAACCAAAAATCAAACAAAAATAGGAGTTCTTGCTTGGCATTTCTCTTTTGTGACCTCATTTGAGGATGAACACCCCATTGCATGGAAGCTGCCAAGCTGCCTTTTGGTGTCTGCAGTTTTGTTACTCAAATTATTGACAAGACAAAGTGCCTTTAAGTGTTGGAAAGAATAACAGTGTGTCCTCAGCATGTGCAACATAGCATGAAAAATGAAGGTTTAGAAACCTGAGGTTATAGGATGGCATTTTCTAATTAAACTATCCAAATAAATTTGTGGATGGATAAAATGGAATGGGCTTCTCATGGTTTTGAACAAGTGACAGTGTTTGCTACTCACATTTCCTTTTTTTGTTGTATTTTGGGATCTTTTCTGTTGCTTCTGATTTCCTGAGTCGTTCTAGCTGAACTGCCTGGTGCCCTGCTCTCTTCACAGGAAGCCTTACATCGGGAACAAATGTTGGAACAGAAGCTGGCAACCCTTCAGCGACTACTTGCTGTCACACAAGAGGCTTCAGATACTAGTTGGCAGGTATCTGCAGGCATCCTTTTCCTTATGGACTGAACTGTGCACTGCCATATAAATTTTAGCTGTTAATGGGGGAAAAAGCAGCAGAAATAATAAAAACTTCGTGGTGGTTCTCTAAAACTGTGCAAAAAACAATGTTTAATAAATTTAGTGGTTATGTACCTTTGCAATAGCTATCAGCAGTAAGTACTCCAACAAAATTCAGATCTTTAAAGAAGAACTCTACTAGCACTACATTAAGCACGTGATAATTCTGAGGTGATACTTCTTTTCTTCTAGGCTTTAATAGATGAAGATAGGCTGCTATCAAGGCTAGAGGTTATGGGAAATCAATTACAGGCTTGTTCAAAGGTAAGTAGCTCACTTAAAGTTGAATGTTAGGAATGCTGAAAGGCAGCTCTTTTCAAGAGTTTTGAAAGTAGCTAGTTGTAGGAAAGCATTTGGAACATAAACTTTCCAAAATGAGTCTCTGCAACTTTGATATGCTCAGTAGCACAAAAACTGTAGATCTGCTCTGTATTTCAAGGCATCTCAGTAAGTGGCTGTTGTTTTCATTGCCCATGTCCTGTCCGATAGGCAGAGTTACAAGTGTGTGCTCCCCTGATTGTTATTTAGGCCACCTATGCCTGCCTTAGATTTTAGTTTTTATTTTACTTCTATTTCCTCTCAACTATCTACGTTATAAGAACTTTTTCTGCAAGTTCTGTTTAAGGTCTCCTCTGGGACTTTGTAAGTTCCTGGTTTGTCCAGTTGTAGGTCTCCTAGGCTTGACATTGTCTTAGCAGTGCCCAAAAAAAGCCCCGTAAATTTCTTGGAATCAAAGCTGACCGTTGAATGTGTGCTACTATACATACACTTCAAAAAATAACTTGTTTATACCCAGTCACCTGGGTATAAGAAGAATCACGAATCTTTGATCGCTGATTTGTACATAACATTTTCTTACCTATCAGAAATTGCGAAACAATTTTTAATAGAACAGGATTTATCACAATCTAATTTATTTAATGAGCAAAATCGTAATTGATGTTCTATTCTTGAATTATTTTGTATGTGCAGAATCAAACAGAAGACAGTATACGAAAAGAGCTTATAGCATTACAGGAAGACAAACACAACTATGAGACAACAGCCAAAGAGTCCCTGAGGCGGGTCCTTCAGGAGAAAATTGAAGTGGTCAGAAAATTGTCTGAAGTGGAGGTATTGAAGTTTCATGCCTGGTCTCCTGGAAGTGCTGAAATAGTTGTAACTGCTGCTATTTACCTCCCTGTTTTGTTGCTGCAATTCGTCAGTATCTGTTGTACTGTGGCACTTGCAGGATATTAAGTAGTGGTGTTTATTTCTCCTGTTGGACAGGACTAAGATTGTTACAGTTAGTGAGAAACTATTCTTTCAGCTCCTCCTTTTCCTCCCTGATTTGAAAATTCATGAAGCTGTCTTACAGAAGTTGCTGTGTGTGTGACATACATACAAAGTACTGCATGTAAGACTGCATGTAATACTGCATAAGACCTTGTTTAAACTGTAGCATTTATAGAAACATATGCTTAACTACTTGTACAAAGTACACTCTAAAAGGAGCTTTTACAAGGAGCTTTTACAGTTAAAGTGGTGGACACTTTCTTCAAGGTTTCTGCCCCTATAATATCTCGCATTATTCTCTTTTCCTTTATTTTCTTTTCCTTTATCATTATTTGCTGTATTCCCTTAGCTGGCATCCTGTGCATATATAACTGCTTGGAAAAAATAGATCATCTGCAGTGTTTGGTAGTTTATTGTCTGTCTTTTGTTCTTATCTATTACATAACAATTCTGTCTTACAGCGGAGTTTAAGTAATACAGAAGATGAATGTACACACCTGAAAGAAATGAATGAGCGGACTCAGGAAGAATTAAGGGAATTAGCTAATAAGTACAATGGAGCTGTAAATGAAATTAAAGATCTTTCTGACAAGCTAAAGGTAATGACAAAATTTCGTCTGACTTAGTATAGAATGGTGCTAAATGGAGCAAATAAATACAGTTTAATTTCTAATGTAGCAAACAAAAAAGGTTAAGAAGCTTGTTAAACAACATGTTAACAATAGAAAGACGCATATCATCTTCTACATATTCTTCAGGTTCAGTCTTAATGTCATTGAAACTGTCATCAGTTAAGTAACTTCCTAAAAAGGTTCCCTCTTCATTCACTTTGAAAGTTACCATACTTTTGGTGCTGAGGTATATTATAGTACAAAATTATGTGTCGTGTAAAACTTTATATCCAGCTGCTTTTATTTGGACTGAAAACTTTCAAGCTAAACATCTTAAAGGTAAGAGGAATGAAAACTAGAATTAGAAATAAATTTGCATTTCATGTTGCCTCTTTGTGCAGTTACGATAAACATAACTAGTCCACCACATAGTAATAATATGGCTCATCTTCCATCTTGCTGTCAAGCTTGATATTTAACTAAATATCTAAGTATATTAATATTTAAGGTCCTTTATGCTGGAGAACAGAATTATGACTTTGTGATAAAGCCTGTTCTCCAAGAGTCTCTGATCTAGATAAACAGGAGTTGTGGACGAGGAAAGTAATGGTGTTGTCTGTGGAGACCTGAGACGTTGCATTTATCTTTGGTAAATGCTGGAATTGGAACCTAGGTTCCTAGCTCAACACGTCAGTGAAATATTTCTTTGCAAATTAAGATGCTGAGTTGCCGGTCTTAAGGCAGTTGGTTCCCCAGCAATGAGTTGATCACTGATGATGATGATGAGTATACACAGAAGGATCAAAACTGAAACTTATTACCTTGTTTTGAGGGAGGAGACTCTTTGGAACTTAGGATCTTGAGATCCAGCAAGGAAAAACGTGGCTTTCAATGAAGTTGGTCTGTACAGTGTCCATTCAGTTCAGAAGGGCTCTTGGGTTTTGACTGAATTGAGATGCTGGGAGACTTTGGGCATTTCTTAGTTCTAGGGCCCTTTAATGTTGCTGTAACATTTATGTTCCTCAGTCAAAAAGTTAGTTAAGATATTTTGAGATTTTCACAGTCTACCTGAAGTGAACTTCATATAAGAGTAATAGATCTTGCATTTTTTTCATTTTCTTTATCTGATTAGCAAAGAGAGTTACTTGTGTACATTTAGTTACATAAAAATCAAGATGATCTAGTCTTCCACATGTTAATTTTTTAACATTTTTAAAAATCTTTTTGAGCAGGTAGCAGAAGGAAGACAAGAAGAAATCCAACAGAAAGGACTGGCTGAGAAAAAGGAATTGCAGCATAAAATAGATGAAATGGAAGAAAGAGAGCAAGAGCTTCAAGCAAAAATAGAAGCTTTGCAGGCTGATAATGACTTCACCAATGAGCGGTTGACTGCTTTGCAAGGTTAGTCACTAGTGGGGAAGGAACTTTGATTATTTGTTTTTCTTTTTATCTGTGAAATACCTTTTTCTTGGACTTCTGTTTACAGTACGGTTAGAACACCTTCAAGAGAAAACTCTTAAAGAACACAACAGCTTAGGTAGGTGTGATCAGTTTCTTGTTTCAAGCTGGTTTCCGGATTTGCTTTTCAGTTACTTTTGTTGTGATAATCTCGTAGTCTCGGTGTGTGGCAGAAGAGTTCTGATTCCCAGTTATCCCAGTAAGGAGCTCTCCTGGACTGGTGGTTCCGTGTCGGGGCAGGGCCGGCAGAGGGCGCTGCTGCTGCGGGTGTCCGCTCTGGCCCGAGGCTTGGACGGGCCTTAGAGCCGCTAGATTTTAAAATACTTTTTTATCTGTATATGCATATAGATATATATGATAGGCAGTAATTCTTTGGAGTTAATAACCTCTTAGACGTTTGAACAAACAGCAACGTGACCTGTGGTAGGAAACACATCAGACTTTGCCTGGTTTGTCTGATTAGGTGCTTGTGAGGAGGTGGTATGAAAAGCCAGGTACATTTCAGAATGCTGTGTTTATAAAGAAACAAAACCCAAAACATTTTTCTTGGTTCCAAAAATAATGCCCTTTCTTAATCCTAGGCATACAAGTTGACGACTTCATACCTAAAATTAATGGGAGCACAGAGAAAGGTAGTGTATCTGAAGGCTACCTTTTGTCTTATGGTTGATGTTTGAAGATGAAAAAATTCAAAATGTTCTCTACAGTTTTGCTTGGAATTATTTCTCTGTGAAAATGAATTTGTCCACTCCTGACCAGCTGTTTTATTGGTTTTTTTTTCTTATGCTTCCAGTCACAGTGTTGTTAGAAAGTTCTGTAAAATACAACAAAACGACTTGGAGGCTGTCCTTGTTTGTTGGGTTTTTTTTTTGTTTGTGATAGGCTGTCACTGGAAGCAGGAGGAGTCTACTGAATGAATGATGTCAGGGTTGTGACACAAGAAAGTGAAGAACTCACTGGTTGTTTTTCCTTTTAATTTTCCTTTGAAACACATAGACATACAGTATTTTTCTAGTAAAGTTGGGTATGCTAAGTAAAGTCAGCAAAACCTATTTTTTTGTAACTTTAATTTGAAAAATGTGAGTATATAAAATTTATAAATAGTGGAAACTAACTTTTTAAAGCTCAGGAGTCTCTTTATGTGAAACAGGAATTAATACAGCTTGAACTAAGTGATAGGGTTTTTTAAAGGCCAATTAGTTAAAGCCAAATAGTTTAGCTCATGTGTCTTAACATATGCGAAGTTTTTTGAGTGAAATTGTCCAATATCACATATAGCAAAAAATATTCCCATTATGATTCCAGATTGTTTAATTGGCTGAGATATATTTATCCTCTTATGTAAATTTTAATTTTTTCCTTGATGTAGCTTGCTTCTACAATGTGAGGAATGGTGGTAGGATTGGTTTGAAGGTTTGGGGACCTATATAGAGAACTCGTGGTTTTACCCAATATTCACAGTGTTTAAGGATTACTGGTTTTATATTTTTGAAACAGAATTTTAAAGCTCTGTGTGTGTATTTGTAAGTTATGAGCTTCTTAACTAGGGAGACCAATAGCAAAATCAAAAGTTAGTCATAACATAACCTCATGGCTGGTCCTTACTGGGACCAGGAGGAGAGATCTGTTAAACACCTACAGGAACTGTACCAAAACCTCCCCTAAATCTGAGAGTGCTGGTTGCCCCTAAGTATTTTAGCATTTTAGGCACTTAGCTGTGGTGCACACTGAGGTTAGCAAGCAGGACACTCAATATTTGTTCCCAGTTCTCTAGACTGCCATGAGATTTTATTTTTGTATAGATTGATCCATCTTGCTGATGCATAATTTTAGGTTGGTAATAGCTTAATAGTTGATAGAATGGTTAAGAAATGAGTCTACTTTTTTTTAAACTAGAGCTAATTTGAAACATATAGTAAAAGCTACTGAGCTCTGACTTTGAATATAAATTATTTCATAGAGGAATAATTTATAACATCATACTAGACTTGATTTTTTTAAAGAAACAATTTTTGTTTGTTTTTAAATTAGTAGGAATGTCATGTGAGTTTTTTAAATACTGATATGTCTTACAAATCCAAATTTTAAAATTGCCCATTTAAAAATCATTATGTGGTTATAACAAATATTATTATATCACTGCAACTCACTTTTTTGGTCAGAGTTGAAGAAGCAATCCCTTTTGGACGTATTTTGGATTGTGTAAGAGTCAATGTCATCTGAATGGATGCATGACAAGATAGATTCCTCCATTCTATGAGTAACAGTGGAACTTGTGCTTAAACCTGGAAGTTTCAGGAAGCTGTTTGCCAAGTTATTTCTCTTTGAGTACAGACAACATATAACTGCTCATTCAAGTTCTCTTCCTGTGTGTTTATACAATCTATCACCTTTTTTGTCATGCACATACCATGCTATTTCATCATTCTGTATTTTAGTATAGTTATTCATTATTCTGTCAGTTGTACATTTTTCTGCATCTCTGCCATACCTGATCCATCCCCATTTCTCTGGCATTTTACAGCTTGCTGCCCTGTGTTCTTTTCATGACAGTCTGTCCCTCTCTGCATCTTCCGGTCCCTTACATAGCCCTTGTGTGACAGATGGGCAGTTATTTGCTCTGCCAGATTTGGGATTTTGTTCTCTTAAAAGCAGCAGGAAGCAGTTACTGTTGGGTTTTTTGTTGGGGTTTTTTGGGGTATTTTTTTGCAGTGTAGTTTTGCATTATTTTAGAAGAGCTAAGAATTTTGGGTTTATAATGCAGATTGAACAACTTTGGAAATTTAAGAGGAAAACTGTAAACCCCATGTAAAATCAGTATGCTTTTTAAAATTCCTTTTGTCTCTCTTTCTCTCAAAGTGTGTGCACAGGCACACTACCTGGCCATGGCAAGGATAATGGGTTTACATTACTTTTTTTCTGTGGCTGTAGCAGTCAAGAGCTGTATTCAGAGTAGAGGAACTAAGAACTCATAGCCTCTCCAGAGGCTTTTCATTAGGCATTCATTTTCTCTCATTGCACATATGGAAAAGCTGGTGCAGAAGAGAGAAACTTGTTTTGTACATCAAGCCCCTGATAAAAGCTGTGTAGAACTAAGTTGTTTCAAAAAGTGGTATTTTTCTCAGTGTGTTGCACCACACCTGGCTTTCATCTTTAAATTTTGTGAGCCATATATTACATAAAGAAAGATATGAAAAATTTGTACATGATCACTTAGAGGACCAGGTGAAAATGAAAAAAAAAAATGAAAAAAGGAAGTTTAAATATGGAAATTAAATTTTACAGCCATGGTGCTGTTTTTTAAAAGCTCTGTCCTTGTGGGTTAAAAAAAAGTTTACTTTATAGAGTAACTTTGAAATACAGTAAAGCTTAGTTTTGCAGTTGAGCTTCTGATGTCAGAGCTAATGATTGAACAGTTTGGTTAGAATGTACCACATTCTGCAGCTTTGTACTGATGACAGCCTTTTCACACTGCTGGACTCTTGGTCAAATGATTTTTGAGGTTCTTCAGAAAGGAAGTGTTTGCACCTTGAAGAGATGCAGGAATTCTGATGGAGCTGGGAGCTGAACAAGGACTTGAGTAAACTTGGGAATGGAGCCCAGTTTTAGGAACTCTGCTGCTGAACTGTCTTTTCAAAGTGAAACAGTTTAAAAAGTGTAGGGAGATATTCAACAACACTTTTAAAATAGAGGGTGTTAGATATGAAGAGTCAACATGAAGATTAATGAAAAACTTAGAAAATACCCTTTTAAAGCTAATAAAAATTCTGAAGAATATGGGTTGAAAACGTGTCTTTTGAAAATGCAGTTGAAGTACTTCTTCCTTCTGATCAGTTCAAAAGAGTAATCTATTTCCTAGTATCACTCAGACATCATTTCAATTTCATGTCTTGTCTGCTTCCATATTAACTCAGATTTGATTCAAAAGTCCATTGTGAATACACTGACAAGTATTGTTAATATGCCTTTCAAATTTTTTGTTGCATCAATTTGAAAATGATAAGAAGATGTAAACTGAAGTGTTTCTTTCTCTACTAGAGCACTTTCTTTCAAAGAGTGGAGGGGACTGCACTTTTATTCATCAGTTCATAGAATGTCAGAGTGAGTACAAGAGTGTTCACATTTGCTTTAAAAACAACAGAAAACACAGAAAAGGTGGATGAAACCAGAATTTGTCACTACTATTTAATATTTCTGTAGTAGCAGAAATTTTCTAAGTGTAGAATTGTGGCATTGTGGTGTTAAGCAGATGTCTGGTAGAAGCAGTAATAGGATATCTTTGCTCTTGCAAAGTGATGGTCACGTTGTCTCTTCTCAGTTCATCCATTTTTGTGCCCTGACCAACAAAAGGTTGTCATATTGCCACATGATGTGTAAAACTGAGTGTAATTTTTCACCTGTTACAAATTAAGTTGAAAGCCTTTCAGTTTAAGCAAACATCACAGGCAGCAGAAGGACAGAGATGAGGTGCCTTTTCACAGATCTATAATTTGTCTGATAACTGAAGGCCTTACACATTCTCCAAATCAGTTGTAACGAAGAACAAAAGGGAAAACAAGTCCATAGTTTGTATGTGGAAATCCAAGAGACTGTTAATAAAAACAGAAAATTGTAATACCAGTCTTTCTAAAGATGTGTTATTCTGGAATGTGAAATGTGTTATTCAAAGCAAATGACTTTTGAAAATGGGTAATGAAATGGCATTGTCTGCACATCTATAATTAAGGAAGAACTGAAGATGTTAATACTTTTTGCCTACCGAAAAAAAGTATCATTAGAATGAAGGGAAGCAAAGTGCTGCTAAACTTCAAAAAAAACCCAGAGCTTATAGAACTTATGTACCTAAAATTGAGCAGAGAAGCATTTAGAAGCAGATATAAGACAGTATCTTTTTTTGACAGTGCGCCCATTGGACGTAATTCCTCTCAGATTGTCATGAGGAAGTGTAGCAGACTTGTTTGATTTTACTGCTTGTGATCCAGATTGCAGTGCCATAAACCAGATGACGTGATACTGCTAATGTTTGTCTAAGAAAATTTAAACTTTATTTATTTTAAAAATGTTTTATTTCAAAAAATTAATGACTGTCTTCTGTCAGGCTGCAGTTTAAAATAATTCTAAATTTTGCAAAGATCTTGTATGAATCATCTTTGTTCAGTATGTAAAAATGAAGTTAAGTGTTTGAGTAAACTTTTTTTTGTCTAGGCTGAACATGAAGAGCACACTGTGTGGTGTTCAAACACAAATTGGTTGCCTGCTTTCATTGTTTGGATGTTAGCTGAACCTGTTTTGACAAAACCTAGATTAGTATCACTTTGGCAAACTGAATGTGATCAGCCTTGTCACTATTGAGAAGGAAGAGTGATCAACAGTATCTAGTAAAAGATTCTAAGATGTAAAAGAAGTACTAAGAAGGGTAAAATTAAGATTAGTGGATTTATGCCTACCCTTTCTCAAGACATTGAAAGCTAAGAGAGAAGACACTGCAAGGCCTTGCCTGCTTCACTTTTAAAAGAATAAATACGAGTTCAAAAGGGTTCAGTATTGTATTTTTTATGACAGCCTAAGTTTTTAGTCTCACATCAAGAAAAAATCCAAATCATTGGCTCTTGTATTTCTTTTTGGACCGAAAGTTTGCCTTTTCCACATTCAAATAGGTTTAGCTAGGCCTCACAATATCATGAGGTTAAAAACTGCAAACTGTACAATCTATTCTTTTTCTTTTGTATGTACATGCTACCCTTCAGTCCTACTCCTGTTCTTTGCTCTGTGTACCATCAAGGGTTGGGAACTCCTGGGAAGAAAAAATACAGTTCCAGAGATTGTCAGGAATTTGAGTTTTAAGGCACACAGAAAATAGTGTAGAATAATATCATAAAGATTGGCAATACAGAGAAAGAATAAATAGTTCATCATGTGGTAGTATGTTGGGGTTTTGCCCAGAGATTTAAGTATTGAGAGAGGAGCAGGTTTATTATTTAAACAATAGTAATACTATAAAAATCCCAGAAATCAGATGGTTTGTAAAATCCAGCTTCTGTAGGTTTTTAAAGATATTTTGTAATTATTTTTATTTTTTAAGCACAATGCATTCACAATATCATCCAGTAACATGTCCTGATCTCTAACATCTGTGGAGTGTTACGAAATCTGGCTCTGAATGATCTGGGAAGTCTGTTACTTTCTGGTCATTACATCCAGTTCACTTGTTGCTCATTCCATAGTTTTTTTTTTTGTAACCACTGGTGAAAATCAGTGTTATCAACAGCAGAAGTCATGGTGCTTCTTTTTGATTAGTACATGATATTCATTATTAGGAAAAATGTGATGATGTATAGACCAAAGTGAGATTTGTTGCCCTGCTAGCTTCCTGTCTTTCATTCCAGTCTAACCCTTCTTTATTTGTGTCCTTATTTTTTCCCTTACTTTGTGATTTTTGCATTTGTTTTTAAATGCAAGTCTACTTTTTTTTCTTTTCACCAAACTGATTTTTGCAAATCTATTAATAGTAGTTTTTTTGATGGATCAATTGGTTATTTTTGACTTTTCCTTTGACCTGCAGGTGTCAAGTAAAGTTAAAGCTGTCAAGTATCACTTTTTTCAGATGGTTGGAAATTTGTGTGTTGAGGGACAGGTTTTTTATTGGTTTTCAAACCTGGCCTACTTCAAAACTATTTTGATGCCAAAATATAAATGTAGAGGGGCCATGTTACTTAAGTGATAATTGTAATGTTAACAGATCTTAGCTATTATATTGCACGTAGTGATAGGCAACCTAAATGTAAAATGGAGTTCTTAAATTGAAAAGATAGGACATGCTGAAAAACCTAAGGGAAAACTGGCTTGAAGCTTTATTCTTCAGCAAAAGGAGATATTAATTATCTTAAAAATGAACTGGAAGTTTAACTTCACAGCAGATTGTATCAGTAAAAACATTAGTTATATGTATCTCTCTGCTTTCTGCTAACTAGGGACTGGATAGCATAAAAGCTAAAATTCTTTTGTGCCAGAAATTAAAGATAGGATCCTCACCCCAATTTATGTTTTGGTAGCCAAGATTGCATGTCTTGATTCAGGGAAAGCACTTACGGATTTAAAAATAACTCAGGTTTATGAAGTTTTCTGAAATAGTAAAATAAAAAAAGGCAGGGATTTGAAAGAGATGTTTTAAAGAAGACGTCTCTTTATCTTTTACTTTCTGATTGTTGTCTGGATTCTGCCATTTTTAGTGACTAGGGTGGTAACAGTGAAAAATAAGATTCTATGTAGTTTGGTGATACTAACATCCAGTTTTCTGTGTATTATCTAAATACACACCAGCATGCTGAAATAAGCTATCTTTTTGTTGGCTTATGTCATATATTAACAGTAGCATTATTGAAACACAGAGAATGTTCACCCATTCTGGAAGTTGGGAGAGGTGTCAGTCACCAAGTGCAAAACACTGGCTTTGGGTCAGGCTGGGCAAAGGGACTCGTGTGCTGCTGCTCGAGGGCTTGGCTGAAGAAACAGTGCCAAGGACACACCTTTTGTGCAAATGGTGAAATCAGTAATGGACACTAGAAAGCAGTAAGCCACCATGGAAATGAAAAAAACCCTTAAAAAACGTGCCTGCAGTTTCTTTTGTCATGGAAATGGAGTGTGAAGAGCTGCTGCAAAAGTTTCAGTTTGGAAAACATCTGTGCCAAGGAGGGTAGTCCGTGTTTTGTGTTGTAATTATTTGGGGTTTAGCAGTTACTGAATTGTGAAAGCTAGCAGATCTATCAATTCATAATGCTAAATTTTCCTCTGTAAGCTGATTATAGAAGCCTATTTTAAGTTAGCAGTCTAGCATGGTTGAGGTGTTACCCCTTCAGATCAAGCAGTTGAAAGCTACTTGTTTTTTCATTCAGCTGGTTTTTTCAGATCTATAGGGAGAATTCCTCAGCTCTTTCCTTGCTGCTTTCCCTTCCACCCGTCTTCCAGCCACAGCTGAGTCCTGGAATTATCATATATGAAGACTTTTGTTTAGATTTATTTTATTTTAAAATGGAAGAGGACTCATGATATCACTCGAACTCCTGACTTGTGGCTGCCAGTAACTTGATTCCTTCCACGGTGCCTTCCTCAGTCTAGGCACAGTCATTCTCACCAGCTCTGAGGAACTTGAGACTGTTCTGAACTTGGATGATGACTGATCTCCTACAGTTGCTTGAGACCTAAAGCCAGTCCTGAAAATCCAGTGTTGTGTTCTGTGTATTTCTGAAGCAGTATTATTAAGATGTTACACTAACTCAGGATAATATTTGTAGATAAAAGTAGGTGGAGGGAACATCTGTTTTAGGCTGGTTTATCTGGCTGTGGGGGAGGGTAGAGGACAGGACAAGCTTTTGGTAATGAAAACCCAGCTTCAGGGCTTTTTGTCTGAAAGCTTGTGTGCCATTTAGGGTTGTAAAAGATATCTCCTCCCAGATCTTGTCCTGCATCTGTCCTTGGATTGTCATAGTTACAGCAATGTGCTATGAGAGTAGAGTTAATCTTCAAAGATACTTGAAGCTGGAAATGCTGACTAAAGTTCTTTTATTTTATTTTTTTAAATTAAAAATTTGAAGAGGATTTACTGTCATCCAGCTTCCTTAGTCTGAACTCTCCTGTTTGTGCTTCAGCCTTCTCTGTCTCAGTTACCTGTTAACAGCACATGGAGTATCCAGCAAACTGCATTCCCTGCCTGATTATCAGGGCTCTGGAAGGGAGAGCACAGAGGAGAGGCAAAGGCAGCTTCAAGCCTGGTATTTCAGGGACTAACAGCTTTGGCCATGGTGTAAACTGCAAAATCTACTGCACAGAAACCGAGGATGTGATCTGTAAGATGGGACCCTTGATAATTCTGTGTTGGCATCACTTCTTAAGGAGTTTGAAATAATGAAATCTCATCTGAAAAAAGAAATTAATTATTTAATAGGTTTTTTTAGTGTCTTTGATTAATCCAATCTTTTTCTTCCCTTGGTGTTCTTGTTTACCTTCATGTCCTAGCAGCAGTTAGGATGTAGTTAGCCATCTAGTCTCAAATTCCACTTCTAAGGTTTTTGTGCACCTCACATACTTGGATTAGACTTCCCTAAAGTAGACTTTTTATAAAAACCGTTTTTCATGAACCTGAATGTGATGCATTCCTAGTTTTTTTGAGGTTTGTGTAGCTCTCTTGAAAGATTTAAACAAAGAAAAGCTGTTTCTGTGTACCTTCCACAGGCACTGTTAAAAGCAATCATGATGTGGAGGAGACTTCTCTACTGCTGTTTTATTGTGGTGCATTTCTACATTTCTGCTGTTTTGGGTGGATGTCTGTTTCAGGCAACCAGCTCTTCAAATTCCTTTTCTGATAACTAAACTTGAGAAATGTATTAATTATTTGTTGCTTCCTATTAGATTTTTTTTTAAAGTACATAAAGTTAATTTTTCTAAATTCTCATTAGTGAACTGCAGCATTATGTAAGTTAATAAGGGGAAATAATTACGCACTGGATCACAAAAGTTCCAGTAGGCTTGTGTGCTCTGTTTCATTATTCTGTACCAGAATAAAGTTTTTGTTCAAGCCTGAGTAGGAAGTAATATTATCAGCTTTTAATTTGGTCATGGAATGTACTCTACGTAGATGCGTGCAGGGAAAAGCTGGTTAAATTTGAGCTTGGAAAGTAACACTTATTTTGTTTGGCAGACAAGATCATAGATGAAGGACATCTAACCAAAGTGGAAGAAACAAGGCTTTTGAAAGGTTAGACTTCTGGATTATTTAACTGTTTTTGAAGCATGCTTTTTCTGTCACTCAGTGCATGTTCTGTGTTAAGCCAGCAGTTTGAGTTTTGATTGAATACGCATTTGAGGAGAAATTCAATAAAGGGGAGGGAAATTGTTTGCTGAACTCTACACCAAATACTGTTGTAGGGTAAAAAGATTTAATGGAAACCATTTTTGAAGATTGAGTGCATGAAATGCTAGTCTCAATATTGACCAAGTTCTTACCTGAATATTAATTTAAAAAAAAAAAAAAAAAAAAAAAAAGTAATTCTTGTAAATTCAATTCAAGTTTTTAATGCCTGCATGAATTCCAAACAGGATTTTGGTTTTGTTCTAAGGCTGCATAGAAATAATATTTGGTGTAATTTTAAGTTTTAAATAAAAGTTTATTTTAATTTGACTATTTTCTAACTTACACCTTCATAACTCTAAAATAAGTATTAACCCCCTAAATGTGTCTTTTCCAAGTAAAATGTATCTGTGCATCTCTAACTCTAATGTATAAAGCAAGTTAAATCAAGGGAGCCGATTAGAAAAGACCTACCTTGTCAAGGAACAATCATCCTAGCCTTATAATGCCAAGGTCAGGAATGCTACAAAGTGTGCAGGTCAATATTTCCCGTGTGTCTAATAATGTAAAATTGTTTGGACTTGTAGGCTCACTCCCCTCTTGCAGCTTTTTATTGATGTCTAGACATACTGCATCATGTCTTTACCCTCTGTACTTCTACAAAGTGTTGCTGTGTTGAATAAATGTTAGTTTGTTAAAAGGTCCAGTGTTTTAGAGATACTTATTTTGTCTTTTCTTCCTTTCATGCATGGAATGGCACCTTTAACTCCTTTCTGTATGTGGGGAAGCTATAGACAAGGTGCCATATTTGGCAAAAGAATGCATACAATAACTGTAACGTAATACTTGCATGCCCCTTCCATTGCAAAGCCCTGAGCTATTTTTAGTGTTTGGTAATATATTCTAACTCATCAAGTATGATGTCAACACATTTTAATATACTTTATCACTTTGGCTATATTTATTCAGCTCTGTTTTATTATGGGAAATAGGAACAACTGCTGTGATATAATACAGTACAGGAAGGGGTTTTGTGCTTACAACTCTGGTTCCAGAATAGGAAGCAGGTTTCTAGTAATTTGTCTTTCTGACTTCTGCTGCTTCACATGTAGAACTGGTGCATCTTTCCTCTGGTGCCTAATCTTTTGTGCCTTGTTTCAGAGGGAGGAGGACAGGAGGGAGGAAGAAGCTGGTGTACCGAGGGTGGGTGGGAGGGAAGTATATAAGGGGGAGCTGTGGGAGAGAGAATTAATTCAGTGGTTGGAGCTCGCACTGTTCCTCCCATTTTGCACAGAGCAGTATTTCTATGGATGCCCAGATATGGTAAAGTTAGTTGGAAATGGATCTTGCTCAGCTTAGTGCTTCTGGATCGGCCACTAATATAACTGACATGGGTGAGGCTTTTAGGTTATACTTTTCTGAATAGTTTAAAAAAGAATGTATTACTTGGTTTAGTAATTATTACAGTTTTAATGTCAGTCCTGTGAGCTTGTTTCTGTATGATAATGTAAAATGTTTTGATTTGTAACATCTTTAGATATTAGTTAAAAACCTTATTCCTAAAAATAAGAAAACCCCTTTTGTTTTAGCAAAGAACCACCCCCAAAGATTAAGTTTTTAACTACAGCAGTCATGATGAGCTTTGAAGTCTGCTAAAATCATGGGAATTGTGTTTGGAATAACTGCCAGGTCTGAACCTGTAAAGTGCTTTAACTGTACAGGTGCTTTTCCCCTTCCTCTTCTCCAGTGATTTCGGTTGTGTTAGGATGGGAAGAGTCTGGCTCTTTATCAGCTGCTTTGTTTGTACCTGCTGCCTTTTGTTTCATGTTCAAATGGATGTTAATCTGACACAGTGACAGAAAACGTTTCATGTTAGATGAAGAAAACTTCAGGGTTTTTTTTCCGTTAACCTGTCCGTGTTCTCTCATGTGGATTTCCTCATGTAGGTGCTCAGGTTGTCACCAGTTTCCACTTACTTCATTTTGGAGAAATTTAGTTCTGTGTATTCTCTCATTGTTTGAAAAGATGTCTCCCTTGGTTTTTACTTAGTTTCATATACTAACCCTGTTGTATAACAGGATTTATTTACTGATGTGCTTCTTTCTTCCTGTGTCCTGGTACGTCATTGTTGCATGCACGTTATCGACATGTGGTGAAATTATTTGTGTTCTCTGTGCTTTTCTGCATGGATGGTAGAAGTCTGTATACTGGGAATGCTGTATTGCCCCCTTTTTATATAATATCTCTGCCTGGAACTTAAGACTTAGAGGAAGCCTCTGTTAACCTGCAGGTGGGCAGCAGTGCTGTCAAAGCAAGGCTCCGAATAGGCAGCCAAGAAAGATTTCATTTTGCGTAACCTCACCTGCATGTTGGTGACAGTTCCTTGCTGACAGACCTGCTGGGCTAGCCCACACCAGAGATGGTGTGTGCTTTTTTGATGGACCCATCAGAACTAAACCAGAATTGTTATTTAAGACAAATTTTTTAAAATGTATTTCAGTCACATATAATATTTAGTCTTTGAGTCAGGGGTGATTCTGTGTGGGAAAAGGATGCATTGGTGTAATTAAATCCCCTCATCTTTTAAAAATATGTGATCTCCACTAAAAATCTAGAACTGGGGAAAAAACCCCAACAACAAAAAAAAACAGCAAACCAAAAAAAACCAAAACGTGTGGCTTCACTAAGCTGTGTTATATATGAACAGTTATTTCATGGGGTTTTTTTTGGTGGAAAGAACATACACTGCTTTCTCTTAATACAATTTAAACTGAAAATTCTTTCTAGGAATTAATGTATTAATTTATATTGCTGTGATTCCTTAATGGTTCACACCACACTTCTTTTGAACAGTACAGTATGTACAAAACTTGTTGTTATTATTTTATTTGTCCAAAATACTGAGGCACAGTTTTATTCTTAACAGCAGTTTCTTTCTAACTTGCTACAGTATCTGCATTGTTCTAGTTTTCTTTTCTTATTTGTTTGCTGATTGAATCAGCTTTTCCACAGTTCCAGCTGGCAAGAACACAGCATTAACCCAAGTTCAAGCTGTGCACGAGGCAGTTGCATCCCCTATTAGAGGCTAGGCTGGGTTAATGACTCCAGGGATGCGGAATCCATTTTAGCCCAGACTTGCAAAGAAATAAGCAACCAGCAGGTTTTTAACTGTTTCTTGAAGCAAGTTGTTTTCTGTTGACATTTAGCAGTAGTTTGGTGCATAGGGGAAATTATGAACAAAGCATTTATTGATTGTAGTTGCTTTTCCTTGTCTCTTGCAGAGAACCAAGCACGAGTCAAAGAATCGAACGATTTGTCCGACACCCTTAGCCCGAGCAAGGAGAAAAGCAGTGACGACACTACAGGTAAGAGTTTAACTGTGATTTCTGTAACCTCTAATTGGTTTGAATTAAATCTAGGAAATCATGAGCAATTTCTTAGAAGAATGGAGTGTCTTATGCAGTCAGATACGAGCTTAGAGCAGGTTGTCTAATTCACGGCTTCATAATTCAGCCCGTGTAAATCGAGAAGAACATAAAAGCTTCTCTCCATGTAAAGAATGTGTATATGAGAACTGTCTGCAGTCTGCCTGCTCTCTGAAAGGTGTGGGGTTTTTTTTTAGATGCTCAAATGGATGACCAAGATCTAAATGAACCTATTGCTAAAGTAGCTCTTCTAAAAGGTAAACAAATTTACTTTTGCAACTTTAGATGCATAATCTGTATATGTAATCTTTTTACCTACCTGGTTTTTATCAAATGTGCATTAAAGTAGAATGCTGGAATTCAAAGATTTTAATCATATAGTATGAAAGAGTTAAATTTAAATGTCAGTAATGACTCCTTTGGGCGATGTGATGTAAAAGCACACTTTTGAGTGTTGCTATAGAAATAGTCTGTGTATAAAGGTAATCTCTGCACTCACCAACGCTGTTCTAGGAATTTACATGTTATAACTTTGACTTGAGAAGTAGAGTCAGCACACATTTAAAACTGATAGCTGTGGAGAGGAGGGATTCTTCCATCACTGACATTTTTCAAGCACTGTTAAATTTTACTTGAATAGCTTCCATCACTGTCAGAAATGCTTCTGTTAGTTTGCAGCTGATGGGTTAATCAAAACAAGATTTTAGATTTCCTTTTTAACACAATCAAGATTTGAAGTTTGTGTTATAACTGTATTTAGAATGATTGCTGAGGCTTAGCTTTGAGTTTCATTACTATAAAAGTAAAATTTTTTATTTTTTTTGCATTGAAGGCATATACTTAAAACTTAATTAGCAAGCAGATATTTACATATTCATTAGCTGAAAATTTTTGTGACATATTCGTCAGTTATTACATTTAGGCTCCTGAAAATAATTTTATGCATCTTTAACAATTAGACACCTGATAAGATCTGTAAAATTATGCTCCTATTGGGATCACAAGTAAAAAAAATGTTACAGTTCTTTGTGATTCAGAAGGACAGGAAACCATAACGGAACGTAGGAGACCTGTAAAAGAGCTTTTTTCTGCAATTGTTTACACTCCCTAATTTTACAACAGAAAGGCTTCGAAAAATTGCACAAATTGCGTTTGCTGTTTGGCAACATGTATAAAATTGAGTTTGATATTTCCCAGTGGACATCAGCTCAGCAAAACAGTTTAGAAAGGAGTGTTTGAGATACTGGGCATGTTCTGTTTGGGGTTTGCTCTAATATCTGCAACTAATAACAAGTATATTCAGTGACTTCCTATGCTAGAAGGTAGAACTTGATAATGTTGTTTGTACTGATTATAATAGTCTTTCTTTTGGTTATAAAATTGAGGTTGGCAGCAGCTTTTCTCTTCCTCTTGAGGCTATTTATGGGCATTCCTATTTAGCTCTCACGAAACCATTAAAAAATATCTGTGCAATGAATCATTTGCCCTTTTAATTTTTATGAACAGCTTATAAACCCACGGTTTTGTTTGAGTTTTTTTTCAAAGAGCTACTTCATGTGCCTGACTTTGCCCTAAAAAGGATCTTATTTGCCTCAGAAAGGTTTTCAAGTGGACTTGTTATGCAGTCATGTAATTAAGGAAGAGTGAGAACATTTCTGTTCGGGTGGCTGTTTGGAATGCGGAAACGGCCGCTGGAAAAGGCAGCGGTCTTGTCGGAATTTACAAAACAAATTAATGGAACAAGAAAATTACGAGACTTCTAATTGCTATAGTTTCTTCCAAGCATTTTCCATCAAAATTTCTGGGTGCATTCAGGATTTGATTCAAGTTTCTACAAGTCAGAATCTGGCAAGGAGGGGAAGGGGGGAAGCTGTCACAGATTAGTTCGCTTTGTTTTTTCCCCCCGCAAGGTAAATGACTTTATTAACCATTCATAACAGTTCCCTGGACACTTCTGTTTAAACAGGCTGTTTGGGACTGCTTATTGCAAAGTTAAGGGCAGGTAAATGTTAAACAGATGGAAAGAAGCAATAAATGTCATTGGAAGATTGGTAATCTTGTTCTTACTTACCAATGTCCCTGTGTTTTCATTACAAGACTGATCCATGGAATCTTAGTAGGAAATGTTTTCACATGAGGGTTTGCTGAATAGTGGTAATTTACATAAGAAATTTTGAAAATCAGCAGTGGCCAGTTGGATCAGAAAGTTTAGGAACCATTTGTTTTAAGTGAGAATAGCCAGATACTTTATTTTAAATATATGATACAGTTTCCTCCTTGTGGATTGTACGAAGCTAAAAAAAACCTCAGGTTTTTAATTGTTTTGTCTGACTTTACCAGAGTACCCTGAAAATTGTCTTCTGAATAGCCTGAGAAATCCTGCAAAATTCTGAAAGTGAACTTTCAGAAGCGAGGCTTGAAGAAATACCAGGCTGCTCATAAGGTTGCTTCCACAGGCCAAGCATATACAGATGAGGGATCAGTTAAGATCATAGCCTATGTGTGCTTCTGTTATAAAAAAAAAATTTTGAATTAAAATTGTTAAAAAGAGTTTTTTAAACAATTTTAAAATTACCATTAGAGTCAGTGTTAAGGGGAGCCTCACTGTACTTGTGTGGGAAATAGTGGTATTAATTGAGAACATTTCTTACAGTGTGGCAAACAAACTGATCACAGATTAAAATTTTCCATGAAGTAGAAAAAAAGAATGAGGGTTTTCAAATTGCTGTATTTGACCTTTTCTCTTTCATTTAATTTTTTCTGGCACCTTGTTGTAATTAATGGTAGCTCCTTAGCCTTCTCTGAGAACAGTTAGTCGTGATGTGAATTTGCTTCTTAAGGGAACTGATTCTAAGCGTGATGATATTTAATAGTTTTATTATTTATAAATAGGCCAGCCCTACTCATTGAAGAAGTACTTTTCAAAACTAGAATTAGCACAAAAATTGTATCTGCTTTGAAGTAAAAGACATTAAATTTTCAGTTTGGGTAAGACTAAAATGCCAATATTTTCTTGTGCTTATGTTTCGTGGCTTTTGATTTAGAAGCATGTCAGGCACATGGAAATTCCCTTTTCGTGTTGATGTAGGAAAGAGTTTACCCTGATTGTGCCTTTGCTAAACAGATTATGTTGTCCCTTAAATTGAGCTTCTCGTCTCTTTTGAAGCAGTACTGTCTTTTATGATTTGTGCTTTCATTGACTAGAAAACACTGCCACCAGAAAGTTCATTTAGGGTGTCTGTTGTTGGATTTGGGACAGTGCTTCTTTATCAGGCGTGATTTGAGCACAATTTGTCAACTTCCTCATCCATTTCTTCTGAAAAGTCTCATTAAGGAGGGCTGAAAGTCTAATTGCCCTAAATCTTTATCCATGAGAAGCTAAGAACAAAACATGTTCCGTAAGGAGAAACTTGGATTTAGAGCTAATAAACTATAAAACAAAGTATTTGGATGAAATATGAAGTCCTCTCTGTTCTTTCTGCTCTCATAATTTTGTTCTGAAAAGGTCTAAAAGCACATGTGTGTCCCCAGCTCTGCTCAGACCCACCAGTTCATTACTGTGAGAGCAGGAAAAACAGCCCCTTAGAGAGATGCAGCATGAATACTTTAGCACGATTTGCTAAACAATTTTCTTAATTAAGAGAACAAGAACAGAAATCTATGATTACTTTATTGGTAATATATACAGCTAAATATGAATGTCAAAAGTGTAATGATGAGCTAAATTATGGCTTTTTATTTTTCCTTATTAGTGAAAGGTCCAGACAACCAAAGTAATATTTTTTCTAAGCCTTTATCTTAAACCCGTATAGTCTGTAGTTGCAGATGTTTATTGAGCAGATAATTGTGTAACATGTCCCTTTTCTATCCCCCTTCTCCCATGATACACAGCTGGAATTCTTTCAC
Source organism: Ifrita kowaldi (assembly GCA_013398055.1). Classification (NCBI taxonomy): domain Eukaryota; kingdom Metazoa; phylum Chordata; class Aves; order Passeriformes; family Cinclosomatidae; genus Ifrita; species Ifrita kowaldi. The sequence continues at coordinate 367,526 of VZRS01007053.1, forward strand.
CAGTTTCCTTCCTTTACCTTTCTCACCAAACAAGCTCTATATCAAGTTTTAGCCCTCTGCCTCTAGGGTTTATTAGTGCTGTTTGTGCCTATTGAAAGATCAGTTTGTGCACAGACACTGCTTAAGGAAAATCTAGTAAATGGGAGTTTGCTGCATGCCGTTCCTGGCTCTGCAGAAGCCTGGAGGCTGGAGTGTTCCTGCATCTAATTTCCAGTGTTGTGCCCATTAGAGGACACTGCTCTTAGTAGCAAATACTTAGTTTTCCTCTTTTAAATTCCTCCAAAACTTCAGCTGTAAAAGTATTTAATTTGTCTGTGACTGCGAGTCATCTCTTGTAAGCACAAGAGGCATTTAATATGCATTTCAGCTAATACAAAATTTATGGGGAAGGGCAAATGTTTTTTATGTAGTGTTTAAATAACGTGCACAGACTTAGGATCATACTAAAGATATACCTAATATTTTAAGATATAATAAAAAAAATGAAGTGCAATATTTATCTTAGTATTCACTAAGGCCACTGAATGAAATAAGGAGGCTGGAATTTTCTTCTTTTTCTTAATTTTGTTTTAGAAAACTTGCCTGAATTTTTCCTTTCCTTGTTGGTCCCCAGAGGGAGAGGGAGGGGCTGAGCCTGGCAATGTGGTGGGTGGGTGGCAGTAGTGAAACACGGAACAGCAGCTCTTGCCTGAGCCTGTGCACTGAGACAGGCTTTGAGCAGCTTCCTTTAAAAAGAGACAAGTGGTAAACACAGTCAAGGATTGTCTTAGGCTTGTTGTTCCTTGTTTTTGTCAATCCAGAAGTCCTTGCCAGGCTGTATAGTGTTTTTAAAAACTCTCTAGTTCTTCCTTGTTATTTTTTGTTTCATATTGCATATTATGTACAGTGAATGTTTTGAGGTTTGCATATGTGTTACTACTTTTAAAAGTATATTAATATTTTTGCTAATATTTGCCTAATCCAGTTTTGAGTTTACTTTAACTAACTTTGGAAGATTTGAATAAAAAGTTGCCAATCATCACATGGCAGTGCAAATTAAACTGTTGTACAAATTTATGATTTAAAGAAAATGTTCTTTTACCAGATGAATTGCAGGGTGCACAATCAGAGACTGAGGCTAAGCAAGAAATTCAGCAACTGCACAAGGAGCTGATTGAAGCCCAAGAGCTAGCTAGGACAAGTAAACAAAAATGCTTTGAACTTCAAGGTGAGACCCAGATCAACTTGGTTCTGTAGGGTATTCATTAAAATTGTATTTAGCAGGTAGTTCAAGATAAACCATGTTTTCATAGTACTGAATACATCCTTGAACACTGTATATTTCATCCTTAGTCAGATAATGGATGTAATTGAATGTCTTCAGTGGTAGCTCTTTGTTAGATCATCCTATCAGCTATGTAGTTCTATTGTTTTTGAGAGGAAATAGTATAGTCAACTTTAATTGTATATTGTTCAGTGTTCTTTAGGGGTTATATTTACAGCTTTTTTTTTTTTTCTCCCACACCAGTTTGCATTTAGCACACACGGAGTTTTCGGATCAGGCAACAGATGATATTAATTTCAAATTAATTGTAATACTACCACAATAATGGAATGATGTCTTAGTATTAACTTCTATTAAACTACTTACACAGTTACTACCTTTGATAACTTCCTGAAATAATATGTTTGTTTAATCTTTTCATTTAAGGAGAGGTTGTGACTCAAATTAATTATACAGCTGAAATACATGTTACTAACAAAAACTCTTGGGCACATTTTCACTTTTATTTATAGCACTCTTGGAAGAAGAGAGAAAGGCATATCGAGTGCAAGTTGAAGAATCCAACAAGCAAATAAATGCTCTGCAAGGTAGGAATTCTCCCCACCAAACAATACAGTTTTGACTGTTTCTGTGGCATCATAATCACTAATAAAGGAAAATGTTTAATTGAGTGTATGTTTTAAATCTGATTTCTTTCATCACGTCTTTGAATTTTATTGTGGAATGTTTCCTGTCAATTCCTATGGTTCTAATAGTCACTTAAAAAATGCAAAAGATGTAATCTGTAGTAGATACTTCTTCTTCATCTCTCTTTAGTCTTCTTTCTCAGTTCTGCTTGATCCAGGGATTCTTACTGGTACTGCCTTCAGAGCACTCAGAAGCTTTAGGTGTTTTTGTGCTACTCAGTCTCTTCATTATAGGATCCTCTTAAAGAAATTTTTCATTCAGATCCACATCCAGCATCAGAGCATGCAGTAAAGTTGTTGCAACAGAGACCCTGTCCATCCTTTTTTGAAAATTGATATAACCAATCGTGCTCTTTTCAGCCCAAAATGATTACAGCAGGATGTAATCCCATGATTTACATAACTTGTGAGTCACAGATTCTATATCACAGTAACTTGTCGTCCATGCATGTGAGTGAGCTCATTGGTTGAGTCTGTCAGTCTGTCCAGCCTCAAAGCCAATAAAGGTTATATTATGTTGTGATTTCCTTAGAGCAAGCATTAGTTTGAAGAACTACTCAGCCACTGATTATTACAAAACTAAGGAGCTTCATCTCTTGGGATCTTTGTCAGCATATCATTTGCTTTGGACCCAAACATGTCTGGAAGGCAGATGAGCAGACAGGCAGGTGGACTGACAGTCCTGACTATCTTAGGAAGTCAAAATAGCCCTAGAAAATTATTTTCTGGGCAGTAGTTTGTTGTGTAACATGTCATATACTAGTTACACTGAAAAACTTACGTAATAGCTGTTTTATGTGACTGTCAGCAAAGAATCTTTACATTTTCTGCCATTGCTCTTGTAAGAAAGAGAAACTTACAGAATGCTTGTCTTCAGAACGACAGGAGCAATTTAATTTTGAGTGTTATGTTGCTAATAATGAAAATTCGTCAAGTAATAAATGCTGTAACAAAGATTAGAAAATATTTGATAATTATTTCTATGCAAAAGAAAAAAAAAGAAATATTTTTTCCTCCTAGAAAGAGAGAATGCAAGTAGAAACTTGACAGAGCCAAACTTAATTGCAAGATTCCTCTTCTCAATTCAGTACTTTTTTGTTTTCTGGATCCTTCTCAAGAGAAGTCTTGCTAATAATGTTCCCTCCTCTCTCTGTTGTAGTTCACAATGTTCCGATGTTCACTGTATGCTTTGCTGCTTCCCAGACTTCTAGGGTGTGACACATCTCACAACTTGGGAAAAGTTGTCAGGATTGTCCCTTGGCAGCCCCTGTGAACTGCAGGGCAGAAAAAAAACCCAACCAACTGGCAGCTTCATGCATTAACATTTCTAGAAGTATTTTCGTGGAATCAATGTTTTAGGCCAGCCAGTGTTGTTGGCTTTGTTTGTGATAGAGAAGAGAAAGTGCCAGAGAAACAACTGAGGTCGTGTCTCTACATGTCAGGTTCATTAGATGAACACATAGGTAGAGCAAGGAAATTCAAGTAACTTGTTGCTCCTTACTAGAAAAAAAAATGAAAGAAGCGAAGCATTCAGTTTAGATGAGGTAATGGCTTACATAAACGAGAGATGTAATGGAAGTTCTCTTTCTAATTGTCCTCTCAAATTATATCCAGTGCTTCAGAAACCATTCCCATATTGTTAGTAGTAATTTTCCTGTGTAAGTTATTTCTGCAACTCCACCAAACTTCAAACTCGTGTGTGTCTTTGGATTTTCATTCCAAGACTGTCCAAGAGCTTGTTTTCACGCCTGAACGTCTAAAGGGAAAGTTGTTCATCAACAACATGCACAGAATAAAAAACCCCACATTTCTTTGAAATGCTGCCAGCACCAAGAAGCAGGAGTTTAGCTTGGCTTGATGAAGAAAATACTGTCAGGAAAGTGTGGTTTGCATTCCTTTGCTCAGGCACCTGCTGTATTAGCGAGTTGTAGTTCTTTGTGTTTTAGCACATATTGTTTTGGTAGGTTCAAGGCTTCTAATGTAAGGATACATGGAAAGGCAATTGTTGATGCATCATGTGTTGTCTTACTGTCAGGTTGTTCTCATCCACTGCTTCATCTGCTGTTCTGTTAGTATAAGCCTGTAGAAATTAATTTCAAACAAACAAGGTGGTAGTAAACCTCATTTTGCTTACATATATATATAAAAATCCATCATTCTGCAGATGTCTTTGTTATGGAACAGATAGACTGTTTAATCCTTTACAGAATTGCCATGAAATTAATTTACTATTGTATATAATAGCTCTTAGGTATTACAATATATAATAACTACCATATTTTTTCCCATTATGTCTTTTTCCTTCACAGTGAGGAATTGGGTAATTCATAGGCTCTTTAGTGTCTTTAATGAGATAAATGTCTTGCTGGAGCCTGTTTAGAGGCAGGTACAAAAAAGATGAATCTTCATTGCACATCAACAAAGTTTCTAGGTTGTACCAGTATATGAATTCTTTCTGTATGGCTGTATAGGTAGCTACTGAAAAACATCAAGTATAATTGTCATGGAGGTGCAAGTCTCTATTGAGTAGCTCTGATGTTCTATCAGTTTACAGCAAGACTCACTCACATTCTTCCTGTCATGCTCTATAATGGATTGAGAGGACAAAAATAAATACAAGTAATCTAGGAAGGTTACTCAGCCTTGGTTATCCTCCCCATGCTATTCACTGTCCTTGTTTTGCCCTTTGGTTCTGAAACATACAACTTGAAATCTGTAATTCTGACCCTCTACAGTATCTTACATTAGGTTTTCAAGTGCTCTTAAGAATTTTACCTTTTCTTCTCAGAGTAATTCTTCATTAATTTAATAATTGCTTTTTTGCATGTTGAAATCATGTGAAATGTGAAATACATTTTTTTAAAAAAGTGAAACAAACCCACAGCAAATTAAACACTTTGCTCCCATCAATCAGGGTTACAACTATAGTCCTGTTATTCTTTCATACTTCCCTTTCCTCTGTACTGTACTTTTTTTTCCAACTGTTCACACTGGATTCTATTTGCATGTGTGTTTATGAAAAATTGTGCTCAGAGATGTCTTTAGTAATGAAAGGGTTTTAGATGGGAATAATTTATAGGGTTTGCTTCATGCAGAAATACCAAGTAGCCTCATGTGTATGTGACTGCTGCACATTTACAGTAAGCTGTAAATGCTAAAGGACCTTCTTCTAGCTCAGTATACTTGGTGCAGCTGTCCCTTTCAATTTAAAATTCATCTTGTGCTTTGAAAAATGCTTTTTGCAAAGAAATAATGTTTATTTCCTCTACTGCATGTTGAGAATGGAGTAGAAGTTACTCTGTGCCTCAAATATTTATAGACATCACAAGTTAACTGCTGAACAGGCAAACATTTCCATTGTAGCTTTGCAAATGTTTGGCTTGTGACAGAAGCTTTCCTCTTGTCCCTGAAAGTCCCAATGTCCTTGTCCTCTAACACTTGTTTTGCTTACAATGATGTTGAATCTAAATCTTGGTTTCAGATTTTGGAAAGTTGCTTTGGTATCATACGCACAGCAGAGCCTTGGCCAAGAAAGCTTTGTCCAGACATAATTTTTGTTCCTTTCGACTCTCTGTATTACATGGTCCCACATACTTGTGTCTTTAAGGGTACAGCATTTGACAAGATTAATGTATTTTTTCAGTTGCATTAGGCTTCTTTGGTCCTGTTAAATATCAACATGTTGAGAAAGGGAGGTAGGGTTTTTAGGCTTTTTTAAATACAGTTTGAAAAAATATGAACACGAATGTCTGCTTTCCAGCTCAGTTGCAAAGGTTACAAGAAGAAATTGAGAACCTTCGCAAGGAAAAGGAGAATGAAATTTCAACCACTAGAAATGAACTAGTCAGTGCTCAAAATGAGATTCTGTCACTTCAAAAAGTAGCAGAAAAGGCAGCATCAGAACGAGACACAGATATTTCTACATTGCAAGCCGAGCTGCAGACAGTGCGAGCAGAGCTTGAACGGTGGAGGAAAGATGCCTCGGATTATGAAAAAGAAATTGTCAATCTGCAAGCCAGTTTTAAGCTCAAGTGCCAGCAGTGTGAGGAGCAGCAGAAGGAAGAGGCCTCTCGCCTAAAAGGTACTTGTTTGAAAGGATGTCACAGAGCATTGCTAACAGAGCATCCTGCTCAGTGTGGTGAATGCCAGCTATTCGAATCACCATTTGTCTGTCCCCATGTAGTCATTTACTCAGTGTGTGTGTGTGTACACACGTGTGTGTATTTGTGTACTGGGGCTCGTGGTGGTAGAAAAGATGTTTTGCATGGTTCATTAAACAGTTATTGTCAATTATGCCTAAATTAACTTAGGTACTCTTTGATATCAGGAGTAGACCGAGTGTAGTTCTACCTAGAAAAGATGGAAAACTTTTACAGTTTGAGGGATTCATACTGCCAAAGCTTTCCAAGAGGACTTGTGTAACTTCTCTATAGTTTAAACCCATAAAGGGGGAGCTCCTGACTTTTTAATTCTACCAAAGCTTCACCAAAGCTTTTTGTTTTAAACATTCTTTTCCTTGTAACAGAGGCATGGTATCTAGTGATTCTCTTGCTATTTTCAAGCCTTGGAAATAATTTTCTCCAAATATGCTTTTCTACCACTCTTTCTAAAATACTAGAGTTGAGCCATAAAAAGACTGTTTTCTATTTCTTTGTGCTTTAGAAAAAGCTTTAATGAAGAAAGTAACTTGCCTGGTAATGGGTCATAAACCTCATAACAGTAGAAGATACTGTAATGTTTTACAGATCCTCATGAGAGAATTCATGTGATACGATTACAAACAAGTATATTTGAGATTTACAACTGATAGCAGCTTTTCCTGCTTTTATTAGGTGGTGTTACTTGAAGCAGTCATGAAATAATTTTACTTACTTGAATTAAATTTATTCATTGCAGGTGAACTTGAAAAGTTGAAGGCAGAGTGGATTGCTCTGGAAGCTGAATGTGTTAAACTGAGGAAGGAAAATACTTCTCTTACATCTGAACTTCAGCGACAAGAGAAGGAGCTTTCTAGGTAAGGACACAGCGGTTTAGGAGGTACCAGCTGAAGAGTTTTGTTGTTGTTGGGTTTTCCTCCCAAAAGAGGTACTACATGTTAATTATACACAGCAAGCTGTGGACATATATTTAAAAGCAAGACCATGGCCAGCCTTTTGTGTCAGCATTCTGTATAGGGAAACAATAATGGTCTGTACTTCTATGATTGCTCTAAGCTGATGTTTACATGTTAAAACTAATGTGTTAAGCTTTCAAGGATGAAAAGTGCCTGTTTGTGTAAATTTAAAATGCATAAGGAATCAATTGGATTTGTTTTTCAGCTCTCAGAAGCAGAGTTTAGCACTGACCAGCGATATAAGTGTTCTTGAAATGTCTCGAAAGGAACTTGAAAATCAGATGGGATCTTTGAGAGAAAAACATCAACGGGATGCAGCCAGTCTGAAAACTCAACTCAGTGAAGCTGAGAGTCAAGCAAAAGATTTTCAGAAAGAGGTAACATGAAACATTTCCATTTTGCAAGAATGTAATGCCCAATGACTGAACCTTTTAAGATAAAAGAAAAGGGAAAGTTTTCTGGTAATGAATTTTTTTCGTATGTTTATTGCAAGCAGTTAAAATGGTAGTTAAGAAAATATAAACTGGGAGTCAAATCTAAAAAGGAAGACTTCAGGTAAAAACATGTGTTCTTTGGGAACTTCCTAAACCTTACTTTCATGCATTACTGTAATGAATTTACTTTTAAGATGTTCAGACAGGTAAGTCATTATTCAGAGTCTTCATGAACATCATGGTCCAGAGTTTGTTTAGCTGTTATGAGTCAAAGTTAATTCTCTTTTACAATCTGATCTTCCTAGTTAGATTTGAACTCTTTTCTTTGACAATGGGACTACACATTCTTTACAAAGATCTCCTTTTATCTTCGTGGATTTGTAAGTGCATAAGGAAGAGCCAGCATTCTGAGCATGTATTTAATCTGCCTGGCCTCTCAAGATGATGTCTGGAGGAAGGCCATAGTCTCCAACACTTACTCGCTTCCTCTTTATGAGCATTTTGAGTGTTTCCCCAGTCACTGCTCGTAGTTTCTTTTGCAGTCCTTTTGTTTGATTTGTGGTTAATTCATCCATGTCACATTCCTTACAATTCTCAGAATTTGAAACTCCCAGTTACCTTAATCTCTGTTTTGTAATCAGATAAGTATTTGTAAAGATGCCTCATCTTCTGAATTTGTGGTGAGTGCCAGTACTGAAAGTCATTGGTTCTGTCCTTACTAAGCCCAGTCAGGAGGACTGCTGGAATAGAAAAAATGGGATGTGGGTTTGAAAAAGGAAAAGCTACCCATTCTGTAGGAGCTTGTCACATTCACCCAGCACTGTTTGTACTTGACCCACACTGAGGATTATGGCATGACAGTAACAAGGCATAATATTTTTTTAATGCCTGCCTTGCTGTTAGATTTGAATGTGCTGTGTGGGAAGAGGATTTGATTTACTTCATACAGAGTGTTTCTTTTTGCACTTGTTAGAGTGGTGTAGGTATTTAAGATGCAGCCTAGATGTAGGACCACTATTCAAATGTGAAGGACTCCTTGTTCCCCTCTTTCTTGTTTTTTCTTTGTAGTTTTTACAGTCCATTCCAATATGATAATGAATAACTGGTATGAGAGATTAATTAAGGCTTAGCATTTACTTTGTATTTCCTTGGGTTTAGTAATCCTAGCCCTGCCAAGCTGGGCAAAAAAATTTCATTTAGAAGAAAAGGAAATCTAAATTCTACCCTGCTTTTATGGAAAGAGAGTGCACTGATGCAAGGCGAGTTAGTCTAGGCAGATGACAGAAAAGGAAGCTGTGTGCTAAGCTGTCAGCATGTGTTGGGTGTCCAGGGGTCCACAGATTGTTCTCTCTTTGTCTTTAGTATGAAAGAACACAGACTGTGCTCTCAGAGCTGAAGGCAAAGTACGAGGTGGCTGAACAACAAAACCAGTCACTCACGGAAGAGCTCAAACAATGTAAAGAAAACCTGAAGCTGCTACAAGAAAAAGGAAACAACGTAAGTCTGTACCAAATGTGTGGGGAAGTCAGGTTATGACCCTGGCAATCCTGTTGCTTGAAGGAATATGGAAGAGTCAAATAGAAAAGGATGGACTTTAAAAAAAAAAAAGCTGTGTACCATATTATGCAAAATTCCATTCTGGTCCTACCTGTGCAGATTTGCAGATCATTACACTGTTACAATTATGCATGAAAGTTAAATTTACAGGTGCTTGACAGTTTTAAGTATGTCCTTAGATATCTGCTCTCTTGAAAACATGTGGCTTAAATACTAGTGAACCAGAACTAAGTAAAATTTTCTGATTTCAAAAAGTGATACAGGGGTAAAAGCTGAGAAACCTGTATCCAAATGAAATGAGCAAACTTTTTCAAGCTGCTCTTATTTTATTAGTATTTATTCCAATGGATGTTCCCTCCTTACTCTTGCTTATGCTTCTTAACTGTGGTTCTCTCTCATGGGCTCATGCTTTAAACAGTACAGTTGAGCTGTCCTTTCTATTCGCTAATGAAAATACTGTTTTCTGTTGCAATTTATTTGAGAGGTTATATCATTAGAACTGAGTTTCCAGCTAGAGACAACTTTTTTATTTTACTGAGATTCTGGAATCTTCCAAACATTAAGGGTGTGGCAAACACATTATAAGGTGGTCACAGCCTTATTTTAGGTCCCTTACTGCCCTGGGAGTGCTGGTTTTGTCTTCCTGTACTACCTCTGTGGTCAGTGCAGGGTGAACAGCTCCTGTAATGCACAGTATGAAACAGGAGGATAATAAATGCTCTGCAACAGACTTTAGCAAACTGTTTATCTGACTACAAAGAGAGTTTTACAGATCCCATCCTCTAAAATCAGCTGGATGCCCAAAGTTTGTATGAATATCCTTGCCATAATCAATTCTGGAATATAAACCTCGAACAGCATAGAGCTGTCAAAGATGTAAAGAATTCAAAGCCTTTCTCACTTTTTTCAGCCACATTTTCGGGAATATGATTTCATCATTCTCTTGGAACCTGATTCTTGCTTAGAATTTTTCTGCAGTGCTCAGATAATGCTGAGTTACTTGACTTACTTAAAGCAGAAGTCAAAAACAACCAGACAAAAACCCCACCCCGTTTTAATAGAAGAGATCACACTGAATAAATAGTTGTGAATGTCAGATTTTCTGCTCTGTTAAAAACATTAACCTCAGAATCAAAATGATCAGTGGAAAAAGGGGGATAGTAAAGGGTTGAAATACCGTGAAGGAAATTGGAGCACCTGATGAAAGTGGAAAAGCTAAAAGGAAATTTTAGGAAGAATTAGAGGTGAGTATTTAAATGAAAGCAGGAACCACGGCAGTTGCCAAAATCTGCTTGCAGAAGAGGAGTTCATTGTGACAGTTGAAACCTGGAGGTCAGGGTGTGATGAAGAGCATCCTCCATATAAGGGCAAACTCACTGCTCACCAAACATTACTCACAGTCAGTAATGTAAAACATATCCATCTTGGGGATTGTTTCAAACATCATGGATACTGGGCTGAGTTCCAAGGTCAAATTTTTCAAGTACCATTGCCCCCTTATGCTGGAATCATTATCTGCTACTTCATTTCCGAGGACAGAAAGTGACTTCCCACTGTGGGATTTGTTCCTTTTTGCAGCCCATCTGTGTCTGAGTTTACATATCTTCATATTCTAATAAAAAATGCACAATTTTATTGAAGCACCTAGTTACACGTCCTTGATAATAGGGAGATTTGTCACATATTAATAAGTTTGTGAGGGGAAAATCGAATCATTTGGAGGTGATGTCATTGAATATGATGGATATTTATCATTGGTTTCATTTGCCAAGAATGTGTATAACTTACAAAAAAAAAATCTTTTGAATTGTTCAGTGAACCAACAAATGTTAGACAAGACAAGGCTTCTGTACTCCATTTGGGTTGTCATTTAAATATTAAGTTTTAATATTTAAGTTCTACTTCTTTAAAAAAATTGCAGTGTTTTGTTTTTGAAATGCTTAGCAGTGTGGTGTACTACTTGTGCTTGCATGCTTGTAGTCACTGGTTACTTCCTGATGTGCTTTACATGACAGATTTAATGATGTGAATGGTTTGAGAACATCAGCTGCTCTGGTTGATTTAAACCGCTGGCACTTTTTTGAACACTGCTGTTGATTATTTCTGCCAACATGCTTTCTGTGGGAAGGTGGCACTGTGATTCGTGGCACCCATGACACAAAAATAATCCTGCATGAAACAAACTTCAATAGTGACACATAATTTTTCTGTTAAGTATTTGCCTTGATTGAAAAAAAATTAATTGAACAAGACTAGAATACCTTCTAATATTCCCGTGTTTTGAACCATATTGGAGGTTCTATGAATCAGTGATTCCTACAAATTCATAACAGGATGAGATTTTACTTATTAATTACAATATTTTAGAGAAGTTATGCATGAATTTATCATTTATTTATTTGACTGAACAAAATCAAGGTAGCTTCAGCACAAACAGTTTTAGAAGTATTTGGCATGGTTTGACCTTAACCTCTGTGTGTCTTTGTGTGTGCACAAATATAGAGTAGGATACAGAGAAAGCAGATGTCTTCCAAGGACAGCTTAAAAAGCATTTAGGTCCATTTTTACTTTCAATATATCACATCACAGATAAAGGCTGTTCATCCAGAATGTGCAGTAGTTTACATGAATTGAACATAGCTGAGAAAAAACGTGTGGATGGTTCTGAGGAGGCCATAAGCTGGATGAACCCTGCAGTCTGGCCAGCTGCAGCATTTGATCAGAGTTCCATTTGATCACAAGGCTGCTGACCTGGCAGAGATGCTGAGTTCTGTGGTATCTCTGATGGAAATGTGCTTCTCTGCTTTTTAGTAACTGAGTGTGGATTGTACAGTCACGTTACAATCTCACGGAAATGTCTGAACTACTGGGTTTGCCTGTGCACATAGCTGTAATTGATTCACTAATGGAGGAAAAAGATTGTTTTTCCGGAGGCTGGTGATGGAAAATGGAAAAGGCTAACTAGCAAGGAATGAAGAAGTAGCTGAAAAATCCAGTATTTGGTGTGAGTCTGTCTCTCGAGAAATCCAAATGGGATTTCCTCTCACTTAGAAAAACTAAAACCAACTACAAATCAGATACAGGCAAATCGTTTAAGATTTGTATTGTTTTCAAGTGCTAAATTCCAAGTTGTGACAAGAGGTTTCTTGGAACATTTTCTGCTTACTTCCCTTTATTTTTAAACATCCCTGTTCATTTGAGTAGAATGGTGTACTAACTTTGTATACCAGATTAGATAATGCTGTAATGTGTTAGATGTCTTTAATACATTTCAATTAAAACAAAACTTACTGACTTATTTTCCCCTCTCTAAATCATCTTTACCTGATTGATTTATAGCACAAAGTGATTTTTAATATCCCTTCCCTTCTTTAGCCTTCCATATTACAACCCGTCCCAGCCGTATTCATCGGCCTAATCCTGGCTTTCCTGTATTGGTGTTACGGCCCATTGTGGTAGCGAAAGGTACAAGCACTACTGTTCAGTCAATGTATGTTTGTCCCTCTCACCTGTTTGTGCCATTTCTGTATCAAATAGTGCATGGTGAAATGCTCACAGGTATTTCTTTACCTGAAGCAAACCCTTCATTTAATAAGCCATTCTGTTGACACTGACGAGCTGAGCAATCCACTAATCATTTAACATCTCTGTGATTTCTTTAATTCTAACAATTAATTTTGTTCTAACTGGTGCTTGAACGTGCCTCTTCTAACTCAGTCTCAGTTTGTCCTTAGCAAATGGGCTGCCTTTTGTGCAATGCTAGGGCTTGTAAGAAAACTTCATTGCTTAATTAACTTTGCAAAATGAAGAGTTTGCCTCTAATAATAAAATTCAACAAGCTTTGGTTCCTATCTATGGACTAAGAAATTCCTCTCTGGCTCTAAACACTTTAATTTTTGTCACTATTGCTGACGGAAAGATGGAAAAAAAGACAAGAAATAGGTGGTTGGTTTGTATTCTGAACTCTCAGCTTGCATTTTCTCTTGTCTCTCAGTGTGTCCTCCTCTTAAAATGCCATTGTTGTCATGCAATGTTGTGACAGTCTGTTAAAAATGATGATGTTAGGATCTGCTACAAACTAACATCACAGACCTGGATTTAAACGGTCAAAAGTTAAAGATGTGCATAAACTTGTGCCTAGCCTTGACTTGGCACAGGCGATGTTTGAAACATCTCAAGCCCTCACATGTTCAGTGGCACATTTCTCTGAGGTGTGTGCAGTAACAAACCTGGAAATACGGAGCTGCCAAAAGTCCTCCAGACGATCCTCAGTCATGAAGAGATGTGGAGTTCCCTGTGGTGGAGGAACATGGTTTGCTGTGGTGCTCCAATCAGGACTAGCCTGCAGCAGGGCTCGTGGGTAACACTGTAGCGATGCCTATCAACAGGTACTCAGGACTTGCAGGAACCACGAGGTAAACTGATTAGTATGAATTAGAACAAATATGATATTGATTTCTTTTTTCTCTCCACACAGAGACAATGGCCTTGGATGCCTGTGATGGCAGCTTTGGTTGCTGTAACAGCCGTGGTGCTGTACCCAGGCCTAACCAGAGCTTCTCCATGAGAACTGTTGTTGAATCCATACACCGTCCTCCCTTTAGAAGCTGGCAACATTCATATACTGAGGGAAAACAGATTAATTCTCTTCCTTTTTACCTCTTAATACAGCACAGCTCTGCGTGAGAACAGCAGTAGGGTCATTTGCTTTAAATTGTATAAAATGTATCTGTCTATAAAGAGGGAATAAAATTGTGATTCATCATACTGTGAGCAATATTTTTGCTTACAACTTCATGCAAGTTTTAAATTAGTATGTTGGGATTCTGAATACTATAATGGTGGCCTAAAGTAGGCTTCTTGGTACCAAATTATTTATAATGGCTAGGGTTGTGGACACTGACTTTAGAATCTGATTGGTAGATTTAAGAGGAAAATACTGATTTGGATATCCAAGCCAAGTAACCTTGCAGATACTTGGGAAACAGATGCAGTGTGCTCAGTGCCTTTCAGTATGATCTATTTTTTTTTAAAACTAGTGTATCATTTTACTTGCTGTTAGTCACTGAGCTGTTGGGAACAAGACTTAAGAAAACTTCTCTTACCACGCCTTTCGAAGGAAGCATATTTTTCTTTCCTAAGGATTGCTTTATTAATGGGTTTTGGGAATAAACACAATTCATGTCCAGCCTTAAAGAGATAGAGATACTGATGGTGAAGACCAGCCTAAAGTATTTAGTGTGCGCGTGTGCGAGTGTAAGCATGTGTGTGTTCTTGAGTGAACTAAGGTGTTTCTGGGAGCAAGTTCTTGGTCATTTGATGGACATAGTGCAGTGATTCAACTTACGTTAACTTTAGTTTGAATGTAATTTATTAAATTTCATATATTTAAAGAGATACGTTCTTTAAAAGTATGAATACCTTCTCACATATCACATGTATCAGTTTATTTTTTCAGTCATTTGATACTTTCTGACTTGAGCTGGAGAAGCTCTTTAGAATGAGCTTTTGTGGACGTAACTTTATTAAGAGAACTGCTACAGTACGTCTGTGATCAGCTGAGAAAATCTAGATACATAAAATGCTACGAAATTGGAATCATATGCCTGATGAAGTATTGTCAGGTGAAGATGATTTTAATTTGGTAGTAAAATTTTGTGGATCCTTATCACATGGCTGTAAGTATGATGCAGTGGTCCCCATTACAAAGTTTATTTTCCTTATCTAAGTGCTATAACCATTGCTATTTGCTGACTTTTGGTGGGAATCACTGTAGTTAGTGCTGAATTAAATGTAGACAGTAGTTGTCTTGTTCAGCTCAACAGTTCTGTCAAAAAGGTTTATTAAAGACTTAAATAATATGTTAAAGAATGGTAAAGTAAAATGGCTCTGCTAAAGGAAACTTCAAAATAGGGAGGTAATTTCAGCAATTCAATTGGCTTTAAAGAATGTTATGGCAATCGACAGATAGTTTAAATATTTAAATAGAAATTTAGCATATAATTTACTTTGTGAGGTTTTAAGGGTCATTGTCCTTTAATTAAAGGTTCTATCTTAAATTACATGGGATTTGCTAATGGGAGGATTATTAGTTGGAGAAAATAGTCCACAAGTGACTTGTAGAAAATAACTATTGTCATTTAGTTCATTCATTTCATCCTTTTCAGTTGCAGGAAGCCACCCAACCACAGAACACTCGTATGCCAGTGGTACTTAGTACCTCTTGTATATAGGTTATTGCAAATATTGTTCTGAAATGCTTAACTTCAGAATTACATTTTTTAAAGTAAATAATTGTTTTAAATCTATTTTGTAAAGATATAAAAATACAATAGAATTTCTGGAGTACAGATTAAACTATTTGCACTAACACACGTGATGTGCATGATTTAATAAAATAACTTTACTCTCCCTATGCATGTTTGAGTTGAATGTCATTTGAAAACAAGAGATTCATGCTAAGTTTCTTTTGCACTAGATATTGCCAGAGTTACTAGGCACAATGTCTGCAGCATGTCCAGTAAGAGCAAAAGACTTCCTTTTACCTTTTATTTCACATTTGCACTGGTTTAAGTTTTGGTCTAGCTGATCCCTCTGTCTGTGGTTTTCGGAAGGAAATGGGGTAGGAGAGAGCCATGGAAGGCTTGGGAGTGTATTGCCGTGGAGGAGGAAAAGGTGTTCGAGCTGCAGGGTGGATGTACCAGTGGCAGGGGTGCTGAGATGGGAGGAGCAGTGGCTGCAGGTCCTGGGCGATAGAGGAAAGCTGGGGGAAGGGAACGTGATGCAGCCTCCTCACTCTTTAGCATCTCACACTCCCCATTTGTCCCTCTTTCAGCTACTGTTTGTTGTGCAGTGGATTCTCTTCCCTCCTCCCTGCTGGTAGCATGTCGAGGTGGCTTGAGGAGGTGGAGCCTGGTGGAGCTGGGTCCCTCCCCGCTGGCAGCAGGGAAGTGCCAGGGTCCCTGGGAGCAGCTGAGGGGCCCTGCGCTGCAGCAGTGCTGCCTGGGGCTTAAGCTTGTCCTTGTATTAAAGACAAATGTTGTGTTTTCAAAAATCCTTAGAGCATCAGAGAGCTGCAGTTTGAGGCCCAACATGGTTGTATTAAAGGAGAAATATTTCTAATTTCATTATGTGCATGTATGCATATTTATATTATATATACACAGGTGCATAGTACATATTGCATGGGGGTTTGTGCTTACAAGTATACCTAATGCAGTGCCTTTTCCAGGAGTTCTTGACATTTGCATGTTCAAAATGATGAGGAATGAGCTAAATCACAGTTCACTCTTTCGTTGTGAGAATCCCTGGAGAAGGGTTGGGTAACTGGGAAGCTGCTGTTCTTCAGTGCTTCAATACTAAAACAGCAAGTGGAGTTATTTTGCAAGGACTCCTTGCACAAACTTTCTGGGTTTTTTATTGCTTTTTTTAATGGTAAGTGTGTGTGCTCTTTTTACATTCATATTTAGGTTCTTTCTTTTGTGAGGCTTGATTAGCTAAGCCTTGGAGTTACTGTAAGGAGCAGCGTTTCACACGTGTGAGATGCTCCACTTATAAAACAAGTGCTCTGAGCTTGCACTGAAGTTTGAGGTTTTAAAAAGGTTCCTCATAGTAACAAAGCTAGTCAGAGAGTTGTTTTATCAGTTGCTAGTTCAATTTGGAAGATTTAGTATAAATCTTACACTATCTGAACACTTCTTCAGATTTATCCTGGTGTCTTGACTGAGGCACCTTTTTTAAATTCTAGAAGAATTCTACCTATGCGGGGACTACAGTAGCAGGCCTTTCATTTAAAAATACAAATATGTGAAAAATAGAGTGTGATTTTCCTGTTCCTTGTAGCTGAATTAAATGCGTTCTTCCAGTCTTAGCCTCATCCTTTTTGCAGAATGTCTGGATTTTTTCGGTGCTAAATGGAGAATTGTGAGCCTGCACAATATATTGCAAGAGTTCTCAAAACACAGTGAGAATTAGTATCAAATGACTGATGGCTGAAGCAAAGGTAATCAATCACCTGTGCACGTATTTTTGGGGTATATCCCTAAGTTATTTTTCTAATCAAGTCTTCTGAAGTATGTTACCTGTTCCAGATTTCTGTGTGCTTTATGTAAGATTTTGAATGTCTCCTGCCTTAATCCATAGGGTTCTGCCACTTGCAAGAATCATTTCTTTGGCTTGAATCTTCTCCATGACAAATCCACTGCCAAATTCATTCCACCAGCAGCATCTGAGTGCTTTAAAACACCAGGTCACCACTATGGCTTTTGGGAAGCCACTGTCCTTTGCACTGGCTCTGCAAGTGGGGCTGGCCAGGTTTCGCCAGGGGCCTTTTCTCCCCTCTGGCTGTTCATCCACCATTAGTGTTTCATTAGCAACTGTCTCAAAATTTTGAGTCTCCATTAATAATAGCAATTGATCATATAAAAGAACTAGAAGCCATATTCTTTCCTTCTCTCTTGCATATACCTCTGGGTCTGTTTGAAAGGTGATTGCTTCCTGCAAACAGCTGCATTGAATTCTCCAGATCCAGCTCATTTGCTCATCCCAGTCCCTCTTTGCACCTGCTTATGAACACAGAATTCCTCTTTCTTTGGTGAGGAATTGGGGTATTGGGGTATTGGAGAGGGGAGGAGGTTGCCTTCCCGGGTTTTTACTTTGTACCAGCTTGTTGAAAGTGAGCAGAGGTTTGTCCATAGAGCCAAGTTCTTCTTGTTGGAAGAGAGGGGCTGCAGCCATTGCTGCTTTCAAAGCTGGATGCTACCAGTGTCTGACTAAAGGCTCCCAGCAGTAGGAGGTAAATCAGCAATTGAAACAGGTTTCGGTGGGAAGGGACATTACAGGCTCAAGTTCCCATTTGTAAAGGTAAGGGGAACTCATCTGATCACTAATCTGGATATCACAGTCATAAAACTTCAGATTGATTTCATCAGCAGCAGCAAGAAGTTCAGCATCTGTTAGAAAAGAAAGAATTCTTGCTTTAAGAACTTCAGATAAAGGATCAGTCACCTCTGTAGATAAGGTACGTGAGCAACTACTGTCCTCTCAAAAAACCCCAAACCAAACCCCAACCCTGTCTTTGAGTTCATCTTGCTTTGGCTTCCAAAAATTAGACTCCAATACATCTCTCCTGGAGGATGTTCTTCTGCTGCGAATGTTGTCCTAATCCACGGATTTGACATACCATGATCATACCCTCCAATCTTACTTTATGTGAATGAATTGAATTTCTTAATTTTTTTCTTCATCCCTCTAGTTTTTGTTGTCAGCTTTTTAAACAATTTTTAATTTTCTGAGTGTTCATTTTGAAGAGTAGATGCCAGAATAGAACATGTCCTTACAGTAATTACCTTACTAACATCATATAAATAAATAGACAATAAGCTTTATATCCCGCCCTGGTATTCCTGGTTCACTGTCTACCAGAATGTTTTTTTAGGATTCACTGACTTCTAGATTTTAACCGTGTGAATCAAATCCACGTATCCCTCACATCACCCCAGTATGAGGTGCACCCTGTGGTATCTGACTTTGCAATATTGTTTGGTACAAACCACTGTAGGCAGCAGGCCCAGGCAGCAGCCTGTTCCCATGGCTGGTCAGCACAGCACTGAAGGGGATTTTTTCCCTTCAGATTTTATAGGGATGACTCTTGAAGCTTTATTCTGGACTATTGATCATATACTGTTGAACAGCAGTGAGACAAAATCTGATCCCTGAAGCACAAAAGGGAAAATATTCATAGAGTAATTCCTTCACTTAGTTTTTACAAACTGAGAGCTGTTCTGTAACCTGCATTATTAGTTACAGTGATAGTAGTGTAGTGATCACTTTTATTGGAATGTCATGATTTACAGAAGTCTTGGTTCAATAACACTAGTAAACTCATTTTTAAAAAAACTTTTGAAAGGGGGATTTTATTTTCTTTATGATTTGGCAGGTATGAATTACTTTACATGCTTGAATTTTTTGCTGATTGCTTCCCATAGGTTGTTCTATGATTTGCTTACATCTTAGAGTGAAGCAAAGCCAGTCCTTTTCTCAGGATCAGACAGTTTACTCTCTTCCCTCAGCCCCATCATATTATTTGCATGTTACTGACACTTCCCTCTGTAAGCATTTCAAATTGGAGGCTGTTCACATGACTGAGTTTCTCAGTGTGCTCAGTGAGCATCATCCCAGAGCTGGATGTGTCTCAGCTCGAGGGATGTGGATGTGTGTCCGTGCTGCTCTGGGATTGCGCTTGCGAGTGGTGGAACAGGACGTGGTCACTGATGTTTAGCAGCCCTGAGAGAGAGTGGGGATGTAATTGAGATTCTTGGGTAAATGGTTCTCAGCTGTGGGAATGAGATGCTGGCAGGGAGAGGTAATTCTTGTGTTATGTCAGGTGAGACATTGAAAATGCCAATGTGCTGCCAAAGCGTGTCATCCCTTCATCGTGTCTGATGAACGATTCCAAAGCCTGGGTTAAACTAAAAGCAATGTTTTATTACCTGATCCTATTAGTCAGTATTTGAGACAAAAGGATGAAGTCATCAATTCATTCTGTTCTATTGGAATAAAATTGAACCAAAAGCTTACCCGTATTTGTTTCAGCACCCACTGTTGGGACATGGATTTTTTTTCAGAAACTCCGCACACACACTATGAGTGGTAAAGTACTGCCTTCAGTATGAAATGGATTTACTATTTTAATCTTTTCATGCTAGATCATTTATGAAGTTTATATTCTATTTATATTTCTTGTAAGGAGTTCTTGCTCTGGAAAATAATTTTATTGAGTATGTCATCAGTTTTGATGTGACAAAACTACTTCTTGTCTTGAATACAGTGGCTCTTACTTTAAAGATGTTCCAAATATGCAATATGTCTTCTGGGATGAATAAATGGTAAAAATTATGAGAATAAATTTACATCACAACAGAAAGCTGATTTGTATTGTACATAGTCTTTCATTCAGCCTAACTCCAAATTTCAGCACTCCACAACTTCTGAACCTGCTACACTCTGCTTTACTGTGATAGAAGACAAGTTACTAATTAATGAATCAATTAAAACTTACTTTAAAATTGGAATCTATTTACCTGTTTACGTTGTGCAAATGGGATTTGCAGCCACATGACCTTCCCTCCTCTGTGTGACGTCGTAAATCTGGGCTCCAACAGGTCTGAACCCAGGGAGAGAAGGGCTGGAACACGGGGTAGGAATGCAGCCTTGGTTTGTGCAACAGTTACATGGGTTTAGTGGTGAGACACCCTCAGGGGATCAGTCACATCATCCTTTAAGAAGACCAACAGTCCTACAGTCTTTTATCTGCACTGTAAATCAGAGGGAATTCTGGAGCTCTGTTTCAGTGCTGATTCAAGAGAAGCACATTCACTGAGTCACTCACATAGTTTTCAGCAAGTTTGAGGAAGGAAAGCCTCCTCCCTGTTGGGAGACTGTGTGGTTTGGATCCACCCCAGGGTGCAGTTTAAGTACACATGGTTGCACTCCAGGCAACCAGTAAGTCCTGGTGTAAGACCCAGGTGACTTTTCTCTTCTATTTCTCCGTTTAAAAAGTTAAATGTTTAAAACATTCTTCCAGATGGAGTAGATGGTTGGGGGGTTTGGGGGGGAAGGAAGCCTAAAAAGTTGATAAGTACATCTGCTGTTCTTCATGGGACACTGTTGGTAGCACTTAATGTGTTACAAGTTTGTCTTGAATTCCTGTCTGCCAACACCAGCACTGAGTGCTCTTCCTTAGACCCTGAATGAGTTTATTTCTGAGTAATGCTGCAGGTAAAAGGTGGTGATAGAGTTTGCTCATTTTTAAAGGCTCAGTGTCAGTATTCCAGGCTCAGGTGTGATATTCCAGGTGTTTGGTGTTTCTGTTGTAAGTGTGGCAGCCACAGCTGACCGGCAGTTCTTCTGTTGCAGAACCTGACTGGAATCCAACTGTAGCCGGCCATTGTAAGAGATGGTTTTTGCTCTTTTTTTCCCCACTTTGTAATTATTAGAGTGGCACATAAGTAAAGACATAGCCTGCAGCAAATTCACAGTAATTTTTTAATTGCACTTCCAGCCTTGGGTTGGCCAGGTGTTGGTGTGCCTGTGCTACAAGTTGCAGCAATAGCACATCCTTCCCCTGCAGACTTCTCTGAACTGTAATTCTTCTTTAGAAGAATTATGTCCCAGCCAATAATAAATTATTAACAATCTCCCTTATTATTACTTTACATGATTGCCTTTGCAGCGAGTGAGGATGTACCTTAGCACATCCATGTCCCTCTTCAGGAGGGTGTTTAGTAGACAAATACAAAAAAGAATTTTGTTGTCTTATATGGTGTGTCTCACTTGAAGTCTAGAGAGAGTGTTAAAAAATTATTTGCCCCACACTGATGTTTCTTCCAGTAATAGAAAAACAAATACTGGAATAATTCCATCCCAATGAGCACTTCTGGGATGTTTCTTTGGTGAGAACTGAATTGCTTTGTCAGATGTGTAGGATGTTGCATCTGCTTGGAATGTGAGTCTGTGAGACGTCGCTGCTACTGAGTGACTGCCTTAGATGGGCAGGGAAATGGATCAGGGAAACCTTTGTTGTAAAGTTTGTCAGGATGGAAGATGAGCCACAGTCCTGGCAGAGATCATTCTCAGCCAAGGCACCTCAGTTCTGCTCATGTGCACATGGACTCATTAACAGTGGTGTTCATTTGGTTCATTTAATGTAAATTGTTTCCAGTTCCCAGGAAATACATTTCACTGGAGATTATTCAAACATGGTAAGTTTTCAAATGTAAAATAGAGAACAATAATTGCATATTTAGTCATACTCTGCAGCTGTGTGGCTTAATGTTTTAATTTCTTGGACATAAGTAAAACCTCAGTGAGATCCTGCTGGCTCAGATACTTCATCAGAAAACTACTGTATTATTCTTTAAATTTTGAGCACATTTTGGAGTTGTGAAGATTTTGGTTGTGAAGATACTCTGAAAATATAAAGTTCTGTGTGATGTGAAGGTTGCTTGCTGCAGCCTCTGAAGTGCAAGCTTGGGAAGCAGTGGGTTTGTCGTGATGAGAATGGCCTGAGGTGTCCATGACCCAGGTGTGAGCAGCCAGCTCCATTTGAGGAGAAAGAGGATGATGACTCAGGGCAGAGTCACATCCTGTTCACACTGGCTGTGGACACCACCACTTCACTCTTCCTGCTTCTCACTAATGAAAGCTGAAAAGCAGTAAAAAGAAGCCCCGTGAAGTGTGAGAAAGGCCAGTCCTTCAGCAATCTGTGGCTGCCCAAATCTTGCCTGCAGGTATCTCTCCCGTTCAAAAGCAGCTCAGGCTCAGCACTGTGTTTATGGAGGTCTCAGGGCCAAGAGGGCCTCTTTCCACGGTGGTGGCTGCAGACCCAGGCACACACAATGGCCTTGCTTCCATCCAGCTGAGAGCCCTGTGCTTTTCTCTGCAGTGCCAGGCCGAGGTGGTTTGCTGTGCTGTGGGTGCTGCAGTACATGTGGTTACACCTGCTCCAGGGTCTGCCAGTGTCCAGAGGGGCAGAGAGCTGAACCCCAGCAGTTGGCAGTACCCCTGAGAGGAGGCTGTGAATGCCCATCAGTGAAAAGCAGTGTCTGGCTCTCACATCTCAGAGTGCTGTGGTCTGCCTTGTGGGGTTGGCTTTCAGCTGGAGTCCAGAATGTATGTTAATAGATGGATTTAGATTGGATATTGGGATCAAATTCTTCCCTGTGAGGGTGGTGGGGCCCTGGCACAGGTTGTCCAGAGAAGTTGTGGACGTCCCATCCCTGGAAGTATTCGAGGCCAGGCTGGATGGGGCTTTGAGCAGCCTGATCTAATGGCAGGTGTCCCATGTCAGGGGGTTGAAATGAGATGATCTTTAAGGTCCCTTCTAGTCCAAACTGTTCAGTGATTCTCTGACAGATGAGCTCAGTTGGTCAGAGCAGGTGCTGGTTTACACCAAGGTTGTGCATTTGATCCCCGTATGGGCCATTCAGGAGTTGGACTCGATGATCCTTGGGGGTCCCTTCCAATTCAGAATATTCTGTGATTAAGGGTATTTATCCAGTTTCTGTTTTACAGTGCACATTCAGTGGGCCAGCAAAGCTGTGTTTGCATGGCTTCCTGAATCAAATGAACATGTAGCAGAAACAAGCTGGTGTAGCAGAGCATGAAACTCCACTTACCCATACATTCTGTTTTAGTGGGATGAAGTTTTGTGCTTCTCAATGCAGTTTTAATGATACAGAGGTTTAGATAAAGGTATTTTAAGCTTTTAAAATTCAGTGCTTCAGAAGGGTGAAGTTGGAGTTGTGATTTGTGGTGTGTGCACTGATCTCTGCTGAGGCATCTTAGTTTGAAAGAGGGTGTTTAAAAACCTTCCCCAAATATATTGGCTACCTCTCAATAACTTTTAAACTGGCATTGAAACTGGAAAGGATTTTTTCTTTTGTTTCTGTGCTGCATTGCTTAATGCATGCAAAACTGACTTGTTTAAGCAAGGAGCTTCTACTAACAGCTTGAGACGTCAAATCACAAATTTTAAATAAATTTCAAAATGTGTTTAGTGATGGAAAATGCTTCCCTTACAGCCTTCTTGGGGGAGTCCTTGCTGGTAGTTGTTGCTTCTGTTTTTCCTTAAATATGTCAGGCTGGTTTTGCTGAAATAAATTATTTGTCATCCTCAGTACATAAAAGCCCTGGTAGCTGTGTTGTCTCTGAGCATGTTGCCCCAGCAGCCCCGTGCTGGATGTTTGGTTGTTTTGGTTTCCTGGACAATAAGCTGGTGGCCTGGGAAGCCTGGCCTGGCCTGCAGGAGGGGTGGCAGGAGCCCGCAGGAAGAAGTTCCAGGTGTCTTGAGAGGAAGGAAATGAGGGGAAAACTGTGCGTTTTGGGGAATGTTTCTACACAATGCAAGGGAGAGGCATGGTGTATGGGGCACATCAGGAAGGGAAGGGTCAAATGGGTCTGGGAAGGATGTTCCTGGGTTTTACCACAGAGGGACCAAGTACTCTTCCAGCCTTGAGAGAGCATCCCCATTCTCTGCTGGTGTCTGCTGCCTGCCTCCCTGAGGCAGCGTGGTGGTGGAGAGCCCAGCTGCTGCCCGGGGCAGGGGGAGCTGCCCTGTGTGACCCTGGGAGCAGTGAGAGGGAAGGTGCTGTTTAATGTTTAATGCACTGTGCAGGAGAGGGGCCTCACAGACAATATCTGCCTTCCTGCCCTATGCCTGAACCTCGTGGGAAGCCTGCTGCATTCTTATCCCCTTCCTGGCATTGACCCCTGGGTCCGCTGTGACCTGAGGCTTCCTGTCACCCGTGCAGGGCCAGCACCTTCCACCACCACATGAGAGCCAGGTCCATGGGCTTCCCTTTCCCTCAATACAGAAGATTTCTTCTGCTTTTTACAACAGGGAGGTGACCTGGTGCTGTGTTTGCTGCATTAAGCAGGTGAACAGTAAAATAGCTGCCAGGGGATTTTAACTGGAGATACCCTTCTAGTCACTAAAGTGTCCAGGAAGCAAAGTCCTTGGTGTGGGCAGTCACAGCTGCAGTGAATGTGGTGGGATGGGGTTTGGTGGAGATCACGTTGCAGAATGCAGCTGGGTACACTGCCACGGGGCACAGTGCCACTGCAGGGTGGGCACAGCCCCTGGTGAGAGCAGCTCTGCTGGCCCAAGTGCCAGGACTTGTGTGGGGCACAGTGAGGGTGCACCTGTGCCTGGCTGCATCAGGAGAAGGTAAGATCTGGGGAGCATCTTTCCTGCTGTAGCAAGAACAACGTTGGTGCCAGCACATCCCTGCGTGCTCTGAGTCTTGCCTTGGCTAAACTGTACCACGAGTGAGATGCCTTTGATGCATCTGTTGCCTCATTCATTGCCTCATCCATGGAGCTTGGCTTGAGCCATCCCTATGGCTGAGAGACAAAGATCCTTTTAAAACTTAAAAGGATCTTTGTTTTAGTTTTGTTTTGT
This sequence comes from Ifrita kowaldi, assembly GCA_013398055.1. Lineage (NCBI taxonomy): Eukaryota > Metazoa > Chordata > Aves > Passeriformes > Cinclosomatidae > Ifrita > Ifrita kowaldi. The sequence goes on from VZRS01007053.1 coordinate 392,541, forward strand.
TTAATTCTCACTTGTATCTAATAATGTACATAATATATATGGAAAAAATTATCTTCACTTAAATGTTTTGTTCTCTATACACATGCAAGTGGAAAATGCTTCATTGATACTTCCTACGATCCTGCAGACCCAGACAATGCAGTTCTCAGTACTGTTTCAATCCACATTTACTGACGAATAAAATAGTTTGTTAATTTTACCAGAAGCAGATGTCAACTTTCTAGACTCAAAGCAAAAAAACCACGAACCAATAAAGCCCCCAAAACAAAAGGAAAAAAACCCTTTGGACTCAGTGTGTGGCCTAAACACAGCCGTCCCTGTGCCTGTGCTGCTAATTAGGCCCTGCCTGTCACCCTCGTTAGCCCTTGGGCTTTTGGGCACTGCTGAGAAGGAACAGCCCCGTTACAGAGCATTGCAGGAGTTGTTACACGATGTCTCTCTGTGGGAAGAAAAATTCAGTTCACACCCTGTAAGTCCAAACTATAAGGTAAAAATAATCCCTTTCTATTCTCTCCTAAACAGAACTGCTCCTGGAAAGCAGAAACAAACCCTAGTAATTGCTCTATGTCCCTGGAGTCCCTAACAGAGCATCTGCAGACATGACAGGAACAAGACCTGCTCCGGGATCCCTGCAGTTTTCCGCAATGGCAGAGATCAGTTCATGTGTTACTGTTTCGGTGCTCTGTGTGTGCTCAGTGCTGTGGCATTGCAAAGAAGATGACTTTATTTTCCTGCTGCAAGGAGGTTGAAATCTTAACATCCTGAACATATGGAAGGAGAGTTTTCTCTGACTGTCCAAAATTTCATAAAATGTAAGCTGGGGGGAGAGGGGAGGCCACGTGCATGCTCGGTGTTCAAGAAAAAAGCTATGTGTGCTCAGTGTAATGGCAATATTTTTCAGTTGCAACTCTCCTGTGCAGACGTTTAATCTCCCTCATATGGACAGAGTGGGAGCAATGAGAGCTACATCACTTTTAACATGGCCAGTTTTCTAAGAACAAAAGAAATCTGTGTCAAGTATGTGATTTGGGTCACTTTTGCACCTTTTTTTTTGTCTGTGCTTCTTTTTATGCCCTGGCCAGTTCTTACACTCCCCAATCTTGTAAGAAAGTAAACATGGTTACTAAACTTTAAGAGGGAAGAGCCTGGTTTCCTAGATCTGATCTGAGCACCATTGCCTTTATTTATGTAAACAGTGACATCATCTTCTCTTGCAGAACGGGAACCCTAAACAGTAACAGGAGAGCAAATTTTAGGAAGTGTCCTTATGAGACAAGTGTGATTCATCTTTAAGTGTCTATATTTAAAAAAAGATGCTGTATCCTGAGTCAGATCAGTTCTGTGAATCTGACTTTGCTCCATTTCAAACTGTAATGTATTAGCAAAAATTAATCTTTTTTTTTTTTTTTTTAACTATGTGAAAATTGGTGCTTGCAGCCTTGTGGGGAGTGTGAAGAGCAGCAGAGCCAACCTTTTTGTCCCCTTTCAGCTTTCTCCAGAAATCTGCTTTTGCACTCTTCCAAAAGCCTTTTGTAAGTGATGCCTGACCCATGCAGTGACGGTAACGGCTGCCTTGTTCCCGGGATTCAGTGTTAGTCATCCAGGGGATAATGTTCAGGACACTGCTGAGCTGCCAGTAAAGCATTCAGTTTCCTACTGGAGGACTTTGCTGATGTCCACTAGAAAATATCACCACAGTCAGGTTCAGTCTTTTCTCCACCACATGGCGTGGAGGAAATGTGCATCCTTTTTGGCCAGAGCTGAAAAAGCAAAACCATACACCACAGTATGGCTGAGCTGCTGCCAAGGGTGAACATCTGCTCTACAGCTTGTCATTCAGCCTTTAAAGACGTCCTGTGAGCAGCCAAGAGCACTGGCCTGGCTGGGTTCTTGCATCTGTTTTGTACCTGAATGGGAAATCACTCTCTCCAAAGGAGATGGCTGCAGACTGGCAGGCTCCACCTCTGTGCCAGCTGCACACTGGCAGCAACACATGGACCTGCCTGCTGGAGAGAGAAAACCTTGTTTTCTCCTCGCTTGGATTTTCTGTGCCATATTTACTGAAAAGAATTGCTCCTGTAGTGAATTACCATGAGGAAAGTATATGAAAGCTCCCCATTTCCTAGCACCTGCCTTGCTGCAGGGACATGTCTCTGTGCCTCTTCTTGCTGCCAGCAAGTGACTTCATCTGTGCTGGTCAGAAGGCTGAAAGTTGTTGGGTTGGTTGGTTTCTTTGTTTGTTTGTTTAAAAAATTAACAAGTATTTAGCAAGCATTAGTGATTGTTTTCAGTGTGTTTGCTTTCAAACCTGGCCTCATGCCATGGGAAAGGCTGGGGTTAAGTGCTGTTGGACATTGGGGGGTGCCATGGAAAATATAGGTTGGATATTAGGAAAAAGTTTTTTACAGAAAGAGTGATAAAATATTGGAATGGTCTACCATTCCAATGGGGAGGTGGTAGAATCACCATCCCTGGACATGTTTAAAAAGAGATTGGATGTGGCACCCGGTGCCATGGTTTAGTTTAGTTGAGGTGTTGGGACATGGGTTGGACTCTATGATCTTGAAGGTCTCTTCCAAGCTGGTGATTCTGTGATTCTATGGCCCAGTGTCCTCCAGCCATGTCCTAAACCTGAGAACCTTCTGTCCTCTCTGAATGGTTTCCTCTGTGAAGGAAGGTAAATGTTGCATTATACCAGGAGCAGAACAGCATTTCCCCAGCCTTCCTTGTGTACTAGCTGTTGCCACTTTTCCTTGGCTTTAAGCCAGGGCTGGCTCAGCAAACCTTTGGGTCAGATTGCTGATATCCCTCCTCTGGTAGTTCCTTTCCCTGTAGCCGCTGGCAGCGCTGCCAGGCTGTCAGCAGGAGCAGGGGAAGCGCTCATGGACCCGCCCATCAGCCTGGGCTGGCCCTGGGAAAGGCTCCAGGGCTGCCGAGCTGGTTTGGGGGAGGTCACCAACTTGCTTTTCATGGCTCCTGCCAGGTTTCACTTGCTCTAATGCCTGAGTTTCACACTTAAACCTGAGGAAGATCGCATCTGAAGGTGTTCTGTCTTTGCAGCTCCCTGTGGGAGGGGTAACTGATGGCACTTCGTGCTTTGAGCTTACCGAGTGTCTTCACCCTGATCTCAAAACAGCAGCTTTGTAAAAGCAGATGAACCCAGCTGGCGTGAGGGCAGAAGTGAGATGATTTGGGGCATCTCACAAACATACACCAGCTCCTCACTGGGTCCCAACTACGGCAGTGCCCCAAACAGATCCTCAGTGTGCCCCTCACCGGCGTGGGTGTGCCCAGGGCTGAGGGCCTGGTGTCCTGGCTGACGTGTAGGGCAAGAAGCAGTTTTCACTCCTGCTGCTTCCAGGAAGGTGAGGAGATTTGGACCAGTTTTGGAGAAGCTGGTCCTCATTCAGAGACGATTTTGGGTGCCACCATCATGTGATGATTCTCAGGAGTATCCTTGACGTACCATTTATCCAGAAGATTTGCTGTGCCTGGTAACTTTAGGGATGTGTGTTTCTTCCCTGGTCTTACTGAGATCCTGGTGAGCCATCTGGAAATTTCATCCTATGATTACTCCAGAATCTGGAAGACCTTTTGTAACTACTAATCCCAGAAACAGATTTTTCCTTCATCCTGTCTGTCAACACAGCCTTTAACTTATTTTTATGGGCTTCAGCACATGTTTGAAGCATCACTGCCTTAGGATACAATCTATTTTTTCCAGACTATTTCAGTGCTCCTTATATCTACTTACAGCACTTTCTGAGGAAGGGCTATTTCGTGGGTATTTATTAGGATCTTCTGTGTCGGTCAAAGCTTGACATATCTCTATCTGCACACCTAGAACAGGAATCAGAGTGACTTAGCATGCCATGAGCGTGAGATCCTAGGAAATTATGCTTTGCAGTGCCACCTATTTTACTCCAATAAAATTGAGTAATGTTTTCATTAGTAAGGCATGATAAATATTGCATTAAAAATATTGATCCAATTAAAGAAAGGGGGGTAAAGCAAAAAGACTAATCTAAGCTAACTGATGCCATGCTAGATTCTTGATATTTTGCCCTTTTTTATTGTGTCTTGCTCTCTGGCTCTTGTTCACCCAACAAGATAACTTGTGAATGGAGTTTGCTGCATGTGTTTTGACTGCTCTGTGGAGGGAGCGGGATGTGGCAGGCAGGAATCCTGTGTGCAGGAAGAGCTGTTTGATGGAGTGCCATCAGCATTGGGGGAATTTGGGGAGGTCTGTGCTGTCATCTTGCCTGGAACCATGGCCCTGTGTTCCTGCAAGAACATAGGGCCCCAGGCAGAGGCTCAGGGAAGATCCCTGGAGGAGCCTGCAGGACACATTTCCCATGGCTGGAGCATGGCATGTGCATTCCCTGTGATGGAGAGGCAGGAAGAGTCTGTGTGTGTGCACAGACCCAGTGAGGGGCTCGCTGCAAGCCCCCAGGTTTGTTGTGTGTGTGCAGGAGTGGGCCCTGGAGCCCACAGACTCCTTGTGCACTTGCAGAGCATCGTGTAAAGCCATTCTCTGCAAGTCAGGAGCCATGCAGGGAGAGCTGCCTCCTTTTTCTCTCTTGTTAAGGAAGAATTCTCAAAAAATATTTTTACATGTCTTGGGAACAACAGAAAAGCTTGACCTAATTGCTGTTCTAAATGTATGCCCATGGCTTCTGAAAGGCCCAGCAGGATATAAAACCACCAGTTACCAGTTCTGATTTTTGCCAGAACTTCAAAGCGTTTCCTTTTATGCAGTAATCTTAAAACTAGTCCAAGAAAACACTCACGCCATTACTTAGATATTCCAGTTATGCCACCAATATGGAAACTTAAATTATTATATTTCCCACAGGCAAAGCTTCCATCGTTAGTTAAGCTTGATGGTCTTCTGCTTGCTTGTAGGGAAGATACAACCTCCTTTCTGTGGTCTGAAAAATGGTTGCAGCTCAAAGCTGAGCCGAGTGTGATGATGGATGGACTAAGAGCATAGGACCTTAACATACTAACCAAAGTCCTATTTGGACTTTAAATGTTTTTTAATCCTAGTCATATCCTTCTCTGGAAAAAAAGCTTCACATGGACCAGCCAGTACTCATTTAATAAACCCTTTGTTATTTTAGTGTTTGAGATTACAGTTCCCATCTTTATCACTTGTGCATCTTGCCCAAACTTTATCAGTAGAGATAAAAGCTTGTGTACCTCCACTGATAAAAAGCAAAATTAGTCAAAAAGGACCCAGTCCTATCCCCTAAGTCTTAGTCACTTCTTGAAAGCTTTGTAGGCTGTGGTTCACCTGCCTGTGCCAGCATGGCCCTGTGTGATCTGGCAATGTGTTTATTTTGTGAGCAAGGCCATTGCACAGGAGTCATTCGTGTGTGCTCAACAAGCCACAGCTGCTCTGCTCCAGAGATTATAACTACATAGCAATACATTATAAAATTGAGAGGGACATGGGGTTTTTTGGTCAGGTTGTTTTGGGACTTTCTAGGTAAGCGCAGTTATGTGAGCAGAGTCTGAGGTATTTAATTTTTTCTGCTGGAGTGACCTAACGGTAGCTCTTGAGCTTGCAGTCAAGCCTAGGTAGGTTTGTCCCTTGGCCACTGGGCCTAGGAGAGCCCCAACAGATGCACCAGGTCCTGGTGAGGAGGAAGTCCTGGAATGCCAAACAACAGCCACCAGGGCCAGCAGAGTTCTGTCATACTCAAAGTGGTTTCAATGGCTACAGGATGTGTGGTCAGAAATTAAGAGATTGTTCAAGAATCATTTAGATGTAGAGAATCCCTCCTGCTTAAGCAAATATCCTGCTGAGTTTTTCATGGAAAATAATTCAATGTGTAAAGCTGTATCTTTTCCAGGTTATGAGGGATGGGATATAAGAGAGAAGTGTCTAGTTCTCCAAACTTAGAAAGCATGTGGGCCTCAAACTCTTTTCCCAGTTGGAAAATTTGCTGTTAAGAAAAGGAAATAGATTTTTATAAGCAATATTTAATTCAAGCATTTGGCTAATTCTCCTGCTGCAAAGTTTTTAGGTCAAATTCTGATTCATTGATGTGGATCTGGAATGAAAGGGATTAGAAGAGGAAGTGGACTCTGAAGTTAGGAAAACTTTGGTTTCTTGTTCACTTTTTCCTACTCATCAAATGTATATTTGACCTATGTTTCTATTTTAAGTGTTGTAGGGAAACTTACTCCTACGCGTCTGCCTTTGCTCTTTTTCTGCCCATTGTCATCAGCTCTGCCATGGGTGTGTTTCATTTTACTGCTGCAGAAAGGGATCCTGATCATTCTGGACACAACATTATTGTACAAATGCTGGGAATTTCTACATTTATTCCATTTGGTTAGAGAATGGAAAATGGGTGGTTTATTATTCTTATTACTCATTAAAAGTATGTGTTAAAACTGCCCTGTTTCACAATGTGGTGTTCTGCAGTAGCTCAGGGCCTGAGGGAAGCCGTGGCCAGTACCTTCCTTTTGTTGCTACATGTGTATGTATTCACAGAAGTGTGTGTTGTGTTCAGGGTTCCTACAGGGATCACTTTGGGGATCCACCTGAAAACTTCTCATCTGGCATTGAGGTCAGTCTCCCTCTGTGTGTCCTTGCCACGTCTGTGTTGTGTGTGTGACCCTCAGCTCCTGTTGTCCACAATCCCACTCTCTCCCAGCCTCCAAAAACTTCCCATTTCCCGATGTGAGTACTCTCATTCCTAGGTCTCAGAGACCTGGCAGTCATCAATCCAACGTCACGTACAGTATCCTGTAACACCATGAATGATGGTTGTGAGTGCTTTTTGCTTGCTGTGTTCATAAAGCAGCTACAGAGACTATCAGAGGAGCCAGGTGTGCATCCCACCCTGGTGCTGGTACTGTGGAGTTGTGATGGATTTACTGCTTTCAGAAATGCAGCAAACAGCATTGCCAAACCCAGTGGTTTATCTGGGGCCACCCATGTGCTCTGGAAAAAATAGCTCATCCTGGGAGAAAAGAATGATGGGGGGTTTCCCTGAGTTTCCAGTAATTACTTTGAGAGTAATTATGTTGCTCAAAAGAAAGAGCTGCTGCTTGTCTTGTGAGAAGAAGGAGATAAGAACAAAGGGGTTAAATGTGACAGCTCTTCGGGATACCAGCCCTGCCAGTGCTCTGGAGAGGGGAGAGCACAGTGGTGATGAGCCAAACTCACCCTGGGGCCAGTAATTAGTCAGGTGGGAGTTTCCCACTAGATTGAGGGTGTCCTGGTAGGTAGGATTCGGGAGAAAAGAGGGGGCTTGGCAGTGCAGAGGGCCTTGTCATTTTTCTCCCAAGTTTTCACCATGTAATTCATGCTTTGCTCTGTAAAGCACTGTGATATAGTTTGTATACATTATGTAAAATAAGTTGTATTCTATTCTATTGAAGAAATACAAATATAAAATAAAGACAAAGGATGGAGTAAAGTAGCTGTGTGGTAACTGGACCCCCAGTCCCCAACTGCACTGGTTGTCCCATTCCGCAAGACTGCGGTTGCAGGTCTCTGTCATCCCTGGAATGATTTAGGCATTTTCCACATGATGATACAATGTTAAATACAGACTGTCCTGGATGAAAAGGGAAGTACAGATCAAATTCTGTCGCACATCTCTCTCCAGGAGAGTCTGTCTCCCCCATCCCCTGCTCTCCTGCTGTTTGTGGCATTGTGCAGCTCTTCTGTCTCAGGAGTTTTAAGAAACGATTTTTAACTGTGCTTCACTTTTTTGAAGTTGGGAAAGCTCTAATGCATCTCCAGCCACAACTGACACGTGGGCCCTTTAGGGGTAGTGCCTGTTGGTAATAGGACAGCATGTCGCAATTTGTAATCTAGGGAAAGCAAAACCCCTACTCTCCGAAGGTTGGGGCGGGGGAGGGAGGCTGGGAGGGAGGCGAGGATGGCTGTGAGCACTTCAGATGGCCAACTTGCTATTGCAGAAGGTGAAATCTGCCCAAAAATGCCAAGGGGAACCTTTTAGGGGAACAAAGATGTGGGTGTGAGCTGCCCGGCAGCAGGGCGAGACCCTGCTTCTGCATTTCATGCCCGAGGCATGAGCCGCAGCCCGAGCCCGCTGCCCCGCAGGCGCTGTGGGACGCAGCCTCCCGCGGAGCAAGAGCCGTAAATCCCAGCGGCTCCCGAGCGCGGCTGCTGGGGCGGAGGAGTCGGACTTTTGGCTCTGCGAGGGCTGCCAAGGAGGTCAGCACAGGGGGCTCCCGGCACAAATCCTCCTGCTCTGTGGGAATTTCTCTCTTGAGCGACTGCTGCACTTTTTAACCCGAAGATTAATGGAAGGGGGCCGTGGAAAGGGCCGGAGTGCCGGTATTAGTTCATTAGTCTCCAAGCAAGCATGCAGCCGGTGAGTCACCGGCACCGCTTCCTGCACGCTGATGCTCTGCCTGGAGCTCTCCCAGCGATCCGGCCCAGCCCTGCGAAGGCTGGGAACTCGCGGGACCAGATCGCCGCATGCTGCGACTGCGGGCTGTTAATGCTATAAAATAAAAACTAATCTAGATTAATTACACTGCACATGTTATTCATCTATAATCCTGCTCCTTGGCCTCCTTCCCTCCCAGCATAGCTCCCCATTGTTTTCTGTTCCTCTCTTAAGGTGTCCTTGACTTTCTCTGGGTTTCTCCATTTTTTCCAAGGGCTGGGGTGACAAAGGTGCCTGGCTGGCAGCAGTGCCTGCTCTGCCTGTTTGCCTGGGGCAGACCCATGTCTGTGTATGTGAAGGCATAAACAGCCAGTCAGAGCTGTCATTTGGCTTTGATGGGTCACCAGCAGTGACTTGTGATGGCAGTGAGGTGCTGCAGCACAGGAGGGTGGGTGGCTGGAAATGGTCCTGGTCAGAGGATCATAGAATATCACAACTTGGAAGGCACTCATTGAGTCCAGCTCCTGACCCAGCACAGGACAACTTCAAGACACCAGAAGTGATGGTCCTGCTAGGGGATGCACACAGGGTGTATCTGTTTCAATGATGTTACAAAGGTTTGTTGCTACATCCGACAGAAATGGGTTGAAAATTAAACCCAGCCATGCAGGGGACCGGCCTGTAGCTGCAACCAGTTCTTACTCTGAAATAGGGCATTGTGTCAAACCAGTTGTCTTCCTCACATGGAAGTGGTGGTGCTTATGTGGAAACTTGAGTGCAGTCCTGGCTGCAGCCCTCTGGGGTGAGACAGCCCCTCATTGCACTGCTAGGACCTGGAGGGAGAGCAGGAGAGCAGGGCCAAAATGCCAGCTTTTTCATCATTCCTAGAACATATCTCTCACCTGTGCTGCTGACCCATGGCCAGGGAAGAGAAGCCCCACCACAGGTCCAGGCCTGGAGGGCTGAGGGCATCCAGGTGGCCCCTCCAGCTCATCCTCCAGCACAGGGATCCTGGCACAGGTTGGTTTAGCCGCAGGTCTGGGGATTGAGCTCAGAGGGACCTGTAGCCGTCATGACTGAGCATCATCACCTGCCTGTGCAGCTGCAGGAGGCTGGTGTCTGTGCCACTGCTCTGCCTGGAGACTGCTCAGCTCTGGGAAATCTATGGCTGCCGTAGGTGCTGGGAAATGAAAAGGTGTCAGCTCGATGGGGCAGCCTGTAGGATAAGGTCTGGTTGCTGTCTGGAGCCTGTGGCAACATTCCCAATGACTTGAGTGGGAGAAGCACCAAGACCCTGGTCCCCAGAGATGATAAAGATCTAAGACTTGCTATATCTGGACAAAATAAGCTGTACTTTTGTTTTGCTGTGAGTTGTTTCATGCAAGAAGGGACTTTGAAATGATCTTAATACCTCACAGAGGATTGTTGCACTTTCATGTGATGCCAGTGGGATCAGTGGATGCTCCAGTGGGGTCACAGGGTGCAGTGCCTGGAGGCCTCCGGCCCCCTCAGCAGCAGCAGTGGATTATGGGCATCACTCAGGTATTTTCCAAAATGTTCTGAATGATTTTTTGCTGCAGTCACTTCCAGCAGGTGTTTTTAAATGTGGTGACCATTTGTTCTTTTCCCAGCCTTTGTTTTTCTTCTCTGTTCACCTGTTTGAACACTGTTGCCACAGGGGAAAGGATTCAGAGGGTTCAACCACTGGCTGGAATTTTTTTCTTTTCATTCTTTGCCTTTTCTTTTTTTTTTTACGACCGCATTTTTAAATGGCATGTTTACAAGTGTGGACCTCATTTTCAAAACAAAGTGTACCACTAATTTTGCAAACAGCTGTTGCAAAGGAGAGCCCAGACCGGAGACCTTTCGCATCTGTATCTCTGCTGTGTCCCTGCAAAAGCAGTGTCAGCACAGAGGGTTCTGGGGTAGGTACCGGAGGGGCTCATGACTCCCACAGGGCAGTAGAACAGCTGTTTTGATCTGTCCTGGTATCCCCTCAAGCTCTTCCACCAGCTCAGACATCTCCAGACTACTCTTCCTTGAGAAAATATGCAATTTCCTAAGTGGTTTAAGTACAGTGTCTTGGTTTGAAAAGACAGGTGTCTGTACAGGAGGGCAGGAGCCTCCCCTGGAATGGAAAAATGCAACCCCCTTCCCTCCGAATTATTATAATTTTGAAATTAAGGGGCTTTCAGGCAAAGATAGGGTTAGGAATAACAGTTCTTTACTAATACATATAACAAGGCAAACCAACAACAGTAGCTCCGGCAGTAGCAGGAGACAGAACCACAGACCCAATACCAGTGTCTCTCGGCCGCAGGCCGTGGGCACTTTCCCCTCTGGTGCAGTTGCACTCACAGCCAGCAGGCCCGGGGTCCCGGGGAGGGGAAATGGACGAAAAGCTTCACGGACTCTCCGGGCAGCTGATCCCGGTGTTCGGCTGGACCCTCGGGAACAGCAGGCTGGAACAGCGAAGGCGAGCACAGATTCCAGGTGGCAGACAAGATGTATCAGGAGCTGCAGCAGGAATCTCGGGGTTTCTCAGGTAGAAGGAAGAAAACGGCCGAAAAGCAGAAAAGTTCTGACGAACTGCGTCCGAGCCCGGCTAGCACCAACAGCCCTGACTCCACCCAAAACCAGGTGAAAGACCAGTAGTCCCAGCGACCCCCCACCCTCTGTGGCAAGGTCCCTTTGTGTGGCTTAAGCACCGGCAATTTATTGTCCTGGCAACAGTATGGGGAAAATTCTCTAAGAGAGAAAAAAGAACAAAACAGAAGGGGAACTCCCCAAAACCCCAACAGTACAGTAACTTGGGGAATCTGCATGTTGGTGAAACAGACCCCGTCCACACCCGAACCCCTTCCCCCTGCACCTGCTCCCTGCGAGCACCAGCCTTGGGAAGTTGTGGCATTTACCAGCAAAACCAACACGTCTGTGGGTATGTTTTCAGTGGCACTTTGTGCATCTGCTTTAGATTGCTTTAAATTACAGCAAGGGGCCAGCTCTGTTTAAATGGACTCAGAGGTGAGACCAAAGAAATGAGGCTTAAAATTCAAAGCAATCTGACCTGCCCTGCCGTGGTGTAATGGTCTGAGTAAGGCGCTGGCACGGAGCCATCTCCCTGACTCCTGGGAGAGATGCTTTAAAAGCTCCTCACATGGGCAGTTCAAATGATGTACACATGGGGGAAAAGAAAATAGTGTTTAATTGAAGCTCTGCACATGTATATATGTTTTTAGGATAAACAAAACAGATTGGGCAAATATTTACTTCTGCCCCTACTGCTACAAAGCAAACTTTCCCACAGCTTTTGACAGAGATAATCTGGTTTTTAGCCATGATGGTGAATTTGTAATGACAAGGTTTCATTCTGAATGTTTCAGGATTTCCTGATTGGTTCTCATGCAATTATTTTGATTAACAATGAGGTTTTCAGACCAACTTGAAAGGGTCTCAGAGCCTTAGGAATAACCCGGCTCTTGGTTATTCCTCTCACTGGGATTATTTTCTGCAGCTTTCTAGTGCTGGAATCAAATACTTTGGAAATCAAAGAAAACTACATCTTAAAAACATTTCATATCTCCACCCCCCTCTGAGAAAGGTTTCTTTAAGTTTAGAAAAATTCTTGTACCCATGTCAGAAAAAAAAGAAAAACATAGAACTGGAATAAGAATGAAATCCCAATGTAATTTTTTAAATGAAAAGATGTATTTTTAATAAAAAGATGAATGCTTTAGGTGGTCATTTCTGTGGGAAGGCAACATCTGAAAACAGAAACTGAGAAGTATTCAGGGCATTTCTGATTAAAAAGAAATGAGATCTCATACTAGAAACCTCTGGATGTTTCTCTTTCATTTATAAACATAGGAGGGAGCTTAAGGAATTAGGAAACATCCATTAGTGCTGTTTGCTCAGATTTCATTGTTCTGTTCTTATCACTTAGATTTTTTACCCTTTTTTAAAGATGACGTGGAAATCTCAGACTGGCTTTAGAGTGTGCATGCCAGCAGATCCCCTCCTCAATGCCTGTCTCTGTAGGGGAGGCAATGGCATGTTTCTGCAGATGGGAACAGTCCTGAGGAGTTCCCAGTCCCGGCAGAAAATGCCATCAGTGGCAAGTATCCTTAAGTAAAAGCAATGTATAATGTGCTTGGACCCAGTGCATCCTGGGCAGGGTCCAAATCAGCGGGGACGGCACCTCCTTGAACTGTCCCCACCACTGCCCACAGCGCACTGGGCTCCTGTCACGGGCAGGTGAGAAATGAGACCTGGCTCCTGCTCACAAGAGATGCACGTGGGATAACCCACCCTCTCTATTTTCAGCTGGGAAGTCACCAGCATTTAATGCAGCTGCTTACCTGACCCCAGGAAAGGCTGCGGCCGGAGTGCTGGAGCTGCCTTGCCCCAGGGGGAGGGCAGGGTTGGCAGCGCAGCTCCACTGCCCACCCTGGTACTGCCACCCCTCACTGAACTGGTGGGGAAGATGGAAGGTTGGTGTCAACCAGGTGAGCATAAACATTTGTGATGTAACGCTGTGAGATGTCTGCTGCAACAGGTCTTGCATTCACCATGTCCTAAATTAATTTGTCACCGTATAAAAATTTAAATAGAATAGTGGATTTAAGCGTCATAGTGGCAGAACTCAGTGAGGATTGAGAGGAGTGGTTTTGATAAAAGCTGAGAAGCCTGTAAATGAAAAAAACCCCAGTTTTTGCTTTCTGTGAAAGTGAAACTTTCTGAGTTCAAGCAGATACCAAACCAAACTGTCCAAGTTCAGCAAACACACCAGCTAAAGGTAAGTACGTGTAGCAGCCTATTTTCTTTCACACCACCAAAAGTGGAAACATAAGCTGTGTGTCTGATGTCATCTCCATACAGATGGGTTTGAAATGCTGACTCCCATCTGAAACATCATTACTTTTGCAGTGAACTTTTAAAAACTCTATTATTGCTGCTAATATTATGTGTATGTATTTTAGAAGTAATTTCCCCAGACTCCAATAAAACGTTCTAACAGAGTTTTGTTCTCTAAACAATTTTAACTCGTGTTTTGCCTTTTGGGGAGTATTTTTGGCCCCCAGGCAACACAGAAGAAAAATTGCTGGCTAAGTAACACCAGATGCAGGAGAGAGTGCTGGCCACTAGAGAGCTCCCAGATGAGAGAGCCTTTCAGGTTGAAATACAAATATGTTTTGTAATGAAAGCAGAAACCCTCTTTTACTTTAGGGCACAGGGACCAGCCATGAAACACAGAAAGGTTTCTTGCTTGGGTTAGCAAGAGGCATCATTATCCATAATTACTTTTTTCATACCTGAAATCAAAAGCCCCAAAGCTGTTCTCCCTCCAGAACAAGGTTTAGAAAATTATCTTAAATGTTGTTTTTTGCTGATCTCAGGGATGAATGAAAAGCTGCTGCAGCCCCTTCATAAGGGTGTCTGCACGGGGATTATATGTCAGCCACCATCTCATGCCCCATCAATGGCGCAGCCTCAGAGATGCCATGTGTCACCTGGAATTACAGCACTGCAGTCACAGCCTCCTGCTCTGGGGAAAAAGGGCAGGGGGGCACCTCTCGCCTCCCTCTCCCTCACTCAGGCTCCTGTTACTGGGGACAAAAGTCATCTTTTGCACAACTCACAGTGCCTGGAACCTGAAGGGGTCTGGCTGGGGCATGCGCCAATGGTCCTTTGGGAATCAGCTTTGGGACAGGAAGAGACTCTGCCAGGTGCAGCCTCTCTGGAGGGGCTGGCTGAGGGTCATGTTATTTATGTTGGGCTAAAATGCACTGGATTGACTCAAGGGTCTCAGCAAAGCCTGTGCCTGGACAGCTCACAAGTGAAGCCCAGCCACAGGGTGCAGGGTGGGATGTGCTGGTGTTTGAGCTGTGGGTCACAGGAGCCTTGTGTTGGTTGTTTGCTGTGAGCACTTTGTTGCCAGCGATGAGGACTTGTCTGGATTCCTGTGGATGCATGGGCTGGTGCACTGGAAAGGATGCAGAGGTTGAGCAGGGGTGGGCAGCAGCTGGGCTCAGCATGGCGAGTGCCAGTGTGCTTGGGCCAGCAAGCACTGTGCCCACAGGGCACTGCAACACCCGGGGTAGAAAACCTCCAACACAGCTTGGACCTGCTGCCTTCCTGCCAGCCCCATGAAATGCTCCTGTCTGTGCCGTTTGTGGCCTTCCCTGTGATGTCCTGCAGCCTGCCCGCCTGGCACCTCCTCCTTTGGAGGAGGATGGTAAGTTCCACCTGTCCCTTTCCTGGGACTGCCACCACAGCTGGGCAAGAGGCAGCCCGTGTGTGGCAGCAAGAGTGGGCTTTTTTACTGAGCCATGATTTCATGCCTAACAAGTGGTTGTTGAAGAAACCTTGCATGGGGCCAGATTTAGCTTAGTTTTCTGGGAGGGCAGGAGCCTAAAACTTCTCATGTGCCAACTCTGAACAGGCTGCAGAGGACAGTGTGGTGGCTGAGGGTGAGAGGGAACCCACAGCCAGGGATGGGGAACAGGACACAGTGCCTTGAAACCCAGAAAGTGTTTCCATTTCTCAACAGTCACACAGCAGAGGAGTGCAAGAGGAACATGGAGGTCAGGGTTGACATCATCATGTAACCATTTTAAACATCTTGCTGGAAATAGCAGCACTTGGAGTTCCTGGTGGCTGCCACTACTCTGTCCTATGCATTTTGGTAGTACCACATGCAGGTCCTGGGGCTGGTGTGCAAAGAGCTGAAAACCCAGTGGGCTGCAGGGGCAAAGCAGAGGCAACTTCTTCCCCATTCTCTTGCCCAGATATCTTGAGCTGAACCACAAAACCCCATCACGAGGAACCCCTCTCTGATCAAAGCAAGGAGGGAGGTGGGTGTCCAGGGATGGGCATGGCCAGGCTAGCACTGGCTGGGGTTTCCTGGCAGCAGGGTTGGGGCTGGGATTTTTTAGGGTCCCTTCCCAGTGTGCCCTTTCAGATCTGGGTTTCTCCTCTGCCAGAAGCAATTTCCACCCCCTTCAAATTCCCGGGAGCTTGGTGAGAAAAAGAAAAAAGTGCTGTCAAAGGTTTTCCCCTTCCCTTCCAAAGTGTAAGCCCCTGGGGTCCCTGGCGGGGATTTGGCAGCCACAGGAATGCGTGGGAATACAAGAGATTTCAGGACAGGGCTTAGGGGTGTGCGTTGTTAAGAGAAATATCTCATCGAGGACTTCTCTGCGTCACACTCACCCCCAAGTCTCAGAGCAAAACTGCCCATTCTGACCCCCCATATCCCGGTTTCTCCCAGGTGCGTGTCCTTGTTCCCAGCAGCCTGGGACAAGGGTGTGCTCAGCATCCCTGGCAAGGGATGAACGCAGCGCCGCAGTATTTGCTGATATTTTGCCTTTCAGGGCGTGAAGGAGTTAAACTTTTTAGATGGAAAGCGAACTGAAGATCAGACCAGCAGCCTGGTGACCTCCCGCTGCTGGGACAGCAGCAGCTCCCAGCCAAGCCCGGCAGTTCCATCCATCCATCGGCGTGGTGGGGCCGCGGGGAGCAGCGCACGGTAGGTGCGAGGGGTGGCGTGGCTGGGCACCATGTGGGACCTGCCCTCGGCTCCGGCGGGACCCCGGGGCTGGGACCGGAGGGCGATGGCAGCGGGTGAGGGTCCGTGGGATGGAGGGAGCGCCCGGAGGGCTGTCCCTGCTCTGCTTTCAGAAAAGGAGTTGCTCAAAGTGAGCTTGTCCCGACACTGCCTGGGGAATTGTGATTTCTTGCCTTTTGGGACACCCAGTCGGCAGATACCGAGAGTTTAGGAAAAGCATAGTTTTGTAATTGAACTCCTTGCATGCAGCAAGGGAGGACACTGTGGGTTTATTTCTCCCTGATGAGGAAGGAATGACAGCCACATTGTTTAATCCTGTCCTCTGATGATGGCCAGCAATTTGCCAATAAATGCAAAAAGCAGCGGATGTCAGTTTACAGTTTCTAAACACTGAAAGATTTTGATATAATGGAAATTGGTTTTTTTTCCCTTGAACTGAAAACATTGTGGTCTGATTCTGAGTAGTATCAGGCATAGCCTGTTGTGCTAAGTTGTCTCCCTGGCTCTTCAGTTTGTTGAGTGATAGCAAAGACTCTCTGGTTTGAAGACAAAGTGTCAGTAATCTGAAAGTTTATTTTGCAGTAATAAAATGGTATTGTTTTACCTACAGATTTGCATAAACATTTATAATATATTTACACTGTAATGTAATAATTTTGCATTATAGAAATCTCTTGTTCAGAAATCATGGCTAAATCAAAAGTCACGATAATTTCTGGTGAAGAAACAAGGCTTACTTAACATAGTCAAAAGAAAAACAAGTAGAACCACAACTCTATAAAATTAAAACCGAAGTTATATTTTGTTCCCTTCACTGCAAGAATATCCTCGATCCTTATGGCATTTTATGTTTTTCCTTAGAAAGAAACCAGAAGACATATTTCCCTAAAATTCAAGACTTCTTTTTTTAACTGAAATGCTCTTGGGATGTTGTTTGAAGGAGGTTGCCAGGCTGCTAAGTGGTAGTTTCTGCCCAGGCGAATGGAACTGCAATCACCACATTTCAGAATCAGAAAAGCTCAAATTGCTCTTTACTGGCCTGCCGGTCGCTAGAACTCGATTCCCCCAAGGTACTTTCTGGCCAGAGATGAGGCTCTTGATTACAAAAATGCAGGTCTCCTGGTAATTTCATTTGATTTATTCTTCCGTATCACGGAGAACAAGTCAGTGTTATTCTTTGGAAGTATGAACTCTTCCAAATGCTAACGTGTGGGGAGAAAGAAAACAGCAATTTTTATTATCTTCTTAACAACAGCCCACAGGAATGTGCTTTGCAATGAGTGCAGCTTACAAGTCCTCCTGCCTCAGCTCTGGCCTTTCTTGGGGGCTGCCGGCACAGCTGGGGACCCCTCTGCCAACTGACCAAAAATCCATCGGGGAAGCAATAATCCAAAAGGGGGGAAAGGAGGCCATGGGATATGTTAAGAAAGGAGCTCTGAAAAGTCATTAGTAGAAATGCAATGGGGAGCCCCACTTCTGAGGGCACCCCAGAGACAGCCTGTGGCTGCTCAGTAAGATCTCGTGGGGGATCTGGGGCCAGGCAGCACCTGATGTAGGTGCCATCACATGGTTCCCTGGTGATTTGTCTCTTAGGACTGCTGGGAAGGGATGCTGGATGCTATGGCTTTTGTCATTGACTTAACACCTTTCTACAATGGTGGGGTTTGCCCTGCAGACGTCCCCATCTGCCCCTCTCTCTCTAATGGATGTCACAGAGGAAATGTCCTCAGGCAGATGGTAATTTGTCTGAGGGGAGCAGAACCTGCCCAGGCTGGTGGGGTTTATTCAGCAGGGATGCACAGAGCCTCTCATTTAAGTGGATAATAAAACTCCCATTGATGTTTTTCAATCACTGATGACTTTCTATGGACTCTCGATTACCACTACAGCCATGCCCAGAGTGTGTGAGTGTGCGGGGGGTGCACAGAGCAGAGAAGTCTGCTGTATCCTGTTTTTGTAAAGGGCTTTTCCTCTTAGTAGTTGTAGTGAAAACAAACATGTGGGAGAACAATGGGACTTTTTTTCTGTTTTCCTCTAGATTTTTAAATACAACAAAAAGCCTGTTAGAATTAAATAAAGTGCTTTAACAAAAAAGGGATTCCTATATGTTAATGAGGAAAATAAGTGTAACTATGTGAACATACAATCACAAGCACAAAGGTCATTTGCCTTCTTGATCTCAGCCTGTGTTTTTGCAGTTGAAAGCCTTTTCATTAAATACCTTGTGAAAACAGGGCACTGGTAGAGAAC
The DNA here is from genome assembly GCA_013398055.1 of Ifrita kowaldi. NCBI lineage: Eukaryota > Metazoa > Chordata > Aves > Passeriformes > Cinclosomatidae > Ifrita > Ifrita kowaldi. The sequence goes on from VZRS01007053.1 coordinate 410,736, forward strand.
AATGCCTGTGCCATAAAGCTGTTATCTGTAATAGAGGAGGGTCAGCTTCACACCCCAGAGAAAACACCCTCGCGTGCTGCTGGGCACTCTGCAGGCTTTGGAGTTGGCAGCTCAGCAGGGACCAAAGGGGAGTCCGCAGAAAGGATTTCCTTTCTTCAGATAAACCCAGAGGTATTGTATTTGTTGTGTCTAAAATATTTTTCAATGAGCAAACAAGGATAATTCTAGCTGCTGTGAAAATGGAAGTAATACTAAGATGTTAATACTTTCTAGGAGTAAAACTTGGAATCACTGTTCATAGGATGAATTTCTCCCAAGAAAACAGGGACTAGGATGAAATACAGTATGTAAGGTGGGACAACTGCCTTCAAGTGTTCCTATTTAAATTACATGTATTTTAGAGAAAGATCTGACATTGATTCTTCCATATGAGAGGTGAAGGATCTACTGTAAGAGATAGTTAAGGGTACAGTTAGCTGTTCACAAGGTCAAATGACTCCTGTTTGAACATATATTTCCCTAGTGTGTGGCTGCTTAGCTGCAGCTTTCAGCCATGAGTCACTTTTCCCCTGGGAAGTGGAAACCCCTCGCCTCTGACATTGCTCTCTCCATGCAGGTGCTGCAGCTCGTGACCGCGTCTGGCCTTGACCTTCTCAGCAGCAGATCAGGATCCCGAAGCCCTTCAGTACAAGGTGGGTTTCCTGTGCCATAGTCATCATCCTCCTTGCTGCTGTTCTTTTTCTTGTTCTCTTTTCTGAGGGGCAAATACCATACTGGGATGCAGTTTTCAAGTGTGTTTATATGGAATGAGATTATTCATGCTACTGACAAAGTCCAATGCTCTTCTGACAGAGTAACTTGCACTTTACTTTTAGAAGACACCATATCCAGGGCTCTCCAGGTATCACAGACTTAGTTTCACTTTAATACCAATTTAATGAACTGGTGTCACTGGTTTATTAAAGAAGGGCTGCTTGTTGTTGTTGCTTGGAGTGCAGCTGTGTGTGGACACCAAGGTGGGGACACCTTCCAGACCCCGTCCATTGGTGGGCAGGTGAGAAACGCTGAGGAGACATTGGAAGGACCAGATTTCATCCCAGTGTGTTTTGTTTCTGCTGAGATCAAAGTGCTTTGTGAAATCGATGTGAATTTGAAGGGATTATTTTAAGAGTGGGAGAAAGGGATAAAGTACAATAATATCAAAGTACCACATTCAACATTATTTGGAGTGTAAGATTTTGGATTTATTTTGAAACAACATATCCTTTCAAGAATTGGCTTGCTCTTATTCAGTTCTAACACATAATACAAAGTCAAAAAGAACATTTTAAAAGTGCCTGAAACTGAGGGGAGCAGCTTTTTGCCATCATTCTCCTGAGAACAGTATACATAGGTGTCTTCACTCCAAGTCATAGTGATGCTAAATTTACAAATCCTTTCAAAACGGGGCTCAACCTTTCTCACAACTCTCTTCATAAAAAGCTCAATGTTGAAGTGATAATGTTCAGAACAAAGAACACTTAGTATAAACATTTAGCTTGTACTAAATAAATTACACTTGGTCTTACAGTCACGTTACTGGTGACAGCTTGTACAGCCTGCACCCTTCCCCTGTAATTCACCAGAACGAAACAAATATACATTGTTGGGAAAAATTTCTTGACTTTTGTCAAAGAGCCCAACTGCTGTCAGCAAACATATTGTGGGAATATGAATCTGGAAACAAACAGATCATTAGAGGGTGAGTTAAGGTTTTGTGATTTAATTCTAAACATGTTGAGTGAGTGAACCAGAGAAGTGCAATGCCAGAAAAACTGCACACCAAAAGAGTTTTTTTCTTTAATGAAAGCTGGTATTTTTATTGAATACAAAGTGCTTTGGGTGACAAAGATGGTTACATATGGAAAATATGAAGTTTTGCTTGTTCTGGAGAATTACAAAGATCACTTGATTAGAAGTAACGTTGTGCCAATGCAAGTCTAACATTCTTTCCTTTGTGGAAATTATTCATCCATTTACAGAACTTTATTAAAGTACAATAATTTTCCAATGTTAAAAAGAGAATGTATACACAGGATCTCTGCTTGGACAGTAAGTAGTGACCTGGGCTTGTGCAGTCACATCTCTGGTTGGATATCATCCATGCTTTGACCTGTTACAACTGCACCAGGGTGGAGAAAATAAAACAACTTTCCTGATCAGAGCATCCTTTTTGGGAAAAGCCTGAGCTGGTGTTGTGGTACTGCCCAGCCTGCTCTGACTGCCAGAGCCACTTGGGTCAAGGACCATCAGGAAGGCAGGGAGCCAGAAGAGCTCTTTAGAGGTCTCCTGAGAGGACTTGTAAATCATCTGTGGAATCCTGAGAGGGCACAACTATTCTCAGCCGTTTAGAGAAATGCAGTCATGTTGGGGCAGGAAGGAGGAAGGGAGCCAGACCCCATTCCCCAGCATGAGACCCTGCATCCCTTGGGATGGACCAAGTGCCTGTGACCAGGCTTGGGCCTCTTCTGGGCTTCCATTCTTGTGACACATCTAGAAGCCCTCCCCCGTGTCTGGACACATCACTGTAGAACAGATATCCCCATCTGCCCCAGCCCCTTCTCTGCAGGGACAGCCACAAGGCGGTCTGTGTCCTTGTGTACTTTGGCAGATGCTGGAGCTTTGCTCTCTCAGGGAAAAGCTGCTTTCGTCTCTTCCCTTCCTATAGCCAGACAGCTACTGTCTTGGCCTCGCTGCTATCTGAAAGGCAGCCTGAGCTGCTCTGCTGTACTTAAGAGGAGAAGGCTACAGTGAGGGAGCAGCAGGACATCTCCACTTCAGAGTATACCACCAAGCCCATGCAGACCTGGAAGTCTTCAAGGGTGGCTCCTCTGTCGGGCACTTGTCCCTGGAGCACTTTCTTCAGGCAATAGCAGCTCTGCCATTAATGATTACCTGCACAGTGTCAGCCTAATGAAAAGAGAATATCCTTTGAGATTGTCAACCTTGTCTACCCTCTATCACATCCAGCTACACCCTGGGTTTCCCTAAAATTCAAGGATTTGCCTCCTATTATCTTTGTATCCCACTGGCACCATTAACCTGAATACAAATAGGAAATTACAAGACATTTCCCAGAGTCTTTGACAAGATAGAAAAACACTTTCTCAGGAGCAGAAAGATGTTTTTATTGGAGTAAATGCCCCTGCAAAACTGGCTGCAGCCCCATGAGCTGCTTGTGGCTGGGGATACCCTCCCTGTGGGGTAATGGAGCTCAGACTTGGAGGTGGCTTCAGCTGCCCCTGCTGCAGAAGGATCCCTTCATGACCATGAGCCGGAGTCTTTCTTAGTGCCATCAACACACCTTCTCTTGCTTGGCCCTTCTGCTGGGCTGTCTGCAGTGGGATCAGGCTTCCAGTTATTTCAGTACTGTGTTTTATATGCTGTTAATTTTATAACAAGATAGAGGTTGATCAATACTTTCTGCTATTTCCTTCCTTCTCTCACAACACTGGTTCAAATAGTTATTAACAAATCAAAAACTCCAGCCAGCTCTGTGAATCCAGCCCAGCACTCAGGGTATGGTTTTGAGGGATGCACAGGATGTACCAATGCTCATCTCAGGGTGAAGGAACAGCTTTTTGCTGCCCTTCATTTCCCTCTAGGAGAGAGCACTGATGCAGGAGCAAGCTGCAAGAACACGGGAGCACTGCCTGGAGATTTCGGGCTGTCGCGAGAAGGTATCAGATGACAGTTTCAGAAAATCTGCCCATTGGAATCTGAGGTTCAGAAGTGCTAATGGCCGGGATAATGTGTTATTTATTGCAAACAGGCATCTGCAGTGGCCTCGAAGGCCTGGATGTCCGACTGCCCTGCTACACACATCAAAATCCGTCTTAAGAGTCTCAGTCCCAAATTCAGCCTCCAAAGCCAAACGGTGATGGTATCACATTCGCTTTTCATTTCTGTGTAGGCACTGTGCCCATGCAGTTATAACACAGCTGAGTCTGATTTTCATATAGTTCATTGTTTACTTATGACTTACTATAAAGTTGCGCTTGTCTTATTTATGAGCAGCCATGAAGATATGGGATTTCATCCACTGGGTGATGACTCATTCATTGGGTTGGACTCTTTAGCTCCTAATACGTGACATATTTTGGACTATTGGATGAACAGCGTTTCTGCATGAGCCCAAATTAAATGAGGTGAATGGAAATAATTACTTATTTGTTTTTAAAATCATGTTTGTAGCTAGGTTTGTGCTGGTTCAGCTCCGGGCTCGTTCTAGCAATGTGCACAAGGGCAGGATGAGTTGCTGTACGCTATGGTGGAGAGGTGATGACCAGCATTTCAGAGTCAGACATCTGAACATGCCAGGGGCGACTTTGCCTTGTTTCTGTTGCACAAGGAAAAGCTTTGCGGTGACGGAGCATTTGATACTTTCTATGAACTTTAATGACTGCAACATTTCTTGTGCTGCTGCAAACAATTTGAGAAACTAATTTGTAAAATCACTCATAAAAATCTCATGTTCTTTCTGTAATAATAAAGCTTCTAAGCTGGAAAAAGAAATACAAATCCTCAGAAAGAGCAGCTCAGCAGGAGAGTATTTCAGCCACTCTTGTCTCGGGCATGCTCTCCCCTCCTGTGGGTGCGTCATGCCCCATGAGTTCAGCAGGAAGGATTCATGCACAGTCAGAAATATCGCCCCTGGTAACGCTCAACTACATAAGGAAAATGAAAAGTTTTTAAAACCTTTTCCCCCTCTTCCTGCCCCCAGCTCTGAGGGATGGGACCGGGACCATGGGAAATGTCGGAGTAACTTTGTCGCAGTGAGCGGTTGTTACGGCTTACAAGTTTTCACAGCCAGGAGCCCTGCCAGCAGGAATTTATGCCTCCATTTCAGCAGTAACGATGCTTCCCAGAGCTGTCGGCCGGCGGCCGGCTGGGAGGCAGCGGCGGGGCGTGTGGGGGACTCGCCATGACATAACCACATTCCTGCGGCATGAGGAGATACTCCCAGGCCGCAGCAGGGGCAGCACAGCCCCTTCCCTGCTCCCACCCCACCACTGCGGTTCTCAAGGCCTGGGGAGCATGAATGAACCCATCGGCTGTGCAGGCTTTGGGTGATTTTGGGGCAAAGCGGCTGGAAAGTTGCCCATTGGAAAAGGACCTGGGAATGTTGGTTAACAGCGGCTGAACATGAGCCAGCGTGTGCCCAGGTGGGCAAGAAGCCCAGTGGCATCCTGGCTGTATCAGCAATAGTGTGGCCAGCAGGACCAGGGCAGTGATTGTCCCCTGCACTGGGCACTGGTGAGGCCACACCTCAAATCCTGGGTTCAGTTTTGGGCCCCTCACTACACAAAAGACACTGAGGTGCTGGAGTGTGTCCAGAGAAGGGCAGTGGAGCTGGGGAAGGGGCTGGAGCACAAGTCTCCTTGGGAGTAGCTGGGGGTGTTTAGCCTGGAGAAAAGGAGGCTCAGGGGGGACCTTATGGCTCTACAACACCTGAAAGGAGATTGTAGCCAGGTGGGAGTTGGGCTCTTCTCCCAGGTAACAAGTGACAGGACAAGAGGAACAGCTCTGTGTTGGACCTGGGAAGGTTTAGATTGGATATTAAGGAAAATTTCTTCACCAAAAGCACTGTCAAGCGGCCTAGGTCAGTGGTGGAATCACCATTACTGGAAGTGCTTAAAAGCCATGTAGTTGTGGCACTGAGGAACACGGGTTAGTGGTAGCTAGGCAGTGCCGGGTTAATGGTTGTACTTGGTGATCTTAAAGGGATTTTCCAGCCTAAGCGATTCTATGGCTCTATGATTTCACCGCCGCGGGGTTTTTTTGCAGGGATTTTTATCAAATTAAACCAATAAGGCGTTTTGCTGGGGCTTGTCCGGTGCCGGGAGCGGCGGGGCCGCCGTGAGGGCCGGGCCAGGCGGGGCTGCGCGGGCCGGCAGGGGGCAGCAGTGCCAAGGGCTTTGAGGGGGCGGTTCGCCCTGAGGGCGCGGCGGGGATGGAGCCGCGGGCATGGAGCCGGGCTGTGCACACAGGGACCCCCTGCCCACTTCATCAGTGTTCACAGGGGCTGTCAGAGCGGCTGGGTCGGCCGGGAAGGGAAACCGGTCTGCCGCCCCCTCAGACAACGAAGCCGTTCTCCAGTTGTACTTCGCCAGTTTGCAACTGCTTCATCACCCCCTGCCACTCAGCTATTGGATATTTGCTGCTTGCAAGGAAGCTGGGAGAGGATTTCTGCTTTGCAGAAGGAAAATTTGCAGTTGCTGTGAGAACCGCAGAAAACTCAGCACACCACTGCCAGGGCTGGCGAAGGAGCAGGAGGAAGGCTCCTGTGGGGCCAAACCAGCCTGTCACAGGATAGGGAATGGCTCATCCGTCTCTATGGAGAGCTCCCAGGCTCTGGGCTGTGGCTGGCCACGGTACCTGTGCCAGGTGAGCACCAGCAGCACCAGTGTGTTAACAGCCAGATTACTGCTTTTCCCACAGGATCGAAGCCTCTCACTTGAAGTCTTCTCACCTACTGCTCCCAGAGAGACGGAGATAACACAGGTGTGCTGGCATGTGCCCCACTCAGCCCCATGCTTTAAGACACAGTCATACCAGCTGCTTGCCAGCCAGCGATGGCTGTGCCAAAGGGACTAAAGTCCATGCAGAGCAGAGGAAGAGTTTTACATACAAAGTTCAACAAAGGGGAGATATGTCCAGAAGACAACTGCCTTGCAGTAAGCAGGAGAAGGAGACTTCTTGTGGGTGCACCTGGCCCTCTTAGTGCATCTTGCAAGCTGGGGGCTGTTTCTGGTACCTAAAGGAACTGCTGCCATCTCCCTCCCCAGGCTTGAGCCTCAGAGAAGCCAAAAGCAAACAAGGGCCCCCAGAGGCACCTGGGCGGCCACCATGCTGTGCCTGTGCAAACAGCCAATGCCTCTGAGAGGGCAGTGGTGATAACCCAGAGCTTTGCAGAGCTCCTGCAGCCCCGCACTGGTTACATCCTCACTGCCAGGCCCCCATGGGGCTCCCACATAGCACAACTGGCCCCAGCTGGATCAGATCACCTCCATCCTGCTGCAAACCATGTTATCACCAGGGCTGTAAAGATAAAACCACTTACCTGGGCTGCTCTGTCTATAAATCACTCTTCCCTCCCCCTTCTCTAATACCACTATTGCAGCAATGCGGCAGCTGGAACTAAGGCACAGCAACCACCCCCAAAAAAGGGTCTCAAACCATGCCCCAACTCTGTCCCCCTGCTACATTTGGCTCTTGCTCACTCTGATTAGTAGGACCGGGCTTGGCAGGGCTCTGTTTTTCCCCTCTGTGTCACACCAGGCTCTTGGTTGGTGTTTTAACCTGTAGGGAAGTGACAATGCTTACAAGGACAAGGTTCCTTGCTGGGAGTGCCGTACCAGATGGCTGATGTGCACTGCAGTGCCAGCTGCTGCAGTGGCTGAATTGCTCTTTGAAATACATAGTTTGAAAAGGGTCTATTTTTACTTTTTGGTCCTTTTCAATTAAACAGCTTGTGACTGGGCTCACTGTCAATATTATCTCCCATTTCAGGACTATCAGGCACACAAGGAGCAAGAGGTGCCAGCTGCCCAGCTAGCTCCACCAATAACACCTTTCTGATGCCATCTTCTCCCATTAGCATATCTTTTATTCCTTTCTTTCTTTTCTTTTTTTTTT